>BSBM01001530.1:46530000-46945000 GCA_027924585.1 Larix kaempferi | reverse complement strand
CTAGACAATTCGTCCCCATAAGGATATTGGGAAAACAGGTTAAGTATAAATAGAGATCGGGATATCTCTATTTGGATCAATCGGAAACCCACACTTCTCTTACTCAGAAAGTGGTGCACTAGTGAGGAGGAGGATCATCTACTACTAGGAGACTATCTCAGTGTATTTTGGTTGTACTTTGGTTGAGCTATTGCTCTCTCTATCTTTGAGGAAGTTGTGGGGTTTTTCACCTTAGGGTTTTCCCCACGGAAACTCTATGTCTCTTGTCTCTCATGCTTTTGATTCTTGTGATGCTTGTCATGCTTATTATGATTGTTATGCATTTATATACTATACATGATATTCTCTCAGTAAAGATCCTAGAGTATTGTGAATTAATGCTCAAAATTTAACATGGTATCAGAGCTAACCTGAGAAGAAGACATTTTGTAGTGACGAAAACTTGTGTTTCTTGTTTATTGGGTTTCTCTCCACATATTTCAGAAAATAAGTATAGTAAATTGACTCTACTCATCAAGGAGAATCTATCTGTCCAATCAGAATTCAATTCTGAGCATTTTCAGATTTGGCCCTCAAAATTAGGGTTTCCACAAAAATATGAATTTCTAAAATCTGAAGACATAGCTGCAAGCTTCTTGCAAAAATCTAAGTTTAGAGCTTTGGATCGAGATTTGTGGCTGGGTAGATATCCAAGAAACTCAAACCCTAATTCAGGGCTCTCCCTAGTGAACCCGGGAGGATAAAAAAAGGCAAATTTGAAGGGTAAAGCTTTGCTGATATCAAATTCTGAATACACCAGGATGATCAGCTCATGAAGGTGCATCTTTCTATCCTTTCAAAAAGTTGAAATTCACATTTTAAATTTTTAGGGTTTTTCCGACAAACCCTAATCCGGGACCAGATCTAGTTTTCAGCAATCCAAGTGGTAAGACCTAAATCTTTTCTATTTCCATTTGAAGTACTCTTTAAGATGTCTCACCACACCAAGCTTGAGGATAAGCTTGAAGGGGCTGATAACTTCCAAGCTTGGAAGTATAGGATTGGGTTAATCATGGAAGAGAATGAGTTGGACTCATACACAAAAGAAGACATCCCTATCCCAGAGGATGAAGAGGCTAAGGTATTGCATAAGAAGAACTTGGTCAAGGAAAAGAGAATCATTGTTGATTCCATCAAAGACCATCTCATACCCCATGTGTCTTCTCTAAAGACACCCAAAGCTATGTTTGACTCTTTGACCAAGCTATTTGAAGGGAAGAACATAAATCAGAAGATGACCCTATGGAATCAATTGAAATGGGTCAAGATGTTGAATGGAGAAACCATTCAATCTTACTTCTCCAAGGTCTATCAGATCAAGGAACAACTTGAAGCTGTGGATGAAGTAGTGGATAATGGCGAAGTTGTTATGACCACTCTAAATGGCCTTCCTAGGTCATGGGACTCCTTTATTCAAGGAATCTGTGCAAGAAAGAAATTGATCTCTTTGAGTAAACTATGGGAGGAATGCTCTCAAGAAGAATCTAGGCTTGTAGATCATGAAGAAAAGATGGGAGGTGAAGATCAAGCTCTCACAGCCCACACCAAAAGAAGCAAGCCCAAGAAGGAGTACTCTCACGAGAAGAGATCCTATCACTACCAACAAAAGAATAAGAAGGATATAAGATGTTTCACATGCAATGAGAAGGGTCACTTTGCTTCAGAATGTTCCAAGAACAAAAGGGATAACATCAACTCCAGCAAGAAGAAGAAGGGCAACAAAAGAAATTTCCATGCTCATGCTGACGAAGATGATGAACCTCCAAAGAAGAAGGCTAGGGAAGAAAGTGATGATGACTCATCAAGTGAATAAGAGTATGTTCTAATCTTTGCTCTCACAGGTACTATCTCCCATGGTTGTAATGATTGGTTAATTGATAGTGGGGCTTCCAAACACATGACTGGGTTTAAGGAATCTTTTGTAAACCTATCTGAACATGAATCACCCCATAAGGTGAAACTTGGGGATGATTATCAATACCCAATCAAAGGAAGTGGTGAAGCCTCCTACAACTTAGATTCTGGAAAATCTTTGAAGATGAAAGAAGTCCTTTATGTACCTGGGCTCAAGAAGAACTTACTCTCCATCTTTGCATTGGATGCAAAAGGTATGAGGGTTGCATTTGTGGATGGCCAAGTTCTAATGTGGCCAAAGGGAAAGACCATAGATGATGCAGTAGTGATTAGAGAGCAAGAGGGAGGATTGCACAAATTAAAGGGACAACCCGAACATGCTATGAAGACAAAGATTCATCCATAGTCATGGATCACATAGAGGTATGTATAATTTGTTTTTGCAAAAGTTAACTAATGAGTTATGCAGGTCATTGAAGAGAACAAGAACACATTGCTAGACATAACTAGCAAATATGATGACTAGGTATGTTTTGTTATATATATCGTATACTTTTGTATGATTGATAATGATTACTCTTGAAGTTACAAGTTTGAGTAATCTAGGACTTATGCATATTATGTTTCTTACCTTAATTGATGATATGATTAACCAGAAGATTCATAGGTTTGAGTAATCACGGGTTTAGGTATATTATGTTTATGTCTAACCATAAGAATGCTTATTATTTCTGTTTGAAATGATCCTGACTATACATGCCTGAGATTATTGTGTTTTGATAATATTAAGATTATACTAATATGAAACCTCGAGGATAACACAATGATGATACTAACAAGCATGCATAGGGATCGAGAATGAATATAAGTTCAAGAACAGGTAATCCAGGAAGCAAAGATTAAGAGGGAGCACACTCCAGTGGTTTCTGCAAGGATGCAGATATTCAGAGGGAGTTGATCATCTCTCTACGTTCCACAATAGAAAGGTGTAAGATATTAGGACTCCAACAGCTCCTGCAAGGAAGCAAAGACTCAGAGGGAGTCCACCCAACAAACAAATAAATATAAGTATTTGAATTGTCATTTCTTATATATTTGATTGTTTAATAATATGTTCCTTGACTTAGGTTGTGTATTTTGCATATTTGCATTAAGGAACAAGATACTACTAATATGAATATGATGGGTAAGTGGCCCATGGAACTGTACAACATTCCATTGCTACTTATCTAGAATGAAACCTCTTTGCTGACATGTTGGGAGTTGTGCACACTCTTAACAATGTTCTGGGAGAGATTGGAAGGCATCTAGAAAGTTACGGGATATGGATAAATGTTGTATTGAATCATTGGCTTAAATAATTGCATGACTATATGACATATTCCTTTATGTGAAAGAACTTGTTCTAAAAATTATGAGATGTTTCTAATCATGCAATTTAACTTGTTTTGTAGGAAATATTATATACCTTCACCTACAAAAGAAGGACTACAAAATTTGTTCAAGCAACAAAATTATCTATTGAAGATATTGAAGTTCCCAGGATACGGGAAGAATGCCATGATCCGTCGACCATGAAGAACGATGTTTGGGATGCGGTCCCAAAACCTGAAGGGAAGTCTGTAGTGACTTCCAAGAGGATCTATAGGATCAAGCATGCTGTAGATGGCAGCATAGAGAAGTATAAAAGTGACGAAATGGAAGATACACCAAATGGATTTCAAGACAGTCTTATTGAATGGTGTAGTCGAAGAGGAAGTGTATGTGGAGCAGCCACTCGGTTTTGAAACACATGACAGGGAGTCATATGTGTGCAGATTGAAGAAAGCCTTGTCTAGCTTGAAGCAAGCTCCCAGAACTTGGTATGGTAGGATGGACAGTTTCCTATCTAGTTTGGGATTTACCAAGAGTAAAGCGGATTCCAACCTTTACTACAAAGTTGAGGAAGGGAATCCTGTGATTGTGCTCCTGTATGTGGATGACTTATTTGTAACAGGAGATGACAGATTGATTGCAGATACAAAGAGGAAGCTTGCTACCGAGTTCGAGATGAAGAACTTGGGGAGGATACACTATTTGTTTTTGGCATGGAGGTGTGGCAGAGTACAGATGGAATCTTCCTTGGACAAGGGAAGTATGCAGTAGAGATCCTGAAGAGGTTCGGGATGACGGACTGCAAGGCCATGGCCACACCTACGGCATCATACCTGAAGCTTCTATGTGATGCTTCATCTGAGCCAGTTGATGTCTCTATGTAATGTCAGATGATTGGGTCCTTGATGTACTTGACAAACACGTGACTATATATTTTCTTTGCAGTGAACACATTGAGCCAGTTCCTGACGGATCCAAGGAGTGTTCACCTGGTTGCTGTAAAGCATATTCTGAGGTACCTGAAGGGTACAGTGGATTATGGGCTCAAGTATGAAGCAAATCAAAAGTTTAACCTGCAGGGTTATGTTGATTCAGATTGGGCTGGTAGTGCTGCAGATAAGAAGAGAACATCTGGATGTTGCTTCAGTATGGGATCAGGTGTGATCTCTTGGTTCAGCAGGAAGCAGTCCTGCATAGCACTGAGTACAGTTGAGGCAGAGTATGTTGCAGCCTATTCAGCTAGTTGTGAGGCAGTATGGCTTTGGAAGCTACTGTCTGAGTTATTTGATCTCCCGTTGGATGCTACTGGTATCTTTTGTGATAACCAGAGTTGTGTGAAGCTGTCCGAGAACCCAGTGTTTCATGACAGGTCGAAACACATAGAGATCAAATATCACTATATCAAGGATATGGTGTAGAGAGGAGATGTGAAGCTCCTATACATTGCGATGGACAAGCAGATTGCAGATTTGTTGACGAATCCACTAGCCAGGGTAAAGTTTGAGTACTTCAGGGAGAGGCTTGGTGTTCTTCAAATTGATGACACTTCAAGGAAGAAGTGATGGACACATTTGCAGAATCCATTCCAAGTATGTTGGAAGGAGGATCCTTCACATGGTTGTGGATGTAAGCGCTGGATGATGAGCATCAGGACGATGCTCCAGTTACTGCTCTGTATATGCATCAGGAGGATGTTGGATATGATCAGTTGGATCATTTATATGTATATGTATGTATGCATCATGTTGGATGTTGGATATGATCAGTTGGATCATTTATATGTATATGTATGTACGCATCATGTTGGATGCTGGATATGATCAGTAGGATCATTTGTATATGTTTTGTATATGCATCATGTTGGATGCTTGGACCATGTATCTGTATATGTATCAGGTGGATACTGTGTATGATCAGGTAGATCATGTATGTTGATATGTATCAGGTATGATCAAGTGGATCATGTTTTTATATTTGTATCAGGTGGATACATTGTATGATCAGGTGGATCATGTATGATGATATGTATCAGGTAGATATTTGGTATGTATCAGGTAGATGCATTATATGATCAGGATGATCATGGATGATGAGCTTCAGGATGTTGCTCTAGATGACATACAGCAAGATGTTGCAGTGATGATGATCAGGATGATCATGTATGCATCAGGATGATGTATGGTGAGTATCAGGTTGATACTCTGTGGCCATGGACAGGTTGTGCAGATAAGCATATAAAAGCGCCCTGGGAGGTTTGCAGATTCTCTTGCTAGGTTTTGCCACTAGCATATAATAGCTCCCTGGGAGATTTGGAAAACGCTATTTCGAGGTTTTTCTTTGGGAGGACATATAATATCGCACTGGGATATCTACAGATAGTCTTGCAAGGTTTTTCCGCTGGCATATAATATCTCCTGGGGATATCTAGCAGATGCTCTTTCGAGGTTTTGTCCTATGGCACATAATAGCGCCCTAGGAGATCCGATAGGTTGAGCTGTGTGTTCATAATAAGTCCTGGGATGCTCTTGCAAGGTTTTATTATGACCACATGTAATATCGCCCTGGGAGATCCGATAGGTTGGGATGCGTTCCCGTAATAAGTCCTGGGATGCTCTTGCAAGGTTTTGTGGTGACCACATATAATAACGCCTTGGTAGATCTGATAGGTTGAGCTGTGTGCTTGTAATCAGTCCTGGGATTCTCTTTCGAGGTTTTGTGGTAGGGTCACATGTAATAGCTCCCTGGGAGATCCGATAGGTTGGGCTGTGTGCCCGTAATAAGTCCTGGGATGCTCTTGCAAGGTTTTGTAACACACGTAATAAGTCCTGAGGATTCCACAGTATGGCTAGTGATGATGAAGACCTGCAGGCGGTGGGCCTACATCCAATATGAAAAAGGAATGGCTCTGTAGAAATTCCTATGACGAGTAGAGTCAGAGATTGGTTGATCTAGTAGCAGCAGTGACGATAATGATGACGATGATCCCGAGAAGAAGACTTGTCTAGCAGAACTGTGTCAAGAAATACCTTCCTAGTTAAGAGGGAGTGTTGATGTATATGTAACTTCGGAATGTATTTCATCTATATTTATTGTACTCTTATAAGAGATGTGTTATTCCTCTATAAAGAAGTGTCGTCATGTGTATTGACAAGTGTCGCAAGTGTGTGAACTTGCCGATGGGTTATTAGACCACCATGTGTGGGGTCTGCCCTATTTTATGTAATATGTAATTGATGTACCTAACTAGACAAGTCGGCCCCATAAGGATATTGGGAAAACAGGTTAAGTATAAATAAAGATCGGGAAATCTCTATTTGGATCACTTAGAAACTCACACTTCTCTTATTGAGAAAGCGGCGCACTAGTGAGGAGGAGGATCATTTGCTACTAGGAGACTATCTCAGTGTATTTTGGTTGTACTTTGGTTGAGCCATTGCTGTCTCTATCTCTAAGGAAGTTGTGGGGTTTTTCACCTTAGGGTTTTCCCCACGGAAACTCTGTGTCTCTTGTCTCTCATGCTTTTGATTCTTGTGATGCTTGTGATGCTTATTATGATTGCTATGCATTGATATACTATACATGTTATTCTCTTAGTAAAGATCCTAGAGTATTGTGAATTAATGCTCAAAATTTAACACAATGATGATGATGATGATGATGATGATGATGATGATGATGATGAAGATGATGATGATGAAGAAGACGATGATGATGAAGATGATGATGATGATGAAGATGATGATGACGACGACGATGATGATGATGATAATGATGATGATAATGATGATGATAATGATGATGAAAATGAAGACGACAGCGAGGATGATGATGATGAGGAGGAGGAGGAGGAGGAGGAGGAGGAGGATGTAACATACTAAATAAAAAATGACATAACAAAATAATTTAAACATAATACATTATGCAAAAATATATACTCACATACCTCCTAGATTCCAACATTGCTACAATGTCATTGATATTCTTCTTCATCTGACTCAACATCTATATCATCATCTCGTTCAGCATCGCTATCGTTGAAAGGATCTCTCATATAAGCATCATCATCAACGTCATTTTTGGTTATATATCCATCATTAATATCATCACTAGCTACGTAATTGTCTGCTACATCATTTGGATGATCAACTTCTTGATCTGATTCTTCATCTGGAACATCTACGTCGACAGCCAACTGCTCCTAATTTGCATCACCTTCTTCTTCAACATTGTATTATTCCTCTGCATTATACTTGACTGGTCTTCCTATTGGATCATATCTAACAATGTATGACCAACCTACTTTACCTATCACCTGTAAGTAAAAGACCTGCTCACATTGACTTGGAAGAACATAAGGCTTTGTACCTGGTTCAAGTGCCCTTGTATTAACCATGGTAAATCCATTGACATGCTCAATAACAGTTCTTTCAGAATCACTTTCATTCATTCGTATCCTGTACCATTTGACCTCAAATAGAACTATTTTAAAGGAAATAAAGTCACACTCAGTTATATCTTCCAAATAAACATAGTACCTATTTTCATATACTTTTGGATGCTTGTCACTTCTAGAGGAAACATTAGTGACTATAAAAATTGCATTTATCCCACAATCATATATTTTCTTCTTGTCATCCAAATTTTTGATGAAAAATTTATGACCATTGCACCACATAGCCTTATGGTGTATCAACTGTATCATGCTCAACTCAGTAAATAAATATATAAGAAGAAATAAACGAAAGAAATACATTGATATAATGGGAAACAATGAAATAAATGAGTAGGGTAAATATACTTTCCTTTTTATGTTTTAAAGCACATGCTAAATCAATTTCCCTTTGAGTAAGTTCTGTTGATGTATATGTAACTTCGGAATGTATTTCACATATATGTATATTGTATTCCTATAGAGATGTTATTATTCCTCTATACGGAAGTGTTGTCATTTATATTGTAAGTGTCATAACTTATACTTGATGGGTTGTTAGACGACCTTGTTGGGGTCGGCCCTGTATAAGTCATGTGGGTCAAAGGGTTATTAGACCACACTATTGGGGGTCGGCCATGTGGGTCAAAGGGATATTAGACCACCCTAGTGGGGGTTGGCCCAGTCAGCATTATGTTAAGTGGTTAAGTTGAGGTCGACCTAGTTGAGTAAAGGTCAAGTCAAGTTAGTGTATAAATAGAGAGTGTGTCTCTCTCATTTTAGACACTCTATTCTCTCACTCACACTTGGGAGAGTGGTGCACTTGTGGAGGAGGAGGCTCTGCTGCTAGGAGAAGACTATCTCTTGTATTCTGGTTGTATCATTGCTCTATCTATCTCTGAGGAAGTTATTGGGGTTTTTCACCTTTACGGTTTTCCCCAAGTAAACTCTGTGTCTCTTGTGTGCTTGCATTATTGTGTCCATGATTGATATGTTGTAGATTTGTTGTACATGTTGTTCTCTCAGTTAAGATCCTAGATCAAATTGAAGTCAATTCTGAAAATTTAACATGGTATCAGAACTAGCCTGAAAGAAAGCATGATATGGCATGTATGACACTTGTTGCACTTACGATGTTAGGGCTTGATATAGCAAAACCCAGGCATTGTAGCACTTTCGCTATAAATCCATTTTGGAAAAGTTTTCAGATCTGAAACTTTTACAGGTCGAAGATAAAATCCCCATGTACCTTCTGTCCAAAGGAAAATTTCTAATTCATTGTACTTTGTGATTTATGATCTATACAATATAGGGTTTCTGCCTCTTCCAGATCTGAGTCAAAATCAGGTGACCTTGGGAAAAAGGTCATAACTTGGGATAGAAAGCTCCAAATGAAATTTTTTAAAAAGCGATAAGTAGTACACAGACTATACTATCTGAGGAAAATTTTTCAGAGGCCAAAGTTGAACTAGTGACACGTGTCATGCCATAAAAGTTCACTCTCCTATATTATCCCATAAACAGGTCATGTTGCGACACTTGGAATAAATATCTCTGAGAGAATCCAATTAAGGTCAGACCTATCAGGATGGAAAGAAAACATATTGGGATATCTAAGGAAACGTTTTCAGACCCTGTAGATCGAAAAGTTCAGAGTTACACCAGAAACAATCAGGTACATATTTCTGTCAAAACATAATTATTTTTTAGCACCTTCATTCATGGCTTCCGGAATTTAGGGCTTCGGAGAAAGTTGGAATTTTTGTAATCGGAGACCACCGCTGGATGCTACTCATCAAAATAGAAATTTAGAGACCAAGATCAGATTTTTTGGTTGGGAAGAAGGCCGGGCTTGATCAAACCCCAGTTCGGGACTTTGATCGGAAAGATGGAAAATTAGGGCTTCTGCAAAAATTGGAATTTTGGAAATCTGTGACCACGACTAGAAGCTCCTCAGAAAAATTGAAGCTTAAAGCTTTGAATCAAATCTTTTGGTTGGGTGAAGCTCCGGGAAACTCAAACCCTAATTTAGGGTCCTCCCTAGTGAATCTGAAAATCTAAAAGGCAATTTCTAAGGGTGAAACTTTGCAGTTTTCAAATTCTGAATATACCAACTTGATCAGCTCATCAAGGCGCATATTTCTATCCTTTCAGAAGTTTGAAATTCAAAGTTTGAATTTTTGGGGTTTCTTTGACAAACCCTGATCCAGCTCTAGTGCCATTTCTTGCAAAAAAAGTGGATTGGGTTAATCCTAGAAGAAGATGGATTTGTCACCTGCATAAGTGAATAAGTTCATGTCTCAGAGGGAGATGAGGCTAACATCTTCCATAAGTAGATTACAAGCAATATTGACAGGTATGGCTTACAGGTATGTTTCATGGTTAAGTTTATCATATGTTTGTCTTCATATCATTACAGTACAATCTTGATTAATTACTAGACTTGTCGTATCACCTTAATAGAAGATATTCATTGATTAAGGTTTTGACACTTATGAATGTACTGATGCATTGTGATGTTGTATGAGGTTTATGTTGTTCGCTAACATAAAAGGTACACCAAGAGAGACAAATCATGTTCTACTTCAAGAACATATGATCATGATGACATGAGGACAAAGATTCATCCATTTTCATGGATCGCATAGAAGATCTACTTACGAGGTATGTATAACTTGGTCCTACAATGGATAACTTATGAGACATGCAGGTTACTAGCACAAGTCATTGAAGAGAACTAGAAGACATTATGTGGGTATGTTAGACATAACTAGCTAGCATGCTAATCCAGGTATGTTTTTCATATATCAAGCTAGAATCCTACCTTATGTTAGGATCTTATACTGTTGTGTTGTTGATAATGATTATTCATGAAGTCATAGGTTTGAATAGTCATGGTTGTATGCATATTATGTTTCTTACCATAATTGATTATATGACTAACCAAAAGAATCATGAAGGTATAGGTTTGAGTAATCATGGGTTTATGAATTGATGATTTAACTAATCAAAAGAGTCCTAGGATCAAATAAGAATATGCATGAGTAAAAGAAGACTTCCCTGAAACCTTGAATACTAATGTTTATTATCTGTGAATGATCATGACTATACATGTTTAATATTATTGTGTTTTGATAGTATTAAGATTATACTAATAAATGTGTGATTATGTATGAGACCTCAAGGATAACACAATTATGATACTAATAAGCATGCATTGTGATTAAGGATGGATGTAAGTTCAAGGACAGGTAATCCAGGAAGCAAAGAGAAAGAGGGAGCACACTCCAGTTGTTCCTGCAAGAAAGCAAAGGACCACACTTCAGTAGTTTCTGCAAGGATGCAGATATTCAGAGGGATTTGACCACTTCTCACAATCCACATCAGAATGGAGTTGCAAAGATTCAGAGGGAGTCCACCCAGCAACCATACAAAGATAAGTATTTGGATTTTCATTTCTTACATAATGTTATTCAATGATGTATATGCTTATGTTCCTAGAATTAGGTTGTGTATTATGCATATTAGAATAGTTGCATTGATGAACAGTATACTACTAATATTCATGGGTAAGTGGCCTATGGCACTGTACAACATTCCATTGCTACTTATCTAGAATGAATCCTCTTTGCTGACATGTTAGGAGTTGTGCACACTCTTAACAATGTTCTGGTAGAGATTGGAAGGCATCTAGAAAGTTACGGAATATGGATAAACGTTGCATTGAAGCATTGGCTAAGATATATGTATGACTGTATGACATATTTCTTTATGTGTAAGAATTTGTTCTGAAAACTATGAGATATTTTTTAATCATGCAATTTAACTTGTTGTGTAGGAAATATCGTATACCATCACCTACAAAAGAAGGACTACAACATTTATTTAGCAACAAAGTTATCTATTGAAAATATTGAAGATATTGAAGTTCCCAGGATCTGGGAAGAATTCCATGATCGAGGAGTACCAGTCGATCACGAAGATGTTTGGGATGTAGTACCAAGACCTAAAGGGGAGTCTGTAGTGACTTCCAAGAGAAGCTACAATATCAAGCATGCTTCAGGTGGTAGCATAGAGACTTTTGCTCCTATAGCCAGATACACTTCCATTAGATTAGTACTTGCTCCGGCTACAGTGATGATAGGGAAGATACACCATATGGATTTCAAGACAACTTTCTGTAGTTGAAGAAGAAGTGTACGTGGAGTAGCCACTTGGTTCTGAGACACATGACAGGGAGTCATATATGTGCAGAACTTGGTATGGTAGGATAGACAACTTTCTATCCAGTTTGGGCTTTACCAAGAGTAAAGCTGATTCCAACCTTCACTACAAGGTTGAGGAAGGAAATCCAGTGATACTACTATGTGGATGACCTATTTGTAATAGGTGAGGATAGATTGATTTCCGACATGCAAAGGAAGCTTGCTGTCGAGTTCAAGATGAAGAACTTGGGGATGATGCACTATTTGTTTTTGGCATGGAGGTGTGGCAGAGTGCAGATGGAATCTTCCTTCGACAAGGGAAGTATGCAGTAGAGATCCTGAAGAGGTTGGGGATGATGGATTGCAAGGCCATGGCCACACCTATGGCATTGAATCTGAAGCTTCTATGTAATGCTTCATTTGAGCCGGTTGATGTCTCTATGTATTGTCAGATGATTGGGTCCTTGATGTACTTGACGAACACGAGACCAGATATTTTCTTTGCAGTGAACACATTGAGCCAGTTCCTGACGGATCCGAGGAGTGTTCACTTGGTTGCTGTAAAGCATGTTCTGAGGTACCTGAAGGGTACAGTGGATTATGGGCTCAAGTATGAAGAGAATCAAAAGTTTAACCTGCAGGGTTATGTTGATTCAGATTGGCCTGGTAGTGTTGCAGATAGGAAGAGCACATCTGGATGTTGCTTCAGTATGGGATCAGGTGTGATCTCTTGGTTTAGCAGGAAGCAGTCCTGCATAGCACTAAGTACAGCTGAGGCAGAGTATGTTGCAGCCTTTTCAGCTATTTGTGAGGCAGTATGGCTATGGAAGCTACTGTCTGAGTTATTTGATCTCCCGTTGGATGCTATTAGTATATTTTGTGATAACCAGAGTTGTGTGAAGCTATCTGAGAACCTAGTGTTTCATGACAGGTTGAAACACATAGAGATCAAATATCACTATATCAGGGATATGGTGCAGAGAGGAGCCGTGAAGCTCCTGTATATTGCGACGGACGAGCAGATTGCAGATGTGTTGACGAAGCCACTAGCCAGGGTGAAGTTCGCGTACTTCAGGGAGAGGCTTGGTGTTCTTCAGATTGATGACACTTCGAGGAAAAATTGATGGACACATTTGCAGAAGCCATTCCAAGCATGTTGGAAGGAGGATCCTTCACATGGCTGTGGATGTAAGCGCTGGATGATGAGCATCAGGACGATGCTTCAGTTACTGCTCTATATATGCATCATGTTGGATGTTGGATATGATTAGTTGGATCATTTATATGTATATGTATGTACGCATCATGTTGGATGTTGGATATGATCAGTTGGATCATTTATATTGATATGTATGTACGCATCATGTCAAATGCTGGATATGATCAGTTGGATCATTTATATGTATGTACACATCATGTTGGATGCTGGATATGATCGGTTGGATCATTCGTATGTATTTTGTATATGCATCATGTTGGATGCTTGGACCATGTATCTGTATATGTATCAGGTGGATACATTGTATGATCATGTGGATCATGTATGTTGATATGTATCAGGGATGATCAGGTGGATCATGTATTTGTATTTGTATCAAGTGGATGCATTGTATGATTAGGTGGATCATGTATGATGATATGTATCAGGTAGATACTTGGTATGCATTAGGTAGATGCATTGTATGATCATGATGATCATGGATGATGAGCTTCAGAATGTTGCTCCAGATGACATGCAGCAGGATGTTGCAGTGATGACGATTAGGATGATCATGTGTACATCAGGATGATGTATGGTGAGTATCAGGTTGATACTCTGTGGCCATGGAACAGGTTTTGCAAATAAACATATAATTTGTGCCCTGGGAGATTTGCATATAGTCTTTCGAGGTTTTTCCTATGGCATGTAATTTGTACCCTGGGATATCTGGAAAATGCTCTTTCGAGGTTTTGCTTGGGAGGACATATAATTTGTGCCCTGGGAGATCTGCAGATAGTATTTCGAGGTTTTGCCTATGGCATGTAATTTGTGCCCTGAGATATCTGGCAGATGCTCTTTCGAGGTTTTGTCCTATGGCATGTAACTTGTGCCCTGGGAGATCCGATAGGTTGAGCCGTGTGCTCGTAATCAGTCCTGGGATGCTCTTTTGAGGTTTTTCCATGACCACATGTAATTTGTGCCCTGGGAGATCCGATAGGTTGAGCCGTGTGCTCGTAATCAGTCCTGGGATGCTCTTTCAAGGTTTTGTGGTGACCACATGTAATTTGTGCCCTGGAAGATCCGATAGGCTGAGCCTTGTGCTCGTAATCAGTCCTGGGATTCTCTTTCGAGGTTTTGTGGTAGGGTCACATGTAATAAGTCCTGGAGATCTGGATAGGATGAAAAAGGCCTCATATGCTCTTTAGGGTTCTTGCTAGTCAAGAGACTCTTTTAAGGTTTTGTGACGCACGTAATAAGTCCTGAGATTTCCACAGTATGGCTAGTGATGACGAAGACCTGCAGGTGGTGGGCCTACATCTAGTATGAAAAAGGACTGGCTCTGTAGAAATTCCTATGACGAGTAGATTCAGAGATTGATTGAGATAGCAGCAGCAGTGACGATGATGATGACTCGATGACGATTATCCAGTGATGATGATCCAGAGAAGAAGACTTGTGCTAGAAGACCTGTGTCGAGAAATACCTTCCTAGTTAAGAGGGAGTGTTGATGTATATGTAACTTCGGAATGTATTTCACATATATGTATATTGTATTCCTATAGAGATGTTATTATTCCTCTATACGGAAGTGTTGTCATTTATATTGTGAGTGTCGTAACTTATACTTGATGGGTTGTTAGACCACCTTGTTGGGGTCGGCCCTGTATAAGTCATGTGGGTCAAAGGGTTATTAGACCACCCTATTGTTGGTTGTCCATGTGGGTCAAAGGGTTATTAGACCACCCTATTGGGGGTTGGCCATGTGGTTCAAAGGGTTATTAGACCACCCTAGTGGGGGTCGGCCCAGTCATCATTATGTTAAGTGGTTAAGTTGAGGTCGACCTAGTTGAGTAAAGGTCAAGTCAAGTTAGTGTATAAATAGAGACTGTGTCTCTCTCATTTTAGACATTTTATTCTCTCACTCACACTTGGGAGAGTGGCTCACTTGTGGAGGAGGAGGCTCTGCTGCTAGGAGAAGACTATCTCTTGTATTCTGGTTGTATCATTGCTCTATCTATCTCTGAGGAAGTTATTGGGGTTTTTCACCTTTATGGTTTTCCCCAAGTAAACTCTGTGTCTCTTGTGTGCTTGCATTATTGTGTCCATGATTGATATCTGTAGATTTGTTGTACATGTTGTTCTCTCAGTTAAGATCCTAGATCAGATTGAAGTAAATTCTGAAAATTTAACAAGTTCACTGAGATATTCTTCTTGATAACGATGCACTGTTTTAATCAATTTACTAACCCCTTCCCATGATAAGGTACCATATAATTATGTGTACATCGTTCTATCCATTCCTCCATCCAATCAAGATGTTTTGTAATGTATAAAAGTAGTGCATACCACATGCGACCAACTATATGAAAAAATAACAATTAAGAAGTGTAAATTAGCTATCATTAAAGGCAATTAAATTTAACTTAAAATACTGATGGAATAATAAAAATTACATGAGTAGTATATATATATATATGAAATTGAAAAATTAATTGTATAATAAATTAAATCTACACCATTCAATTGCCTTTCACTTTCCTCGTTCTACCTTTCCCCAACATGACCTCCCCTTCAAATTTGTTGATGGAGTTGACATGCCAAATGCAAGACAGATTGATATTTTTGCTAAATTTGGAAGATACTAACTAACGTACACCATGGATTGATATAT
This sequence comes from Larix kaempferi, assembly GCA_027924585.1. Taxonomy (NCBI): domain Eukaryota; kingdom Viridiplantae; phylum Streptophyta; class Pinopsida; order Pinales; family Pinaceae; genus Larix; species Larix kaempferi. The sequence goes on along the minus strand of BSBM01001530.1, from coordinate 46,929,227 downwards.
CATATATCCCTGCACCATAGAACCCCCAAGACATGATATTTTTCTAACAAAATCCTTCAATGGTTTCAAATGCCTTTCCACCATCCACATTGACCTTGAGTTTACAAGTCCACACAATTGAATCTCCTCAACTTGGTGTATGAGATAGTGTTCTTGTGTATTGAAAAATGTTGGAGGTAAATACTTCTGCATTTCACACATTAGACGAGGAATTTCTCTCTTCCAATACCTAATATCTTCTTTATGTATTTCTTTAGATGAAAGACACCTACAAATGATGCAAGAAAATAACAATGATCAACATTATTGAGGCATATATAATAAAGTTCCAAGTTGTAAAACACTATATGTCAATAAGCTATGCAACAAAGAGAACAAACATTTTCATGCATATAAATTGTTACTTAACTCATGTATTTACCAAGATCATATATAACTTGTTTTATGTTGTCGTCAAAGATATCTGGGAGAGATAGAGGTAGAACGTATTGTAGCAAAAAGCAAATCATTATTTAATGTTTCCAAATAAGAGACAATAATTACTAAAAATATGTACTAAATGGAAATTATATACGTAAATAATTACCTTAATGAATGTATGCCAGTCATGAGTTTAACACCACCAAAATCACCTTTTTCGTTAAGATATTTTGTATTTTCGACGAAAACCCCATCATAAACATTATTTTTTGAATGACCTCTTGTATAGCATTGTTCTGTTGCTCTGTCAATAACCATGGAAGAGTAATATTTTGGTAGACATCTCCGACATTGGAAACAATTACACTTTGTAATGCGTGATTGGATTCTGCAATGTCACTACAAAGTTTTCCCATTTTATCTTTGTCGTTCCTTCCATCTAATATCCTCCATAACATTTATGTTACATTATTCCCAATATGCATTGTATCGAACAAATGAGTTATTTGTAGGTACTCGTAGTAAGGAAACATAGTGAATTGTATGGGATAACTCTTCATTCCTCATGGAATCCCATTCATGCCTTAAAGGGATTCATTAAACATAAACAAAAACACATTAACAATAATTCATGACACCCATGGTAGATAAAATTCAGTAAAAATATAAAATTCATAATATTACATGTTTATATGCTACATATACAATTTGCATACCTCGATGATTTCTATTATATTCCAACTTCCATAGGTGAGGCTTCATTCTTCGTGGTTTCTTTCCATTCTCTTCTTTACCATTGAAATTTTTTTCTTGGTAGTTCGATACCTATGGTTCTTAGGGAGAAAGTGTCTATACTCATCAAACACCTCCTTTGCTAAAATTCTTGAACGATAGGATTTTATCCTAGGACCACATACTAGACATGCAAATTTTTCCTTTGTTTGAAGACCTGCAAGATATATGTATTTATGTTATTATAGCATCAAAAGATTATTAATTTTAAAAAAATGCATGATATTTACCTTAAAAACATATAATTTTAACGACGTGCAACACAAAGTTACATACCACAAAAATGTGTTAACCCGAGAGAGTCATGAATTGTCCATGCAAGTATTCCATGGATCTGAAATTGTTTCTTCCCTATTGGTCTAGAGATGTCATACATAGTGATTCCAGCCCATAACTTCAATAGCTCATCGATAAGAGGCTCAATATATACATTCATATCTTTAACTTGGTACTTACCTAATTGATCATTCAACCTACAATGCTATTTAGTTATGTGTCCCACTATATAAAAGGCGTTCTCATGAAACAATTAAACAAATAAATTAATGAAATAATATAATTACTTTCAAAATAATACCTGGAATAATCATTTCCAACATTGTTTTCTCTCTCTTTATCGACATCCAAGGAGCAAGGTTATTGTTTATGACAAAAACAAGCCGCACTGAGTAAGTAGAACGAAGCTCTCCAAATGGGTTGAAACCATCAACTTCCAATGAAAGTCTAACATTATGAGGTTCATCTTTAAAAATTGGCCATTTTTCTTCGATGTTCTTCAATGCAAAACCATCTGCAGGCATTCGAAGAACACCATCTTCACTTCTATTATTTGCATGGAAATCCATAAATTGTGTTATACTTTGGTAGCTGAATAGTCGTTGGAAACGTGGAATTATGGGAATATAACGAAGAAATTTGTGAGGCACCTTTTTTGTTACTTGATCAGTTCGATATCTACTAAATTCACATTGTGGGAATTTGTTTTCTGATGCATACTGTCCATAATATATAATATGATCATTAGGACATGCATCAATAGCTTGATACTCCATTCCAATTTCTTTCATAATCAAGAATACCTCTCGACATGTGCATGGTAAATTATTTGATGGTGGTAATAGAAATTCACCCAACAATCTGCAGCATTGACAAAAAAAAAAATGTAAACAATATGAGTCATAAATATTGCATATCCCTAATTTATGAATTAATTAACACTAAAAATAGAGGAAAATAGTCAACTTTACATAGCTTAGGAGCTGTGTGAAACAAGTGTTTGATAAACCATTCAAAACCTCTAAGTTCACCAACAAAAATATAGCATATAGAATATTTGTTGTTGAGCCTTCATAAAGAGGTTCTTGGGACTTCTCGAGTAGAGGAACATCATGAATATCATGGAGGTTGTCCTCATGATCCAATGGACCAAATGTGCCTTGGGTAAATATATCTATCTCATTTTCGCCATTTGTATCAATAACGCCATCTTCGTCCATAGGATCATTAAGAACTCGATCTTCAATATTCTGATCTCCATGTTCCTCACCTTATAAATTAGTATTTCTACTATTATGTGGAAAATATCTTTATGGCGGTCGACATTAAGGGGGCATTGTCTTTATATTTACAAGCAATGTAATAACATTAGTGTATAATATACAACACATATATTTAAAATGATAAAAAAAATTGTGAATACATGATCAATACTATTACAAGAAGTACATTATGTAATGAATAACGTCTTACCAAGGGATTATATTAATACCCCCCTTCAGCATGCCCCTTCTCCTTACAATGTTTTTCAGTTGTTGTTATTAAAATTCTTCTTGTTCGCAAACCTATAACTCATTGCAAGGGAAATAACACTTTCCATCACCCTTCGCCTCCAATGTTTCCTTAAACTCAGCATACCTCTTATTATTTTCTTCCCAAGTATATTTATTTGACATTCTAATAGCCTATAAGAACCAAAAAAACTCAATCAATATATAAGTAAATTGAATAGAGTCTATATATATTAAAGGAGACAGAAGTTTAAAGGACGTGACATGGAAAGTGAAAAATATAATGAGTAAATGTCCCTCCATATATATGGTCTTTAAAAATAGATCATGTATCTATCAAATTGTTGGCACGGGGTTGAGGCACACAAGTTTTGGTACATTCAGCCATGGAAGGGACAATGACAAAGGTAAAGGACCAATCGCGGAGCGGATAAAGCAGAAGTTAAGCAGATAGTGCGGAGTAATCGGTTAATTGGTTAATAATTAGTTAATGAGTTACTCTACGAAGTGGACCAAGTGTAACGACCAAGTGATCCTATAAATAGGAGTAGAATTGTAAGCCTAAGGGCATATTTTTGGAATCTTGGGAGTAGATCCTAATCTATTTTGACATTGCATTTGATCTAAACTTCAACGTATTTTGTATTTTTCATCTTGATGTTGATCTGCGGATCTAACTTTGTACTGATTCTACGGATGTATATCCCTAAGTTTGCAATGTAAGACAGACCAATGAGTAATAAGAATGATTGTTTTGTCTATGTCTTTGTCTCTTTTACTTGTCATAGTGATTGATTATGTGTTATCACAGTACAATTGAATGTATGTCACAGCATGGTTAAATATGGTGTATGAATGAATTTTTAATGTCGCAGTTGTGTTATGTATCTCAGATCGGTTAGATGTGTATCTATAATCTGTTATTGCCTGGATTTGATTAACATGGTCTACTGCAAATGATGTTTATGTCGATCTCCTGGTTATATTTTGATTGATTCTGGATGATGCATGTTCTCTTATATCTGCGAAAACATGGTTCCTGCAGCCCCCCTTAGATATCTCGGGTGAGACTTCACTCGCTCTGTGGGTGGTGCTGGAAATTCTAAACCCTTTCCGAGCAGATGTCTATGGGATATTGCGTTGTGTTTTGTTGACAATTGTGCAAAGTGAACCCTTGTCGACAGATCTGTGTCAACACAAATTCTAAGCGACAAATCTATATAAGCATTAGTATTGAGGAGAAACTGAATAGTCGAATCACTTTATGTATGACCCTACACATTAAAGGAGACAAAGAATTTAAAAATACTAACCTGGAAACCGAAGAAGATCCAAAATTTGATTTGTTAAACTAGTACCAGACTCTTGAAATCACAAAATGGACAATCAACAGAAAAATTGTTGCAACTATAGCAAATAATTTGTGGAAATATGTCTTAATGTATTTATAGATCAATGAGCATCGCGGTTCCAACGAAAATGCACAACGATCAAATTTCAAAAATAACAAAAAGTCAATGATTGTTATTGTGATAACCGTTGATGTTGCACGTGTTAAGATTATCGTCGCTATAGCAACAAACTCATATTCGTCGTTATAGCGAAAACTATTAGTCGCTATAACAAAAAAAATGTTACTTTCGTCACTATAGAGACGATTATCGAGGGCCAAAATATTTTCTTTTCAAAAATTTTATCTGTTTATCCACAAAAATTTTGATTTTAACTTATTCATGGAAATTTTTGACGGAAATTTTAAGCCATATGTACTAGTGAATGGAAGCATCAAAGAATGACAACAAAAACCCCCACGATGACTATAAAATGTCAAGTGCATCGATTAATCCCAATGGCATGACCAAGAACTCATAATGACACCTGAAAGCAGTGCTGTGAGTGTTCGACTCTCTAACCCTATTCTGTTGATATCCCCATCGAAAATAAATCGTCAAGGGATATACTTCTTTATGACGCTCACCAATCCACTCAACGATCATGGGTAAGCCAAATTCAATGATATGTTGAAGGCATCTATTAAGAGTTATTCTTGAAGGAAACACTCCAAAAATCCATTGTACACCACCACAACTACATATGGCTCAAACGTCCCACGAAAGTTTGCCACAAATTAGTTAAAATTGATGTTTTCGTGGAAACACAGTTTAATTTTTTGGTAAAATTTGAAAATCCCCCCAACGATCGTCGCTATAGCGACGGTATTGATAGTTCGTCTCTATAGAGACGAAAGTTCGTTGTTGTAGAGACGAACTATCTATACTGTTGAATGTTTGTTGCTACAGAGACGAACTTTCCATGCCGTCGCTAGAGTGACGGAAGTCAGGAAATTTATTTTTTTTTCTTTTTTTGAAATTTGAATGTTGTGCATTTTCGCCGGAACCGCGACCCTCATTGATCTATAGATACATCTTCTTAAGTCATATTTTCAGAATCATTTGCTAGAGTTGCAGTGATCTTTCTATTGGTTTTTCGTTTTGCGATTTCAAGAGTACAATATTGGTTTGACACATCGAATTTTTGATCTCATTCGTTTTCCAGGTTAGTTTGACTACAATGCACTAGTATTTTTTTTTGTTGCCCCATTTATGTTCCAACTAGGGATTCAATGCAATCGAGCAAATGTTTATATAGTTTGGGATTTTTGTGACAAAATGTAATTTATAAATTTGTCATTTGTGTTAAAATGTAAATTTTTAAATTTTCATTTCTGTTAAAATGTAATTTTTTAAATGGTTGTTTGTGTTATAATGTTAATATCATGACCATCATCGTAGATTTCAAGTACACAATCACCCATATTCATGCTTTTATTTCACATTGATGGGAATCTATGCACATCAATCACTTGTTGTGAATAGAAAATACAACAATTCATAACCTAACATGAAAATATAGTGATTGTGGCATTATGTGAAGATGAAAATAGATTAATATTTTAATCCAAGACAACATAAAGGGGGAAATAATATTGTGATCCATTAGGTACTATTACTTGTTCCCATCCCTGTCAATAATATTGCGATCCTAAGTAAATTAAAGATCCACTTTGTATAGAATCACCCTTTCTCTTGGGTCAATATAGAAAATTAAATTACACATTTTAACTAGACATGTTCTCATGACTTCTCAACTTTTAGTGCCTTGTATGTTTTTTATCACTGCCACATAGACTTTTCCTTTAAAGGGACAACTTCAAGGACAAAACTTCATGTGCTTTTGCATACAAATACAAAAATATTTGAAAATAGAATATTATATGAAATAGATAGACTTGAGCCTTATAGATCATGGAACTTGTGAACAATGTATTTTAACCACTTCCAATGTTTTTAAAACTTTGGCAATTTTAAACAATTAAATTTCTTAATTAAATAACTTATATGATATACTTTTATTTATAACATGATGTATGTTACATTTTTATTTATGATGAATAAATGTTTAACAAGTGTAAATTAAAAAGTAACATTTGAATTTATAAAATTTTATAAAAAGAACATTAAAATTATTTCCCAAAAGAATCAAAACATTTATCAAAACTTGAAACGATTATCAAATATTTCAAAAAAAAACCAGTGAATATAAAACATTCTTTCATATTGACATAATATATTAAAATAACATTTGGTGCTAAATATATTTTCAAAATTCATTGAAGAAAATAAATGAACATGCCATACAATAAGATAATGATGCTTCATTTATGATATTGTCTAAATGGTTTCATTCATAACTCATAAGTCTTTAGTTTATTTTTCATTCCAAAAGTAAAACTACATAATCGAGCCTTTCATTGTTATTCACACTAAAATTTCTCTAAGTATGTGTTATATATTTAGTAGCTATGTGTTATAGGAACTTTAGCACCCATGATATAGAGAGAAGTCATAAAATCAATGACATCGAGTTGAATTAAATGTAAAAATACATTTATTATGATTTATTATATTAAGAAATAAAAAGGATTTCATATAAAAATATCACAAAACCATCATAAAAAATGAGAAAAATATTTTGGTAAAGCTTAATGAATCTATATATTACACAATAATTATAAACATGAATATAAAATTTGAATCACAATACCACAAAGAAAATATAATTTAATCAAACCTTATACAAACACTATAAATCAAAACTATAAAAGATGCAATGTCATAGAATAATGTAAGTTGGAGGTTCAAAATACTCACAATGATACACCCACTTTTTTCCATTCCTCTTTTTTATTTTCCAAATTCTATTTCTTTTTAAAAGATTCATTATTTTGGTTGTTATTATGTTATTTAGAGTGAATAGCCATTACCCACCATACGCCATTACCCACTATTATTTTGGTTATTATTATGTTATGTTATTCAGATTTGATAAAGTTTACAAAATGTGCAGTAGCACTTCCGTGCCAGCCATGACCAACCCTTGTCTCATCCTACTCTTCTATATTTATACTTAAACAAAAACTCTAGAAATTTTTTTGGATCCAAACCTAAAGGATCGAAGGAGTCCAAAAATAGAAATTGTTTTGATACATCATCGAAATGCACTTCTAAAAACAAATTACAAGTTGCCACCTAATCAACAAAGTTCAAAACCAACTAGATTTTTCCAACTGTCTGTATTCGAATTATTATGATGTATCTGAGTTATTTTTACAATACACGAGCAGCCTCAGCAAGGATGGTGAGTCCATCAAGCACTTTAGACCTCCTTTGAAGTCTAACAAGCTCCCCAGCTGGTAGCTATTACTGTATACAGTTTGGTTTTAAGGATTATGGATTTTAGGATTTTGGGCTTGTTGGTATACAATAGCAAGATAAAAATCAAATAGAAAAGATAATGTTTTCAAAAAAATGTACCTATTACTCTTCCTAAAGATAATGTTCCCATACTTGTTTTCAAGGGTATTTGTGGATGTAAATGGTGAACCCAAATAAATTGACCATCTTGAACCAATTTTTGTTGTTCTTCTACTAAAAGTTGCATAAGAGGGAGGAGGAGAACTCAACAATCAAGACGTTAGTGCATTCATAATTTCATTGGTTTCTTTAAAAACATATACTTATTCCCTTTTAAGATGATATCTCTCCTATGCAGATTCTCTAGCATAATTGCAAATGTGGACAGTGAACTGAGAGCAAATGGCCATGCACAAGCAACATTTGTTTCTAGGTACTGAATATGTTGAACAGTGATAGAGAGGGAGACTCAATAATAAAAATAGTAATGAGTTCAAAATAGAATGAAAAGGTTACATGGAAAAGAACTTTGCAAGGCAAAGCATGGGAAAAATATGCCTAACACACAAATACATGTTAAATAGGAAAACCAAATTTTATTTCTACATCATTAATCTACTTTCCCGTGGCATACAAATGTCACGTAATTGGCTTGATTTTTGTTTGACACATAGCTAACACATTAATGTTCTCTGGGAAGTCATTCGTATAGGACTGCAATAGTCATATTGAAAATCCATGAACGATGTCAAGAATGCTTTTTGGATTTTGGGGCACAAAATATTTCCTTGTAATACTTTTTTTCTAAAGACCCCAAATAAAAATTAAATAGGCTCAGTACAGGTTTAAATAATACATGTTATTCAATAGCATTCATAGAAAGTGTAGTTGTAGCATTATTTATGAGACGAGAAGATTCTGGACAAAATTTCCAGATGTACAACAATATATACTATGTATCTACTATGTGCAATATTAGATGTCAAGAGTGACACAATGACACTGTTAGTCACAGTTCATGTCATATCAAAACCTCTTGCTTTTCTTGCATACTTATTTTAATGTAGAAGAGATGTGTCTGAAGATAAAGGACATCGTAGGAACACTTTGTGATTGCAATGAGACCCTATGGAGTGATGCCATATATTCCAATTCGATCTACATATAAGGTTGAGCATTGCTTTGCATATAGAAATATGCGGTTGCTTGTGACATTTAGAGAAAGAAAACAACAACCATCTTGAGAAAATGAAAATCCAACTTGTACTCAATAGAGCGAAGTCTCTAGCATAGGGCCAAATAGAAATAATGACATAGTAGACTATTTCTTGGATGGAGGTCATTCGCTCTAGCATCAAAAACTATATTTTGTGAAAAGTAAAAGAATCAAGAATCAAGGCAAAAATATATGTGAAGGCCAAAAAGAAATGTGAAGGATTTACCAACAGTTCAAAGGGCCAAAAAAAACTAGAGCAATTAGATGTAGGAGTATCAAAAAATAGAAGTCAAAAGAAAATGTACAATGCTATTTACAAATTGGAATTTTGCAAAGGACAACAAAAAGGGTCAAGGACAACCATTTAGATTCTAGATTGTTCTCCCTTTATATTTTTTTAGCATGTTGGTTGAGCTATGTCTAGACGTTACAATTACTTTTGAAAAGCCTGGACAACAACATTATACTAAACTTGGGTCAAAATTTTTGAACTATAGATAGCTTTGTTGTCTGCGTACTTTTGTACATAAGTTAAAAAATAAAGCTTACATGGTTCCAATTTCCTCTTTGGTTAGGAAGGTCTATAAGAAGCATATGTTTGTTCTTCTAGTTTATAGTGAATTTCCTGCAACAAAAAAATATAGAATTTTTTTTTATCATTACCAAATATTCTGACCTTTAGAACCTTGAGATGATTTTAGTAATCAAGAAAATAATATTGTGTGAATTTTAGATGTAAGATAATAGGCAAGAAAGTAGGAAGAACAAAACCTAAGGGAAAGTTACAAGAAAAAAATAGACAAAAGTTAGTGCAGGAATGCATATAAGAAATGGTTCTTGAGCTTGTATACAGGGCATGTAATACCCATAGAGCTAATAGGGTAAGTATCTAATGTATTATGCCTATTCAATTGGTTCCATATCATGTACAGTATATCCGTAATAAGGATAGGTAACAAGGCTTCATGTAAGTTTAATACTAATAAATCTTAGATAGTAAATAAAAGAGGTTATGCTATACTAGTGCTGTCACACATATATGGTAATCCAATAAATACTATTTCCACCTTTTATGATGAATCCAAATCCATGGAAGTAATAGTAGTAACAAAGGGTTTGATTCATGACCCTTTTTTATCTCTTTAAAATACCATTAGTATAGTTGGTGGCAATAATGGGTCTGTCAAGTGGAAATCACAGCAACCATGAAAAGACAAGCAATGCGCACATCTTGTTACAAAGCAGCAATAAGCCAACCAGTAGGATCACACCCCGACCTCTTCTACCTCAGTTCTTGGATGCACAGGGAATAGGTAATCAAGGACAACAGGGACGAGCTTAGGGATTTCCAAATAACTTGAGGGAGTATAGGAGTTTGGGTGATGAGTTTCAGGCAGCTATGTCCTTGGCGGAGTTTTGCACCGTAAAATACAGGAATAGGCCCCAAATTAATAAAACCCAAATTAATAAAAGAATACACGATAAGATACTATTGCTGTAAATATTTAGTTTACATCCCTACTCAACCCGGATTGATAAAAATTGATAAAACCCAAATTAATAAAACAATACACGATAAGATACTATTGCTGTAAATCTTTAGTTTACATCCCTGCTCAACCCAGATTGATAAAAGAATACATGATAAGATAGAAAAAGATTCACATCACGGAGTAAGATACAAAATGATAAAAGAATATATGGAACCAAAAATTCGAGCTTCAGAGGACAGTGGGAAAATGAACCATTTGAGTTTGTGATACAGACAAAAAAAAGGTTATATAATTTGGAAAAAATGTAACAAATGCTAGATAGGTTTCTAAAATGAGTGAAATGATTGTTCAAAAGACCAAGATACCTTCGTTGCAGAACCAAGAGCAGGTACACCTTACAGTGACATTTCTTTGATGTCAATAGGTCTCCATGCACATTTCCCTTTATAGAAAATGAAGGGCAAGAAAGTGAATTTTATCTAGAAACAGTGTTTCGGTATACTAGCTAGAAGCAAAATGTTAACATCTATGGTAATTGTAGAATCCAATTGGCACATTCGAGTTCTTGGCCTTTTTGATAGAAATAATTGCAATCGGAAGTAAAAATACAAATACTCCAAGCATTGGCATCTATGTACATAGACATATAATCTTTTTTACAAATTAGCCTATTATCTATTTATCAACAAACATATATGTGCATTTTCTGAAAACAGAAGTTGTTACAATCTATAGCATATCGTCTATGAAAGGAAACTAGCTTCACATAGAAGAAAATACAAACATAATATCTGTAATGATCATAAACTATCATCAAAAACACTGATTTTCATAAAATCCACCACAGAAGTATCAAAAACATTGAAAGTATTTGTATCGATTTAAAAGCAAGATTGGCACATATAGTATTTCTTATCCTTCATACTACTTTCAAAATATACTTACAGAAAATAGTTTCAGATTTGATAAAGTTTACAAAATGTGCAGTAGCACTTCCCTGCCATCCATTACCAACCCTTGTCTCATCCTACTCTTCTATATTTATACTTTAAAAAAAACTCTAGAAATTATTTTGGATCCAAAATGTGGCTCCTGATTCTATTTGAATAACTTGACATTTTCCTCTTGGGCTATTTTTCTTCTCCTTACTGCTTCCTCAGAAACTTCAACCAACTCTACACTGGAATCTCTGGAATTGATTTAATATTTTCTTCGATGGTTTGTAAAGCTTTATAAATCATACCTTCCAACATTCTGGAGTGTGTATCTTCTTTGTTGGAGGATTCTTCAATTTCAAATTTTTTTTCTCTGTGAAATTTCTTCAAATTTGACTGAAACTTGTTTGTGGGCCTAGTCTTGGGTCACCAATTAACCGTTCCAGGGTTGTTAACACGAGCACGAACCTTTTTAATGATTGGCGCTTCTGGTAGTTGTATACTCATTTTTCCCATGCTTTCAGGTTTTGAAACTTCTCTTACAACATCAGAGGTGCAAGGAGTTACTTCCAGCTGTTCAACATCTGCATTTTCTTTCGCCTCGACCTCTGATATCTCTTCGGACTCTTTGTAGTCTTGCTGAACTTTTAGCCTGTTGTTCCTCTTGCTATAAATTTTCGACTTCACAGGCTTTTGTTTCCCTTCCCGCAACTTGATTTCAAATGGCCTTTCAGTTTTGAAGCTCGACCAGAATAAGAAATGGGGCAAAGTTTGACCCCTTTTTTCCAGTTCTTTTTCAACCAACAATTTTATTAAACCATGATGAAAAACACTGTGAGGAGTATGAACTGTATGTTTTTGAACCCTAACTTCCATTTTCGATCAAATATTCAGTAAATGGAAAGGTAAGCTTAACCTGGACTCTCCTGAAACATGAAGAAGCAAACGCATATGATACTTGAAGATGATGGTAAAGTGCCCTTCACAAGTTATATATTTATGTACAATGCTCAATATCTGTTGCCAATCCTCTTTCAGAATATCTCTGGAAATTCCATTTTTCCAATGCAGGTTTTCATGGCCCGGTAAAAGGAAAATCCCGAAATCAGCCTCAAAAGGTCTTTTCTTGAACCATTTGTCTCCATCCATGGACAATCCAATAGCTTCTGCTATTGAATGCTCCGAAACTTCAAAGTTAAAACCCTGAAGATCAACCCTTGTACCTGTAAATCCACGAGCTAATTCCTTGGAGACCTCAATATTATAGCCTATGATTTTCTCAAAGAACACAAACCAACCTATTTTTCTGAACAATTCTTCATATTTTGGATACTGTTCAGCCCATTGAACATTGAGAGGTTTGAACCTGTGGGGTCGATCGCTTGTTTTCTTCATAGTGATAATATTCTTAACCTGGAGACTTGAGCTCCTGCTAATGCATTTTAGTCTGCTAATTACTAATAACATGAATAGTGGATGTGAAAGCAATAGTACAATTACGAACCATAATGCTTGATGATCTACCTCAAAAGATGATGAATGACATTCAATCTGTCAGTGCACATCATGTTTCAAACATGTACTCTGTAAGGATGACTAGCCACGTTTCGTCCATTTTAGATTTCACACAATTAACCATGATTAATAAAACATATGAAGATTTAACCTTTGATATCAATTAAACATTATGGTAGCACTCATGTATCAAGATTTAAAATCTAAAGCAAGGGATACTAAACATTTCAAATATATTTCCTTATATTGGCATATCAAAACCTTGCTACGAAATATTTTGCTAGATACAAAGGAAGAAAGAATGATGTAGTTCTATTGATGGGAGAATTTATAAAGTAGAATAATAAAATTCAGGCCCAGAACATAAGGATAGAGATAAATCTAGATGCCACTACAAGGAAACTACATGGATGGAATTTTCCCATGAGGAAACCTTCAAGCACTAGTGCAAAGCAAATTATAGACAGTCACCCTCCTAAAGATTATGTTGCAAACCAATACTAGGTTCTTCAAGTTTGGCATTTTTGTTTTTTTATTTATAATGGATATGCTCAAAACATAGAAATTGTTGATGGCCTTAATTTTAGTATTGTTTATAGCCTTAATTTGGCAGATAAAACTAAAAGTGTTAAACTTATGTTTAATACGTGGTTTGGGTTTCCTTCGGGATTGCCACAAATGTGATAATATGATTGTCTATAAATATTTTTTTATTACTAATAGAGGTACTAACTAGGGAATGGAAGATAAAATGTATCTCTACATTGTATTACCCAAAGCCAAAGTTTCTACTCTTAATTCAAAGATGATTAAATGGATGGTCAATTGTTGAATACTGTCCATTTGTTATAGAATTAAACATTTTTTTTGCAATGTTATCCAAGAAAAACCCTTTAGAAATAAAACAAGCACAAAGTTGATAAGTGTTCAAGTAGTTTTATTTTCAAATTTATCTTCCTCTCTAAAAGTGAAAACCAAGATGGAGATTTCAGGATCTAATGGTTAGATGGACACCTTATTGCTTATGAGAAGCATTGAGTGTATGTCTCTTATGTCACTTATAATAATAGTTAATTTCTAATGAATTCCCATTAAGTAATGTTCACGTGTTCAATCAATCAATCAATGACATGTTCAATCAATGACACGTTATATATTGATTAGTGAGTTTTTTGTTGTTGTTGTAGGTTATCAGAATGTCAAATAAATATACCTAGGAAGAAAACAATAGGAGGTATGTTGAGGCTAAGGCAGCATTGGAGGTGAAGGGTGATGGAAAGTGTTATTTCCCTTGCAATGATTCCAGAGGTTTGTGAACTAGAAGAATTTTAAGAACATCAGCTGAAAAACATTGTAAGGAGAAGCGGCATGTTGAAGGGGGGTATGAATATCATCCCTTGGTAAGACGTTATTCATTACATATTGTACTTCTTGTAATAGTATTGATAATGTATTCACAATTTTTTTTATCATTTTAAATATATGTGTTGTATATTATAGACTAATGTTATTGAATTGTTTGTAAATATAAAGACAATTCCCCCAAGATGTCGACCTCCAGATAGCCACTTGCCACATAATAGTAGAAATACTACTTTACAAGACGACGAGCATGTAGATCATGCTATTGAAGATCGAGTTATTAATGATCCTATGGACAAAGATGACGTTATTGATACTAATGGTGACGATGAGATAAATAGATTATTGCAAGACACATTTGCTCCATTGGATGAGGACAACCTCCATGATTTTCATGATGTTCCTCTTCTCGAGAAGTACCAAGAACCTCTTTATGAAGGCTCAACAACCAATATTCTATCTGTTATATTGTTGTTGGTGAACTTGAAGGTTTTGGATGGTTTATCAAACACTTGTTTTACATAGCTCCTAAGGTATGCAAAGTTGATTATTTTCCTATTTTTTTAGTGTTAATTAATTCGTAAATTAGGGATATGAAATATTTATGACGTATATTGTTTACATTTCACTTTTTGTCAACATTGCAGATCGTTGGGTGAATTTCTATTACCACAATCAAATAATTTACCACGCATAAGTCGAGAGGTATTCTTGATTATGAAAGAAATTGGAGTGGAGTATCAATCTATTGATGCACATCCTAATGATCATATTATATATTATGGGCAGTATGAATCAGAAAACAAATGCCCACAATGTGAAATTAGTAGATATCGAACTGATCAATTAACAAAAGAGGTCCCTCGCAAAGTTCTTCGTTATATTCCCATAATTCCATGTTTCCAACGACTATTCAGGTGCCAAAGTATAGCACAGTTTATGGATTACCATGCGAAGAACAAAAGTGAAGATGGTGTTCTTCGAATGCCTGTAGATGGTTCTACATTGAAGAACATCAAAGAAAAATGGACAATTTTTAAAGATGAACCTCGTAATGTTAGACTTTCACTAGCAGCTGATGGTTTCAATCCATTTGGTGAGCTTCATTCTACTTACTCAGTGTGGCCTGTTTTTGTCATAAACAATAACCTACCTCCTTGGATGACGATTAAGAGAGAGCACACAATGTTGGCAATGATTATTCCATGTATTTTTTTGAAAGATGTAATTATATTATTCCATAAAGTTATTTGTTTAATTGTTTCATGAGAACACCTTTTATATATTTGGACGGATAACTAAATAGCAATATTGTATGTTTATTGATCAATTAGGTAAGTACCAAGTTAAAGATATGAATGTATATATTGATCCTCTTATCGATGAGCTATTGAAGTTATGGGATGGAATCACTATGTATGACATCTCTAGACCAATAGGGTAGAAACAATTTCAGTTCCATGGAATTCTTGCATGATCAATTCTTGACGCTCTCGGGTTAACACATTTTTGTGGTATGAAACTTTATGTTGCAATTCGTTAAAATTATATGTTTTTAAGGTAAAAAACATGCATTTTTTGTTTGAATTAATAATATTTTGATGCTATAACATTAATACATATATCTCGTGGGTCTTCAAACAAAGGGAAAATTTGCATGTCCAGTATGTGGTCCTAGGATAAAATCTCGTCGTTCAAAAAGTTTAGCAAAGGAGGTGTTTGATGAGTACATGCACTTCCTCCCTAAGAACTATAGGTACCGAACTATTGAAAAAACAAAATTCAATGGTAAATAAGAGAATGCAAAGAAACCACGAAGAATGAAATCTCACCTATGGAAGTTGGAATATAATAGAAATCGTCGAGGTATGCAAATTGGATATGCAGCATACAATATGTTCACGTAATATTATGATTTTTATATTTTTACTGAATTTTCTCTACCATGGGTGTCATGAATTATTGTTAATGTGTTTTCGTTTATGTTTAATGACTGTATTTAAGGCATGAATGCACTTCCATGAGGAATGAAGAGTTATCCCATACAATTCAGTAGGTTTCCTTACTATGAGCACCTACAAATAGCTCATTTGTTTGATACAATGAATATCTGGAAGAATGTAATAGAAATGGTATGGTGAACATTAGATGGAAGGTCAGACAAAGATAAAATTGGAAAATTTTGTAGTGACATTGCAGAAGCCAATCATGCATTGCAAAGTGTAATTATTTTCAATGCTGGAAATGGGAATCGGAATATTAGTCTTCCATGGTTATTGACGGAGCAACAAAGCAATGCTATAAAAGAGGTCATTCAGAAAATAAGGTTTTCGACGGGGTTTTCGTCGAACATACAAAATATCTTAACCAAAAAAGGTGATTTTGGTGGTGTTAAAACTCATGACTGGCATACATTCATTAAGGTAATTATTTACGTATATAATTTCCATTAAGTAAATATTTTTAGTAATAGTTCTCTCCTATTTGGAAACATTAGATAATGATTTGCTTTTTGCTACAGTACATTCTACCTCTGGCTCTCCCAGATAGCTTTGACGAAACATAAAACAAGTTATATATGATCTTGGTAAATACATGAGGTAAGTAACAATTTTATATGCATGAAAAATGTTCGTTCTTTTGGTTGCATTTCTTATTTACATATTGTGTTTTACAGCTTGGAAATTTATTATATATTATATGCCTCAATCTGGTTGATCATTCATGTTATTTTATTGCATATTTTGTAGGTGGCTTTCATCTAAAGAAATCCATAAAGAATATATTAGGTATTGGAAGAGAGAAATTCCTCGTCTAATATGTGAAATGCAGAAGTATTTACCTCCAACCGTTTTCAATGCACAAGAACACTATCTCATACACCAAGTTGAGGAGATTGAATTGTGTGGACCTGTAAACTCAAGGTCAATGTGGATGGTGGAATGGAATTTGAAGTCATTGAAGGCTTTTGTTAGACAAAGAGCACGCCTTGAGGTTTCTATGGTGCAGGGCTATATGCTATATCAATTCATGGTGTACATTAGTCAATATATTCCAAATTTAGAAAATAATATCAATCTTCCTCGCATTTGGCATGTCGACTCCATCAACAAATTTGAAGGGGAGGTCCTGTTGGGGAAAGGTAGAAAGAGGAAAGTGAAAGGTAATTGAATGGTGTACATTTTATTTATTATACAATTAATTTTTCAATTTATGTAATTTTTATTATTCCAGCAGTATTTTAAGGTAAACTTAATTGCTTATAATGATAGCTAATTTTGAATTCTTAATTATTATTTTTTCATATAGTTTTTCGCATATGGGATGCAATACATTTATACATTGCAAACAATATTGATTGGATGGAGGAATGGATTGAACAATGTACAGAATACTATGGTACCTTATCATGGGAAGGGGTTAGTAAAATGATTAAAACAATGCATCGTCATCGAGAAGGATGTCTCGAACTTATGCAAAGGGAAATTGATTTAGCACGTGGTTTAAAAGATAAAAAGGCAAGTATATTTACCCTGCTCATTTTTCTGTTGTTTCACATTGTATCAAAATATTTATCTCGTTTATGTCTTCTTATATATTTATTTACTGAGCCGGGCATGATGTAGCTAGTACATCACAATGCTATGTGGTGCAATGGTCATAAATTTCGCATCAAAAGGTTGGATGACAAGAGGAAGACATTTGATTGTGGGATAACTGCAGTTTTTCAAGTCACTAATGTTTCCTCTAGAATTCTGCACGACATCTGAATAAATTTTCTTTCTCCTTATTCATTTCAGCATTGCAAATGATAATGTGACATGTCCATAATAATGAATTTGTTTGTCTTCTCGGTGTAAATGGGCATGTTGTAGTTTCCATATTCAAATGAAACTCAAAATAGCATTGCAATTATTTAACTTTTATAATTCCTTATATTGCTAATATGTTTATTTGTATATGATTAACCATTAGTGAATATGCAATAAGTTTTTGTCTGAAATAAATGATGCACATTAAAAACTACATGAACAGTTGTAGCCATAGAGGCCAGGCAGATATATTAAGATCTTTTTGTTTCTGATCAACAGTGTTGACCCAAGTAAATATTGTTTCTGGAGTCTCTTTATATGTTTAGTTATACAAAGAATTCTCTTGCTCTTGTATGAAGTTTAAATGAAATAATATAGTTTGAGGGATTGCATGGCATTCAGTACTTTTGTATCTTAAGTTTTAACCCCTTGCATGAATGGAGGGTAAGATCATGATCCCTTGCATCATGACAACCATTTAGATAAGATCGTGACTAAATCATAAATTTAAGTTTGCAATGTGGTTGGAAACTGAATATGATTGCTGCCATTTTTTTCAAGCGACAAGCTTGTGGAGTTTTGTACAGGAGTCACTGCTGGAAATTTCAGTGTAGACACAGCATTTTGGCAGAAGCAAGTCAATGAATATTGGAAGCTTATGAATGTGAGTAAATATGATATTCGGAATGTAATGGATATGAACTCTTTCTATGGTGGATTTGTTGTTGCTTTAAGCATAAAACTAGTTTGGGTGATGAATAAAATTCCTACGAGCTTGAGGAATACTTTAACTGCTATCTATGACAGAGGCTTGATTGGACCTTTTCATGATTGGTCAATAGCTTTGATTTCATGTTCCAATTAATATTTCAATGATCATTTTAGGTTTTTCTAAATTTATGCATCGGCCCATATATTATGGGAAAGGAAATGCAGACTAATGCTTTAGATTGCACTGCAGGTGTGAGCCATTTTCAACTTATCCACGTACATATGATTTGCTTCATGCATTCCGACTGTTCTCACACTACAGAGGTAATGGTAAAGGTTTCCAAATAGAATACATTATACTGGAGGTGGATCTCATTCTTTGCCCACAGGTATGCTTTTTCATGTTGCACATTCTTAGTTCTAATTCTTGGCATTAAAGTAATCCTTTTGGAAAGGGTGTAAGATAGTGCTAAAAAGTTTAGAATGTTGGCACACTGAAAAGTTGATAGTACTAAAAAGTTGGAATTTTACAAGTATTGGAAGGAATTATAAAGGCTAGAAAGTTTTCAAGATTTGACAATACTGACATAGAAGGGAATGGGATGGTTTCTTCCTAGGATCAAAAACCTGTAGGAGACATCATAAACTGACCAGGGATGTGTCAAAAAACTTAACCTGTAACAGTAAAACAAGTGTGGCTTTCAAATAGGGCACAAGTTTCAAAAACTATTCTTCCTAAATTTCAAGAAACAGGGAAATGACATTTATAATTAAATATAATTTTTATACATTCATCAATATATAGCAAATCCATAGCATGATGTTAGTGTTGGTTCATTGGGTTACAACATGAACTAGCCCGTATAGTTAAAACCCCAAAGAACACAGCTAGACCAACTCTAGTGAAGAGGTGTTATCCACTGTCACCTCGATAACCATCTCTATGCACATTTGATTGGCTCTTCTCCAACTCAAGGGTGTTTCCCTAGATAGGATTTCTAGGCTATGGTAATGAGGGAACAAGGTGATTTTGAAGAGTTAGCCTTAGCAAAACTTGAGGTTTTCTTTCTATTGTAGGTGATGATAGGATTATTAAGACTAGTGCCAATCCCCAAGGCATATGCAGTCTTAGGATGATACCCCTTGGGCCTTGTTTGAAAATGTTTGACTGGAACCTCTGCAAAACAAAACAAATTCCTACCTTAAAACTTTTGAAGATTCGTGCAAAATTTACCAAGAAAGAGTGGCCTTAAGCACACACCTTCAATTTGTAACCCTAGTTTATACCCTAGCCTATGCAAGCTTGAATTGAAACCCCTCTGAAGATAGCCAAATCACAAGATGAGCCACACGACCAGGTTTGCTCAAATTTGAAGAGTGAAATAAGTTTTGGACAAACTACATTTGCCAGACTTGCCAAGAATCAACAAGTTTGCAAAAACGTGCCTAGTATGTGGTTGAAACTCATTTGGGATATTTAGGAGATGTTTTAAACAAGTTATGGTTTACGTAATTTGTAGTTTGAAACTAGGAATAGTGTTTTCAACTTTTCAGGCATCTATGTGTTTGCAAGGAGATCAAGTTCCAACTATCTTAGTGGAGCAGTGAGCTCCTTAAAGTAAATATGCACAATGTCCATGTAGAAAATTTAAATGACATCATTTATCATCATGTGTCTCCATCACCAGTTCCTATATGTAATACATTTGGCAAGGTAGGAGTACCTTTCTCTCTTGAAGGTTGAGTATCCAAAAGTATGAATCCTATATATAAAGGAATCTAGATGGAAGATGACCTCAAGACAAAAACAATGGGCTCCAAACTCGGCTTGAACAATGGGTTGGGGGATTGCACATTTGCATTGAATGATGTGCTTGAGAAGTAGATTCTGTACTCTCTTGGTTTAGGCCTTGTTGGTTTACAACAAACTTGGTCCCCAAATCTCTGAACCACATAGGACCATATATCTGATAATAGTATCTAAGAGGTGCAACTGGGAGGTACAAGAAAAATAAGAGCACTATGTATATGACATTCTTGAGGGAAAGATTCTCTCAAAGAACATCTTAATTGAATTAGTTTATTTTAAGCCATGCCTACTCAATAGAAGTAGTTTATTTTAAGTCGTAACTTAAAAGTGGAATTTTCTATTTTGACCCTATTAAGTGGCATTCAAAATCAACCCCTAATGGACCCTACAAGTACACAAATTTGATTCTCCCCCCTAGAATGTACCATAAAGGATGAGATACAATTAGTGATCCATTATGAATTACAAACCATGAAGTCTGTGGGTCCACCTCGTTATGCTTGTGCACTTGATTATGTGAAATGTTGCTACCTTTTGTTAAATTCTGAAAAATTGACCCATGTGGATGTTGATGCTGTTGATGAAGCAGATCAATGCTTAGTTCTACATTTTGCAAGTTTTCATCATTCTCATAAGTGTGTAGATTTTCTTCTAAAGAAGGGAGCAAATTCTTCTCTCTTAAATCAGTATTCAGTGATGCCTCTAGAGGAAGCTTTAATGAGTCCAAGCCTTGATGTAGACTGAGACTTCTCTACTGATGCATCTGAAAGTGTATGAAGGATTTGAAGGATTCTTGACACCCCTTGAGCTGTCATTCCAATCATCTGTTAAATCTTCATGAAATCACACAACTATTAGAGACATGATTGATATGTTAATTGTATGCCATCACCCCTTGCGCTACCATTCCAATCATCTAATGAAGGCCCCTCCAAAAGAAAAACAGAAGGCAATAAGCAAAAGTCACTCCATGATTTTTGTTGTGATATATTAAGGTCATTGTCATTTCATATAAGTCATTTTTTTTTCAGAACTACGAAAGATGATGCTTTTTCCCTCTCGCTGTCGGGAAGATTCTCCCACTATCAGTCCTACTTCCAAATTTGTAGCATCTACATTTGCAACCATCTTTTTGGAAGATCTGAACTTTGATGGAGATGAAAGTATATCACATAGGGAGTTTCCATTCTCATTCAAGTGTCGCTATTTGGGTAAGGTTGTTGATTTTATTCAGGCTGTCATTGTGGACAGAGAAGAATCATGTAACCCTGTTTTGTTTAATAGCTTCTATGCACATGGTGTGTTAAAGTTGATGCTAACTCCATTTGAAGCTACTAGTTAATTACTCTAGACAATACTACATACATCTGTCTTGATGGAAATAGTTATTGTTAATAATGATGAAAATGACAAGAACTGGATATTTGGTACACTAGTAACTTATGCAAGGCTGATGGACCACCTAGCCACACCTTCTTAGATCTTGGGTTCTTCCTCATCACATTTCCTAGTGCACCATGTTTCCAATGGTACCATTTCTCTACCAAAAGATCCAGATAAATTTTCCAAGGTAATGCAATCCCAGGTCTTGAAGGTAGTTCGGCCTCTCTAGAATCATCCCTTATTTCCCCAGTGTAGCATGGAATTCATTACTTCAGTTTGTTCCATCATGAAGCATGTCTATTCTAGAGTTGATGACAAAGTGTTGAAAGCTACTGGAGGCAGTAATTCATCTACTCAAGTTGTTGGACCACCTCCTGATGATTCAACAATTTCAATGATCATTGAAATGGGTTTCTCAAGGGCAAGTGCAAAAGAAGCCCTTGGAAATGTTCAATCAAACCGTGTAGATCTAGAAATGGAATGGTTATTTACTCATCTAGAGTAACCCTTTCAAGAAGATGATGAACTTTCTTGAGCATTAGCTCTATCATTGGGAAGTACTGAATCTGCAACTAAGGAAGAGATGGCTACAAGCCAAAAGGATATTGACCAGGAAGAGGAGTGAGGGAGGATAAAATCACATAAAACCGAGGGATTGCACCTCAAAACCATATACTCTGTTGAGTAAGATATATAGAGATGTTGACGTCATGTATCCTTTAGATACTGTGTTTCAATTACTAACAAATGATGATTCTAATTTCGTGTCCACTAATTTCCAATCTTTTATAGACATTGATAACCAAACTTCAATTGTCTGCAAGAAAATCTGTCTAGCAGTGCCATTTAACCATCCTAAAATTTTCCCTCAATTGTTTAGTTCCTTCATTCACATATCATTTAGGAATCAAATGATGCTAATAATTTAAAACGAGAGAGATTGCAGAGTATGTTATCTATCGTGGTGTCTTCCTTGCAATTTTTTTTGTATCGCATGCCAAAAGGCTTTCTCTGTTGCTCATAACACATTTGGTGTTTCACAATAGGATTCAAAACAAACTTTTATAGTGTTTTAAGTCTTGTGTGTTGATTGCCTTGAAAGTTTGAAACCATGGGATGTGCATTGCTAACATTTTTAGAATGTTGAAACAAGTTCTACCAGACTAATGGATGTTCCATGATTCCATAGTAAACTACATAAACACAAATAAACCATAGAAATCATAAAAAACTCTAAAGCAAATTGTTTGGATGATGAATGATATCATGTGGCTCAATTCCAATGTATTATAGATTATTGTAGGAATCATGTTGTTGAGTCATTTTAGTAATTTACCCCACCCAAATATTTATTCTTGAGCATCATATACACAACACAGAGATAGTCATAGAAAATCACGTGCTATACTATTGGTGCTATTTGAAAATTCCGAAGACATGTTGCAATCAATCATATTTATCAGCTCATAAGCGATCCCTGGCTTAAAGCCTTAAACTACAAACTTAATGAAAAAAGGCCCAAATTGCACACTAGGTCTTCAAGTGAAGATCCAAAAATCATGGCATGTTAGTCAATACTCAGGTCTCTTAGATTCATTAAATATGTTGACCATTGGCAATCAGGTCTCTTAGCTCAAAGTGGGGATGCAAAGAAGACCAAATCTATCACCGATTGGGCTTTTTTTGAAAATGTAGCAAAGGTGAGTATTTATTTTAATTGGTCAAAATTTAGTCATTTTCTGTCAATTGCATGTACCTGTTCTTAAAATCGGCTATGGGTTGAAGTTATAAGCCTACCTTATTATATTTAAGTTGTGCTTTACTCAAATCTAATGATTGGATGATTGGAGTCATAATATTGTGAGGCTACAACCTATCAGTGATAAACAACTTCATTGTCCCCATGTTGTAGTCCAACAACTAAAGGTGAGGTTCTTTGACCAATTTGGAAAGAGTCATAATTCTACAGCTGAAATTTTAGAAGAATGGGATAATTCCATCATAAGAGTAAGAATTCCAGCAGGAAACTAGTCTAAGCTGAAAATCATCCATGAACAATAGGAGAGCGAACACTGTCATCAACTTTCAAGAAGTATTTATAGACTGACACAAACAATATAAGTTTTGAGAAGGGAAAGATGAAAGTATCTGTAGTAAATCTTTACTTCAATATGTTTCCCTTATAGATTTCATTGTTTTTTCTATTATGTTAATAAATGCATACATCAAAACTGAAAAAAATAAAATAGAGATATAGATAATAATGCCAGTGATGAGATGTCAATTGGGAGTAGTTCAAGTGGCCAAGAGGAAAATTTGTTTCCTCCCTTGCCCAGGTTCAAATCCCACTTTGTGACATGTTTTATTTTCATGAGCCAATGGTCCTTGAGATGTAGACTTGGGCTTGAGCACCGAAGATTTCAGTTTAAACACATTCAAGACTATTTATAATGCAATTGCATTATAGTCATAACATTATACCAATTCCCTCCTGAATGATACAAATAGTGGTACCCTACAAAGATTTTTCTTAACTGATTGAGTACTATTAAATTGTAAACAGAACTAAAAAAGAAGATCTGAGTTGATTTTAGACCCTAAAAACCAAGTCTGGGTGCGATTTAAGTCATTCTAGGTAGCTTTATGAGCTCTTTTCATGATGAAATCTCATCTCTTCCAAGTTGAAGTAATTCTGGGCACATATTTAACCCCAAACAACCATCCTTTTTTAAGTTCTAGGCATAAACAACAACGAAAAACCCTAAATCCATGAATTATGGATAAGTAGCAACAATTATGGGCATGAAGACAGCCTTAACATCCATTCCAGTGCCACACAGAGTTCATTTCAGACCCAACATTGAAGACAGCCTTAACATCCCCTATTCTCATCACCCTATATGTGACATATAAAAAACAATAGAATTGGAAAGGATAAGAATGCAATACTAAAACTGGCTTGTAAGAATGAAAACATCAAAGAGAAATGGAACAGAATAATATAGCATGGAAAATGTGCCACACTTCTGAAGACAAACTCACAGGGATTAAATTGCATAAATCGCAGGATAGCCACTTTTACTAGTGATAAAGATCTATTAAAAAAAGGATCTAAATGTTGCTGATTTTTAAATGCTTCGAACCAATTGGGATGGACGCAGTTGACTATTTTGCAGTTACTAAACCAACCTATGGTTAGGATTCTAGTTTACACCTCTTTGCATGTATTCATTCCAAGGTTCTTGCTCAGCCCATGTTGTAATTTAGCAATAATGTACCATCATTTATGTCTCTTTATTATTCTTGGGGTGCATTGAAAGTGGGGTGTAATGTATTGAAAGCATCACAAGTTTATCTCTGATAGCTCTCTTCATGGTTCAAAATTTCCAATTTATGCATCAACTATTCATCTATTGCATATTCTTCTTACTTGGACAAATTAAATTGTGGTTGCCAGAATCAAATAGAACCTTGCCAATGAGCATTGAGTATTCACATTTTGTTTTCTAACAATTTCATGGGAAACAGTTTTAATAAGAAATGGAAAATGAACTGAGATTTGGACTTGTTTTTCAGACACTCAATGACCAAAATATTATCTAGAGTTTAAAATTGTTGGAAGATTAATTACTATGAGTAGACATTGATGATACATGCATAGAGAAATGGCCTAAATTCGCTGCCTACACAAGGGCCTAGGTTATATTTACTGTATATTGTTTTTAGTTCAATATCTATGTTTTGATTCAGTCTTAATTGTGGAGCATTTTATTTCCAGAGAGGATGCATTCTGGAATCGTCAGTCAAAACTTGTCTACCAGTTCGTTGACTTCTATTCCCATGACAAGAGCAATGATAGTTGGTGAGCCAAATGGGCCAGCATGATGAAGCTTCTTATACATTTTTGTAAGTGAAATGTGATTCTAGCTTTTTGAGATCTTGGCAGGCATTTTGCAAGGGGATTGTTTTATAACGGATATTGGCATTATATGCTCGGGCCTTGATTGCCTCCTATTTATGTCTATCTAGACACTTGGGCTTGTTATTCAGGGAGGTCTTTTAGATAAACATAGCTATTTGGTTTGTTAGTTAAGAAAGGCCTTTGAGATATGCTTATCGATACTCAAATATAGATTCTCTGAATGAAAGTTTTATGTATTATAACCTGTTTCCTTATTTGCATAGCATTTTCTGAAGTTTGAACTTGGTGGTTTCTTAAGGAAATATTTTAATGGTTGTCTTTGTCTCTATTTGTGTAATCATCCAAACAAACTGAATTTCTTATTCATAAAATGTTATTCAGCGAACTAATTGTTTTTTAGTTAGTAATTACAAGCCCTTACAAGCAGTTCATTTTTGTTAAAAATGTAGTTGGTTGATTTCTCATTATTATTGTAAGTGGAAACATATTAGTAAATAAATTATTCTAGAGAATTCTAGGGATTTTGTTTGAAATAAAATATTCTAGAGGATTTTGGGTGTTGAACTAAGAAAATTAAATTATATTCCCAAGTCAATAGGAAACATATATTTGTAAACACAAGGGAATGAATATATACCAATCAAGCACCCTTTTCATTTATTATTATTTTTTTTAATGGTCGTTGCTATAGCGACGCCCAGCCTAGCAAATTGCGACGAATTTGCTATACTAGCGACAGAGATCTCATAGTGAATTCCGTCACTAGGATAGCAAATTCGTTGCAATTTGCTAGGCCTTCTATCGCTATAGAGATGCTTCCTTAGCAGCACAATGAAAAAATAAAAAGTATATTCGTAGCTATAATGACAGTCAAGCGTCGCTCGAGCGACACCAACTTGTTAGGTCGTGCGTAACTATAGCGGCCCTTATTTAGCAACACAACAAGAAAAAATAAATATTTGCGTGGCTATAGCGATAGTCACGCATCGCTATAGCGACACCCACTTGTTAGGTCGTGCGTCGCTATAGCGACCCTGCCTTAGAAACACAACGAAAAAAGCATAAGTATTGGCATGTCTATAGCGATAGCCAAGCGTCACTAGAGCAACAACTTTTAGTCTTTTGAAAGTACATCTACAGCCAACATGTGTCGTCTATCGCTTGTGGCTATATTGACGACAGTTTTGAAGTGTCGCTGTAGAGACGAAATTAGTGCCACGAAAAATGGGGGTCCGGTTCGTTGCTATAGAGACGAAAATGTGTTGTAATAGCAACGAAGTTGTGTGGAAAAAATGGTCACATGTACTAGTGCACCATGTTCCACTATATACCCTTTGTATACTACTGCATATCACTATACCATCCTTTACCATCCCATACCTTATAATTGCTACTGTATCCATCCATCTACTGATGTCACCTAAACTTTTATCATAGAGCATGCCTATGTCTGTCATATACTCGTCCACCCAATCCATGGATCCATATATTTCCTTGTGTCCTAGTCCACAAGGAATGTGCTCAACTATATCCTTCATGGATAATTCTTGATCTTTTAGTGGCCTCTCTAACAGAGGTGATTCATGATCCCCAAAATTCAAAATAGGTGCATGGTCAAAACCCATTGTGTCAAACCCCTCCTCAAGCACCTATAACTATGAATGTTCCTCATGTGGTATTGTCACACCGAGGATCCTCCCTCAAACCATGACTACCACCCATGCCCTCAAGTGTCACACTTCCAAAAATGATGGAAAATATACTGCTATCAATGATGAAGAGTGTGCCAATTTCAGCTAGTAAAAAATCTCCTCAACCTCCCTTTCATTATCTTCAATGAAATTAAGAGCTAGGTCCCTATCCATGAATAGTTGCAAGTAATCTGATTTCATCCTTCCCAATGCTTCTTTCATTGGTTGAAATTAGTACTTGTGACCCCATTTTCAAATCCACGTTACCTTTCCTTAATCTGAGTCTTCCCAATAAGATATTCTATGTATCTCTGAATATCATCATCCCTTAATAATGCCACATAATCTTCTCCTATGAGACTGGCCATTCAAGTCATGCACTGTTGAAAATATTTCTTCATATTCATCATAGTGGAATGGGTTGTCCCACCATTGATTCTCTAACACCACTATATGGACATTACCCTCATTAAAACCTATTGGATCTATTTATGATACCATTCAATCTCCAAAAGGTGGGATAGCACCATGATCAAGTGTCACTTCATTATGGAAACTCTTCTCTCCACAAGGCCTATCAAAGATGGTCTCTAAGTTAACATCAAAGAGACTTGTGTCTCCTATACCTTCAACAACATTTCATTCTTCTTCATCTCTAATCACAGTGTCATTAATGGTTTTTTCTTCATCCCAAATATAATTTATGGTCTTAGGTTCTAATCCCTCATGAGCGTCCATGTGCTCATTTGCAGAAGAAGAAACATATGAAAAGTCAAAATTTCCCTCATTTTTAGAAGAATCAAAATCTTCATAAATTAGTACCTTCTTGTCCATTGATACTTGGGTTTCATACCACTCAGGATGTTTGATGGTCCAAAAATTCTTGAATGAAATGGCTAAATGGAATGCCTCATTGAGCACCATATACTCCCTCACAAAATCTATAATCTCCTCATATTTCCCTCTTAAACCACGGGCTCCATTATTCCCTACACTGTTTTGATTGCACTACCACAGTAATAACCCTGCATTGTTTTTATTGTTTTTCGTAGCCAAGATTGTATACCCTCACATGATGGGAGGATCATAATATCTGATACCACTAAAATATCCCTAATGAAATTATAGGAAAAATCAATGTTTTGGTTGTGTGCTTTCGATAAACAGTTTTTTGCACAATTTTCATTTATTCTAGTTTAATCATTTCACCAAACATACTGTAATTGTTCCCAGTACACATGAAATAGAAGTGACAATATTGGCATTTTATTATGGATAGTAGCTACAATATACTGAGAGGCACAACAAGCAAATTAAAACCTGGAGATAATTCCAAGTCTCTTCCAAAACTTGTATGACTCCTTCCTCAATAAATTCCAACTGCCCGAATCCCTCAAAATTGTTGCCAACTCCTTCCAAGAGGGTTTGTACCCCTAGTAGCTTCATGACTCTCTTTACCGGATAATCGGATTCCACCAAGACAACCTTGACCTCTACTCGTGGTCATTCACTTCTCAAATCCTATGGCTCTTGATTTGTGTTTGTGGCTCCTTCCAAATCCACTCGACATGTTCTTTAACCCACGAACCTCTTCCATGAATGTGTCATGACCTTACTCCACACTCATGTGGCCTCTTGCAATCCCATGCGTCCTTCATAAAGTTGATGGCTTTCCTTCCAGAGTGTTACAGCCTCCACCAAGCCTCACAGCTTTCCTATGACCCACAACTAATGGTCGTGACCTCTCTCTAAGGCTTACATCCCTTTCCAAGAGTGATGAAGCTCCCCCTCAAGGGTATCAACCTTCACTCTTCATGATACTCCTCCAAAAATAACCTATGATCTCTTGATTTTTGATACGTTTTCCACCCTTCAACTCAACCCATGGAGATGAGAACATGACCCAATCAAATGTGTGCAAACCATGGAATATGGTGCAGCTTCTTGGGTGAGTTCTCTACCCCTCAAAATAATCAACAAAACACCCACAATGCTAAACATTTTCCTCTCAACAATGAACTTGATCTCCAAGGTAACCCACAACCTCCTTTTTCCTGCACATGAGCTACAAAAAGGTGATCTACATCCTCCTCAAATCTTTTTCAATCGCCTCGAACATCTATGCTTCTTACAATGCTTGAATCTTCTTTGTCAATGGTGAAATCCAATGAGAGATCTGAATCTCTCCACAATATTGGTTAGGGTGGAACTATTGCACCAACGAAACTAAACAATGATGGAAGGGGTTTGAGAAAAACCTTAACGAAAAACCTTGCTCATGAGATCACTCCACAAGAAAACAATTAAAAACATATATCATATCATAATTCCCGAGTAAGGTGTTGCCCCTCTTTTTATCCTTCACTGGAGATCCATACCTTGGTTAATACCATGGAACACCCAACGCCACCTAACATGCTATTAGTCACTTTTCTAAGGTTTGAGCAGTTATTAGTCACTTTTAGAAATAAAACACCTTTTCTAGCCAAGTGACATCAATGATGACTCCCTTTTATTCATTGACTATAGCCTCATAATCTATCCCCAACTACTAAATACGGGAACTCAAAATTGGGGAAATTACATGTTTTCCCTTGGAAGTATCTTTAAATCCTCAATTGTTGTTTGGAGGCGAGCATTATGTTATTGTCCGTGGCCTCGTTCCATCACCATGGATAGTGATAATTGGAAGAATGAAGAAGAGAGTTTTTTTGGGTACAAGTTGTGTTGGTTGTATGCAAGTCACAGGAGGTTGAAGAGGAAATTCCATTTAATGAGGCAGGGTATGTGGAACATGGACTGACATTTGGAGGCATGTCTCGAGGAAGAGGACCAGGTTTGGGTTGCAGATCATGGAGACACACAATATGAAATTTCCATCCTTAGGGCCAACTTGGAGAACCAACAAGCTGTCAACATGAAGCTCAAGATGAGAATTGTTAAACTGGAGAATTTGTTCAAGTATATGCAGCTAAAGATGAAAGAGAAAGAGAATGCATCAGAATCCTCCTTGCGTCAACCACTAATGAAATTGGAAGGCTAGGTTCCCTAGCAACTGTATTAAAGTTGTTAATGCTCTGTTTTTGTAGTTTTTTGTTAGGCCAATTTATCAGTAGCTATAGCACTAGGAATGATCGTATGAAGTTTAGAAAGGGCCAAGGCTTAGCTAGAAAAAAACATGTTTTAGTTTAGTTATATTTTGTTGTTAGGGGCTCATTCCCAATTTCAGAATTTTGTATTTGGAACTCGTATTGTTGAGTGTTTTCCCCTCCTTTTAAATCTAAAAACTACTAGTCGTTAAAAAAAAAAAATTGTCCAAGAAACTAGTTGCATAAGAGAAATTTTCTATCAAATTGTAGGCATCTAGTGCATATAACACCCCCGAGACAAGCTACAGTCTTCTATCTCTCCCAACCCAACCCATCCACTCTCATGCTCAACTAATATGCACACTACAGAATAGTAATGGCGTCTCATTCAACCTTCAACAACCAATGAACTCTCTTCCATTATCCCACACAACACAAAGAATATATTCTCTTTATTTACTCAGCAATCCCTCAAAGATATTCTTTTTGATAGCCAATATATTATATGCTTTATGAGGATTGCCTGCAAGAAAATACTAAGCTCTTAAGCATCTAGAGTAGAAATGAATAGCGGTTTATGAATTCCTATCTTTCCCATCCTATATGCTTATCGAAAACCAACTATAGTTCATCCCAAGACTACAATTTTCTCTTTATAGTGTTTATTTTGACTCATTTCTAGATTGGTAAGGGTGGCAATGGAGAACACAACATGTACTACTCAGAACCTGAATGTGTGAGTGTTGGAATGAATATACATATATTTACATCATGCATGACTAGCCATTCACTAGTCGAACCGTGGCTTTAGCTCTCCACTAGGAATCCATACTAGCATATTTACGTTATTTACAATTTATAACCAGATCCAATACATTCCAAGGGTGAAAATTGGGGTATTATAAATGTGGAAAATAGGAAGAATCTCTAAAATATTTTTGATGTTTGAGAAAGTGGATTTGAGATTTTGATTCCTGAGAAAGAGGAATGAAAATTTGAGTATGAGGAAGTCCAAAAGGAGAAATTCTTGTAGTCATAAAAAATGGGTAAAAGCAAAAAGTAGGAGATAAACCACATGTACAAATAAGTTTAGATGAACAAAAATTTACACTATAACTTTTAATGGCCATCCCTGAAGCAACAAAAAAACTTAGGCTTATAATGGGAACTACATATTATGAAACAGTGATCACCAAAACTAAGCCATCCAAGAATGAGTCAAGGATGCATTCAATGCCACCCACTAGATGATAGATAAGAACTACAAAGATATGCTAATATGGGTAAAAGGAAAGAAGATAATAAAATAAAATCCTGAGAAGAATAGTTGAACATCATTTTGGGATAAACCCTAACACACATTATCAATGAAAACAATGCATGAAGGAATCCTTAAAAAATAATACATTCAACAAATGATTGAATGAGCCATTTTCATATCAACACACCAAACACTAACGGAAATAGAATAGGAATCAAAGGAAGGAGTGGAAAATTTTTAAGACTTGGATAGACCAAGAAATAGGGTTGCACATAGAAGTATAAAAAATATGGACCTTTGATAATACTAGGCGGGTAATTGGAGTACAAATATCTCATTCTAGATAGAAATTGGAAAACAACATCTATTAGTGGGTTGAACTCAATTAGCAATTGAATGGACGATTTGTGTTTAATCGATGAAGGGTACAAAGTTCAATGGGTTAGCTCGAGTGATTGAGTGATGTAAAAGAAAGTAGAAGTTCTTGGGGTCAAATCCTCCGGTGGCTATGCATAGGACCTCACTTGATCTCCCCACTAGGTTAGGTTTCCCAATCACTGCAACCAAATGGTTTACTTTGGGTACCTTCCTCTAAATGAGGGGAATTTCCCGAGGGTTCCTCGTGATGCTTTATGTCGGGAAAAAAAAAGATAAAGGGTACACACTAAGATAGATGAATTGATTTTTCTAAACATGGATTACAATGGAACAAGAACCGAATGATAAGGGGAGTTTATGAAGTATCTGATGTATCGCATTAAGGAATAAAAATGGGTGGACCAACTCCCATGAGGTGAGGTTAATGGAGGTATCCAATAAGGGTGAGGTGAGCCAATGGAGGTAGCCAATAAGGGTGAGGTGAGATTAATGGAGGTAGCCAATAAGAAGACAAAAGAACTTAGAGAATATTTGTAACAAAGTACATTCAACTGGTAGCCAAGGGATTGACATCATGCACCAATTAGGGCCAAATGAGAATGAATATGGTTCAATATAACTTGGATGAACTTGTGGTTTGATATAAAAATATTATGTAGGAAAAATCCACAAGGCCATAATAGAAGAAAGAAATTAAGGGAAAAGAATCATGTAATTGGAATATAAAGTGAAAAAACAGTTATTGAACATAGAAGAATCCTTTAAACAATACAGGAACTCAATGACTACATGTTAATTTTTCTCTTAGCTTAAACTCTGATTACTAGTTCCAATAAAATAACCCAGATAATTCTCAAATATGATTTTATGAATAGTAACACAAAAGCTCATTAACTGATAATATTATGTAGAAGAATAAGAAACCAATCACACCTTAGTTTAACAAAGTAATTTTACCCTAGAAAACCCAATGGGGAAAACCAAAATTTAATGGATTTTTCTTAATATTCGTGCCAGTACAAAATAGAGAAAGTTTATAGCCAAAAATTTCACTTTTAAGAGAACTTGATGCCTTGGAAAGCATGACAATATATTGGAATATTCCATGCAGCAAAACAACTGCAAACTACATTGGTATGAGTGCCTTATATCACACGTGTGCCCTCTCTTCTATGAAAGTTCTTATGACGTAATCCCTTATGGATTCCTAGGGATTTTTGCCCTTCCTCTATATTCTCAATTGAAGAATGCACCCCCTCTTCTCTGAAACTCATGCCCTCTCTTATGCTCTTTCCTAATCAAGAAAATTGCTCCCACTCAGTCAATCTATGAAAGAGTACTCCCTGTGAAGTGCACCCCTTCTCACCCTCTGAAGGAAGTGCACCTCTCTTCTATGCTTTTTCCTCTCAGCTGAAGAAGTGAACCCTCACTCTCTGAAGTGCGCCTATGCTCTTTGATTTCTCACTCTCTAATTTGTATCTTTACCTTTACCCCATGCCTCTCTTTTATAATCCTTCAGTGTCTTTTAGGGTTCGAAAACCCTAATTTATCTTCATGCAAAATTACACTTCTACATTAAAATATTTCCCACATTGAAATGTAAAAATCTCAAATCAACTCTGTATGCTTCCAACACTAAAGCCGTGTAGATAGGTAATGTGTTTCTCACATAATACATGAATTCACACAATACATGAATTCCCATCCTCTCTAAAGAGAGAGTGTTAATGTCTCTTCATGCTAGGAATCATCACAAGAAGGACATCCTGAGATATAAAAATCAACACTCCCTCTTATCGAGGGAGGTCCTTCTAACAAGTCCACCACTAGAATCCCTCTCCAGACACATCTCACTATCTGTTGTAGAATGTCCCTCTCACTTTGAAGATCACCTTGCTACTAATCCTCCACTCCTAACATAAGACTTGTTCTTGCCTCTCTTGGTCCGATATGTCTCATCCCACTTTTGAGCCTCCATCAATTTCAAATCATACCAACTAACCCTCTTTCCAAAACTGGAAGAAGCTTACTTTCACCCACTCCCCTGAATCAAAGACCGAATACTCCATACCACCTCAATTTGTGGAAAATCTCACTCTCTATCTCATGCACTGATACAAAATTTGATATCCACAAAGATCCTCTAGATGTAGGTTTTCCACGCACCATGCACTTCTTGTCCCTCTGGTCACCTAGAAAAACTAGTTTAACCAAATCCACTCTGAATGCATAGGTAAATATATGTCCATTCTTGAACAATGTTGTATACCCAACATCTTCCAGGGATGGAACTAAGAGTTTGTTATATTTCAAGACTAGAAAAAATAACACCTCTAACACCTCCAGAAGTTCCCCAAACTCAAGCTGGAACCTAACACGTCCAACTCCTGTCACTGCATGTATTGTATCCTCTTCAGTCTCTATGTGACAATTTGGACCTGTCTCCAAAAGGATGATGAATACATCCCATATTGTTGTCATGTGGTGAGAATACCCTCTATCAACTATCCACGTCCTATCAACCTCGACCTCAAGTATCTTACCACCACAACTCAAAACAAATGGGGCAAGTGAGAATTATTTCTCAAAATTTGTAGTAAACTCATCCACCTCAGCGGAAGCTACAACTTGTCCTTCCTTCTCCCTCTTACCCTTCTTTTTATTTGGACATTGACCTACACAATGGCCAAACTCATTACATGTGTAGCACTAGATCTTGCTCAAGTCCTTCATAGCTCCACCTCCAAAGCACTTCTTCCATTTTCCTTCTCCTCTGCTCACAAGTGCAACATTCTCCTCATCATCACCATGCTTTTGGTCTGACTGAGTAGATCCCACTCTCGTCCCCTCCTTAGTGAAATCGACCCACAATATATCCAAGTTGGGAAGATTCTCTATGGTAATGATGCAATGAACAAAAGTATCCCATGGTTTGAAAAATCCTTTCAAGGCTAATTGAACCATCTATGCATCTGCAATCTTCTCACCCATAGTAGCAAGTTCTTCTCTAAATTATGTAACTCTAGTGAGATAAGCTGCAACTGGCTCATATTTGAACATCTTTATATTGTGAATCTTCTCCCGTAGAACCATCATTTTGTTCTCATTTCTAATTTGGAAAATTTTGGTCAATTCATCCCACATCTCGTAGGCATGTGTCTTTCCTGTCGCATGCGGAATCATGTAATCCTTCATAGAATCAAGAAGGATCCTCTTGAATTTAACTTTCTCTTGTTATAAGCGGCCAAGTCCATTGCATTTGTAGGAATAGTAACAACTACTTTGGAAATTCCCTGCAACTCTTGCTCTTCCAACAATAGAGTAATCCTCTCCTTCCATGCACTAAAGTTGGTTTCCCCCTCTAACCAACCTTCAAATATCAGACTTGTCTCCATGATCCTGTAGATCTGATAAATTGTGATTCAAACCCTCCTGAATTAAATAACCTATAGATCAGTGTGCAAACTATCTTGGTTTCTTTCAAATACAAGGCTTTGATACCATGTTAATTTTTCTCTGAGCTTAAAATCTGATTACTAATTCATCTAGATTCATACACAGAATTTAAATTCTCAGATATGATTTTATGAATAGTAACACATAAGATCTTTAATTAATTATACTACGCTGCAAAATAGAAAACCAATCACACCACAATTTAACACAATAATTTTACCTTGGAAACCCCAATGGGGAAAACCAACATTTAATGGAGTTTACTTAATATTCATGCCAATACAAAATAGGGAAAGTTTACAGCAGAAATTACAATAGAAATTTTCACTTTTAAGAGAACCTAATTCTTTGGAAAGCATGCGAATCTAATGGCATATTCCTGTTACACCAAAATGTCATCACCCTTGTGCAAGTGTCGCAAGTGTTGCAAGTGTCGTCATCATGACCTGGTGTCGTCACCATGACCATTACAAGTATCATCATTATGACCAAGTGTCATCATCATGACCGTTGTGATAATGTCTTCATCTTGACCATTGTGTAAACTCTTTGCTCTGACCCCTAACCTCATTCTGGGCTAAAACACATCCAACTGAGAGATTTCCCTGCCTAGTTGACCTCTTTGAGTAGGTTGTCACACTTCTCCTTCATATAGGGTGCGACATCGCAGTTCTTGGTTAGCTAGGGTGAGACACTGTCACAAGTTGTCCTCAAACAAAGTGCGACGACCCCCTCTGTTGCTCTGTGTCCTCTACCAAGGTGCGACAAGGTTGGTTAAAGGCTATTTTGGGGAATCTCGAGGTATCTCTAGAAGTTTGTTGAGGTGGAGTCCTATCCCTAGGCTCTAGGGGAGGTGGCATTTCGGTTCCTAACCTAATGGTAGGATCCCTTAACCATATCCCCCTAATCCTCAACTTACCCTATCTCTTTAGCCCTATATAAACACCCACTCTCTCCATGGGGGGGGGAGGTCTATGGTATCCTTATGCTGATAGAATCCATATTGGTGATTGGGAAGCTTGTACCACCTTGGAGGCTTGGCTTGGACATGTTGGATGGAGGATGAGACATTGAGGCTTTGGTTGTAGCTTCATCCTTTTTATGTATTCCCGCCTTTAATACAGTTAATATAATCTCTTTCCATGAATGTTGTCTCATTGATGATGTTTAGAACTTTCTTCCATAAATGTTAGTTTAGATCAGTTATTGTTTAGATATCTTGTACTTCTTGTATCGTTTCCATATTGTCTTGACAGGTCTTATAGCTGGAGATTTGACAACCGTGAGACTTGGAGTACAACAAAGAGAAGGATCCGCGATCTAAAAGGTATGATATCTAAGTACTCGATCTATGACTAGATATAGGAAATGAGTTTTGTATTATGTTCTATTTGTTCTAGATTCACTTGAACTAGGGAGATCTGGCTCGCATTTGCTCGAGTGGATTGTCCGTCAAACAAATTTGGCGACTCCGCTGCGGAAAAAACATTGCTTTCTAGTGTCAATTTGAATGTTGTTTTTAGTTGATTTCTTTCCAAGCCTTTTTCATTTGTCATTAGCCTCCTAACCTGGTTTCACCATCAGATCTTTAATGTGAAGAATCTGATTACCTTCCTCTGAGTTTGTACTTTTCATTTTCAAACTAGTTCATTGCTCATTGCTTGGAGATTTGGCTCATTTTTTAACTTGGATCTCGCCTGTCGAACCTAGTCAGTGTACTCAGAGCGACACTGTGTCTTTTTTATCTCTATTCTTTGTTTGTTGGCCTCTCGTCACAACCCTTCCATTGGTATACTGCGACATCGTTTCACTCCTTGCATTAGTGAACTGCGACGTCGCACTGTGTACAAGCATAGACTACGCCAATCTGCCAAAATTGCCATATAGGCACCCCTTCTCCATTTCTGATTTGAGTTTTGGTTTGTGTGCAGACTCCTCTGTACTGTACCTTCCAGGCAGAGACCCTTTTGTCCAGCAGTGTTTTGTTTGGCTTGTTTGTATTGGTTTTTGGGTCTTTTGAGATTTGGATTCATGTTTGGCCCTTTGAGTCAAAACTAGTGTTTTGCTTGCATTTTTAAGCGAAATGGGCTCTATTTTTGAAAAAATGGGGCCATGAATCGTGTATCCTTTAGTCGTTTTGACCCATCTCAATGTTTTGAGATCATTTTTGGTTTGGAGTGATTGGCTTGTTTTAAAGACTTGAAGAGTGTGGGATATCCATGTCTTTTTTAGCCTCTTTTTCTTGGGATATGCATCTTGTTTTCCTTCCATGCTGAGCTATTCAATCATTTTTGGGGAAGATTGATTCTTTGTCTCCACTTTAGTTCAAAGAAAAGCTTGATTTTTTCACTCTTTTGCTATATTCATGAAATTGGAAAACATAAGTATTCTTCTTGCTTTAATTTAATCATTTGGCATTTTTTGTCTTACACTCATAGGAAGAAGAAAAGGCTTGTTTCAGTTTTGTGTACATTTGAGTTAGACATGATTATTAAGTGCTTTTCTTTGTCTTGCATTTGATTGGAAATGTTTGTGGAATCCTTCTTTCCGTAGCTTAGATGTGTCTTTTTCGAAGTGTAAAAAGATAGGAAATGAGTTATAATTATTGCATTTGGTATATTTTGAGCCTTTCTTGAGTTCCTTTGAGTTGTTTGGGTGCTTGTCATTTTTATTTGGAAATTTTTGAATGATTAGAGTGTTGTAGATATTCTCTCACTTTCTGTATATAGATATGAAAATCGTTTAGCTACCAAATTCCATTTTTGATACATGCATGTGAAAATTGAAAGTGCTTCATTATTTTGTCTTATATATTGTTAAGATTAGTTGCATCTTTCATTTTATTTGCGCTTTTTAGATGATTATTGTAGAAAGTTAGAATTATTGCACTCTAGGAAGGAATTCTTCTTTTTCGCTACTACTTAAGTACTTTTGGTTTGAAAGAAAGAAAAATCTCTCCTTGCCTTAAGTAGTTTTCATTGAAAAGGAAAGGAAAATGTGCATTATCATGTAGTTGAGGATTGCATTATGTTTACATTTATGTACTCACCTCATGCATCCACCTAACCGCACAAGATAAAATTAATGCTAGCTTAGGTTAAAATCATTTAGTAACTTTGTGTAAGTTAGAGATGTGTTACAGCGTCTTTAAGCATGGTAGGTGTTGTTATTTTCCAGCACTGTATTCCAGGGGTATTGTAGTCTTCCACGTACTTATCGGCATATCCAATCTCTTTCACGTACCCACCAAGTACCACACGTACTTGGCGTATATCGAAACGTGTTTCAAGTACTCGGTAGTATATCGAAGGGTCTCTTGCCGAACGGTTGTGCATTAGACAACACCACTACGGATTTGAGCTCCCACGTACCTTGCGTATATCGGGACACACCTTTAAGATTCCTGAAACCATGTGAGTTATCCATTTGGTTGTCTTAACATTTCAATACACCGAGAACAGCACTCGGGGAGATTACTACGCACGTACCGTCTAGGTAATCGGGTATTTAGGTAAGGGTACGGTCCCAATCCTCCTTGTCACGTTTTACTGTTGGACCCTGCAATATATAGCGATTTGTGATGTTTTGACAATCCTATGAGGTTCCAGACTTTGAATCCACTCCTATTCACACAATTTGCTTGTTGCTTTTAGACTTGAGTAGTGTTTAATTTGTGTGGTACTTTAGAGACTCTTAGGAAGTTTAGATATGGAAGACTCTTCCAGGACTACCAACCAAGAGGCCCCTTTCCAAGGTATGCCATTTCTTATTCCCCCTTGTGGAACTGTTGGTCCTCCCTTTATGGCTACATTGAGTCTTCCTGGATTGATGATAGGATTACCGGTATGGTTATTCTCCAATCCAGTTACACCAAGTGCACCAATTGTGTCAAACCTAGATCCTTCACCACATGAGCATTAATCTCATGGTGACCCTTCTCCTTCTCCATCGAAAGTTGAATCAACTTCCGTCTCTTCTTCTTCTCCTACTGAAAACTCTAATGTTAGTAAGAAGGTGGGTGAGAAGAAGAAGAAGAAGAAAAGGAATATTAAGAAAAAGAAGGATAAGAAAGAGACCATGCGTCAACCATTTGCCTTTGATGGCATTCATTCTATGAGAACACCTCGTAAGCCCAAGTTCCCTTGCAAACTTTTCAAGGGTGATCACCTTCTCAAGGATTGTCTTGGTCTTTCCCGTGTGTCAGAAGTGTGGTCCAAAAACCCCAAACCGCTTGTATTGTCAACCTCTGACCATCATGTTGATGACACTCCCTCGACCAGTGACCTATTGGTGAAGGGTCGGAAGGGTAAAGTCTTGTATCCCTGTTTGATATGCAAGGATATGCATCGTACTTTCCTTTGTCCAACCATGGATGAAGCTTCATGGTGGTTGGAAGATATTACTAGTTCTCAACAGGTGCTTCCAATAAGAGATAGTAAGTTGTCCCTCGACCCCTCGCTAGTTGACCAAGTGATTGATTCAGTTTCATCTGTATTCAATCCCACTCTTCCTTCTAAGAGTGAAGTGATCGATTCGATGTCATCTCCACTTGATCCCGCTCTTTCATTGGAGAAAGCGGAGACTGAAGCAGTCACCATGACACAATCGATGTCTCATTCTTATCCTCCAAGTGAGAGTGAATTGGAAACCGTTGATGTTTTCCTAGTCATTTCAGAATGTCCTAGGCAAGGGGAAAACTATTCATTTCTACAGGACCCCCCCCCCAAGTACTGAGGTCATTTCCTTTGATTGGAATGGTCTAACAGAATCTCGTCTTCCTTCGAGCATTCCTTTTCAAATATTTGTAGGAGTTTCCGATAAAGAAATATTTCATACGATAGTTGATGAGGGAGCATTTATTAATATCTTATCCTCAACTGCTTGGAAAGCTATAGGTTCCCCTCAGCTTGTGCTAGTAACTGACAAAATTTTGGCTTTTAATAGAAGGCCTACCAGACCTTTAGGGATTCTCCCGCAGTTACCTGTCATGTTGAGAGGTAAAACTGTTTATGTTGATGTCATGGTTGTCCAAGGTCCTTTAGATTTCAATCTACTCCTTGGAAGTGATTATGTCTATGCTATGAAAGCTGTCATGTCCACACTCTTTCGAGTGATGTATTTTCCCTACAATGGGAGGATTGTGACCGTTGATCAACTTTCCTTCATGACACCCAGTCATCACATGAATGCCAGTTGTCAAACTTCCCTAAATGTTCTGCATGTTTCAGTGGTTTCTTCCCCCTGAGGATGGGGGATACGAGCATGGTTTATGTTATGTTTCAAGCTCATTAAAAAATGAGACTGAAAACTCTAGCATAGTTTCCTTTTGGTTTCAAGCTTGCATAAAAATGAAACCATCCACTTGAGCATAGTTTTATTCCATTTCAAGCTCGTTAAAAAATAAGATGGGCCCCCTCAAGCATAGTTATTGTCTATTTCAAGCTTGTGTAAAAATGAAATGGATCTCCCTCCCATCGGTTCGAGTCTCTCGCTAGAGTTAGAAATTGAACCTTCATTTCATCTGATTCTCGTTTCCCCCCCTTGGTGAAAATTTTCATATTAGTAGCCAGGTTGGTAGTTGGGTTAGCAAGTAGCATATTCAGACGAAATGAAGCTTGGGGGGCATGCCACATGTCGTACCATCAGCAATCATGTTGAGGGAACACCACCATGTGAAGCCGCTACCAATCATGCTGGGGGCATTTACCAACCTCTGGGCATCATGTTGGGAAGGAACCCGTCAATGGGCCTTAGCCTTGAGCATAGATTAGTCTTTGATTCCAAGCTCGTTAAAAAATGGAATAGACCCCCCAAGCATAGTTCACCTTTGGTTTCAAGCTTGCATAAAAATGAAACCATCTTCACTGAGCAGAGTTCTATTCTTGTGTCAAGCTCATTAAAAAATGAAACAACTCTTTTCCCTTTGAGTCGAGTCTCCTCATAGACTTAGTACCTGAACCTTCTTTTCACCCGCCTATGCCTTAGGTGAATGAAATGAAGCTTGCGGGCATGTCTTAAACCTCTGGAAGTTACGTTGAAGTCAACTCGATCGCCTCTCCACACCACGTTGGAGATAAGTCACTTACTTCTAGCAATCATGATGGGGGCATGTACCAACCTCTGGATGCCATGTTGGGAAAAAGCTCACCATTGGGAACATTTTCGACCATACTTTCCTTTTTTAGGTTTTGCGCTCATTACACCATGAAAATTATCCCAAGCATAGTTCATTTTCTGTTACAAGCTCGTTAAAAAAATGAAGCAGACATCATGAGAATTCTTCCAACCTATCTTCGAGCTCGTTAAAAACAGTAAGATGGCATTCGAGCTTACTTTTCATTTTTTTCGTGCTCTAGTTGAAACATGAAAAGTGGTTTGAGCTTACTTTTTACTTTTTCATGCTCTGGTTCAAATATGAAAAATATTTCGAGTGCTTTTGATACCGTTCTCGTGCTCGTTAAAAATTTAAGTTAAAAAGGTGTGTCTAACGAGTATAGGTTTATCACTTTATCCAGCCTCGCTAGACTATTTAAGGAAAAGGAACTGTACCGAGTTTACTTTTTCCTTTGTTGTACTCGGTCATCAACCATGACAAAGTTGTTCATGGAGTCCTTTTAAGCTCTTTTCAGACTCCCTAAATAGGAAAATATTTCCAAGTGAACTTGATTCTTTCACGCTTGTAAAAGCATTTGAATGATTGTCTTTCTGGTGATAGTTTACCCCTTTTTCGGACCAGGAAGCACTATTTACGAAAAAGGAATACTCCAACCAACCATGGTTGGAAGAGTTATCTCTCACGTTGTTTTACCCTTTTCCAGGCGTTGAGACTAACTTTACGAAAAAGGACCTTTTGGTGTCTCCTTTAGTTCTTTTCAGACTCTCTAAACATGAAATGATGCCGAGTTTTCCTTCTTTTGACTCGTTAAAATTCAAACATCGAAGGGCCCATTTTGGGATGAACCCATCCTTTCCTAGGTTCGTAAAACATTTGGGATTGGACTCATCTATGAGATGAGCTATACTGAGCATCTGGTTACCCTCATCAAGCTCGTCAAAAATACATGAGGCACTCATCAATCATGATGGGGAAAAAGGGAAGATTTTGTGTTACATATTAACTACGGTAGTACATAGTCACTCTTGAACATGGCACTTGTTTGCATTTGCATTCAGTACATGGGTAATCTGTGTTTCCTCGCGTCTTGTCAATTCCATGAGTCGCATCACTCCTTTGGGTCACCCAAAGAATGCTTCCACCATCAATTGCATTAGGGGTTGGTTTCATTCTCGTCATGTCAATACTGCCAAGTCATGCCATGCCCATGTTCAAGAGACATTTGTTACTCATCATCTGCAGTCAATATACCTTCGATAATGTTGGTC
Source organism: Larix kaempferi (assembly GCA_027924585.1). Classification (NCBI taxonomy): domain Eukaryota; kingdom Viridiplantae; phylum Streptophyta; class Pinopsida; order Pinales; family Pinaceae; genus Larix; species Larix kaempferi. The sequence goes on along the minus strand of BSBM01001530.1, from coordinate 46,886,057 downwards.
CACCTTAAGATAGTCTTGCACATTACTCTACATTCGGATCTACTCCAAACATCTATTATCAATTTTCATGTCGATGATGGGGGATTCATCACGGCCCTCCTTCAACGGGTTTATCCGAGGATTGAACTTTGAAACCAACCAAGTACCTTGGGCCTGCATGCCTCAATGGCAAGTTACCTCACTTTCAACATGAGTTTGCCTCATTGAATCTTGATTGAAAGATTCCATTGGGCGTTCGACTTCAGCTCATTGACTCACGCTTGATGGTATGTACTATGATACCTTGGGGATCATTGACATTAATGGTGATTCCCCTCGCACTTATTAACGATATACATTAATGACCAATAATCAAGTGGTTTCTACCATGTTCGACTCCAAAACATTGTAATCACATGGATAGATTCATATCAATGCGGGTTCAGCTTGAAGACCCTAGGGAAGTTATTTGCTACCCGGGTTGCGATGGAGATTGTTTGAGACGCACAGATCCACTTTTTATTGGTCGTGGCTATGTTGTCAAGTTTAGAGTTACACGGATCCACTTTTGTATTGGTCGTGGTTGTGTTATCATCTCATCATGGATCTACGATTGTGTCTAGTAGCCATGATTGTGTTCAGTCAGCATTTATATCATGGATCTGTAGTGTATTGGTCGGCAGCCATGTTTTGTGTTGTATGAAACTTGTGGATCTCGGGTCATTTCTGCAGCAACTCCTTCCAACCAGCATGTCCTTGCCATTTTTCTTACTACAAAGCATTTCACCTGTCTCATTCCGTCAGCTTCATGCTTTGGGGGGAATTCTGTTACACCAAAATTTCGTCACCCTTGTGCAAGTGTTTCAAGTGTCGTCATCATGACCTGGTGTTGTCACCATGACCGTTGCAAGTATCTTCATTATGACCAAGTGTCGTCATCATGACCGTTGTGATAATGTCATCATCTTGACCATTGTGTAAACTCTTTGCTCTGACCCCTAACCTCATTCTGGGCTAAAACACATCCAACTGAGAGATTTCACTACCTAGTTGACCTCTTTAAGTAGGATGTCGCACTTCTCCTTCATCTAGGGTGCGACGTCGCAGTTCTTACTCAGCTAGGGTGAGACACTGTTGCAGGTTGTCCTCAGAGAAAGTGAAACGACCCCCTCTTTTACTCTGTGTCCTCTACCAGGGTGCGACGAGGTTGGTTAAAGGCTATTTTAGGGAGTCTCGAGGTCTCTCTAGAATTTTTTTGAGGTGGAGTCCTATCCCTAGGCTCTAGGTGAGGTGGCATTTTGGTTCCTAACCTAATGGGAGGATCCCTTAAGCATCTCCCCCTAATCCTCAACCTACCCTATCTCTTTATCCCTATATAAACACCCACTCTCTCCATGGGGGGGGGGAGTTTTATGGTATCCTTCTGCTAATAGAATCCATATTGGTGATTGGGAAGCTTGTACCACCTTGGAGGCTTGGCTTGGACATGTTGGATGGAGGATGCGACGTTGAGGCTTTGGTTGTAGCTTCATCCTTTTTATGTATTCCCACCTTTTAATACAGTTAATATAATCTCTTTCCATGAATGTTGTCTTGTTGATGATGTTTAGAAATTTCTTCCTCAACTGTTAGTTTAGATCAGTTATTGTTTAGATATCGTGTACTACTTGTATCGTTTCCATATTGTCTTGGCAGGTCTTATAGTTGGAGATATGACAACCGCGAGACTTGGAGCAACAACAAGGATAAGGATCCGCGATCTGAAAGGTATGATATCTAAGTACTCGATCTATAACTAGATCTAGGAAATGAGTTTTGTATTCTGTTCTATTTGTTATAGATTCACTTGAACTAGGGAGATCTGGCCCGCGTCTACTCGAGTGGATTGTCTGTCAAACAATTCCATGCACCAAAACAGTTGCAAACTGCGTTGGTATGTGTTCCTTGGCTATCACATGTGCCCCCTCTTCTTTGAAATTCCTTCTAACAGCATCCCTCATGGATTCCTTGGGATTTATGCCCTTCCTCTATCTTCTCAAATTAAGAATGCGCCCCCTATTATATGAAACTCCTTCCCTCTCTTATACTCTTTCTTAATCAATAAAATTTCTCCCACGCAGTTAATCTCTGAAAGAGTACTCTATGTGAAGTGTGCCCTCTCTCACTCTCTGAAGGAAGTGCATATCTCTTATTTTCTCTTCCCTATCGGATAAATAAGTGTGCCCGTGCTCTCTGACTGCTCACTCTTTGAGTTGTGTCTTTACCTTTACCCACTACCTCTCTTTTATAATCCTTCAGTGTCTTTTAGGGTTGAAAAACCACAATTTCTCTTCATGCAAAATTACACTTCTACATTGAAAAATGACACTTCCACATTAAAAAATTTCTCGCATGCAAAGGTAAAAATCACGAATCATCTCTGTATGCTTCCAATGTTGAATCCGTGCAGACTAGTAATGTGTTTCTCACACATGAATTCCCATCCTACCTAAAGAGATATTGTTATTGTCTCTTCATGCTAGGCATCATCACATGAAGGACATCTCGAGATATAAATCTCAATAATACAATGGAGATCAAAATAAACCCATCATTTTTTGTTTGTAATTACTTTATTAATTCATTGCACAATCCTAATATCAATTCAAAATATCCAATCGTGGTTTGAATTGATGTTAAATGAACGATTGGACTAAGTGACTCATGTTGTTATGGTTTATATTTGTTATTTTAGCCACTATTGCTAGTTAGGTTATTATGAGGTGAGGGGCCAATATCAAAGAATCTACCAATTTGTATCCAAAAAAAAATGTGCATAAATTCGACTAAGCAGAAAGTCGTAGTGCCATACTGGTGTGATTGACATTAATAAAAAAAAGGTCATGAATGAAGCATGACGCACCATAGAAACAATTACAGGACAGATCACACCCACACATGAGGCTTGAAATAGGTCCAAAATAGCACCAAAAACTGCCAACATAATCGCATGAATGTATAGAACAGAGGAGGGAATGAAGAATGAAGCCCTAAAAATATTATTGTTGCATTTTTATGGAAATAGGGAGAAGTCCCCAAACTCTTCCTATATTTTCACACCCTAGCAACCTAGCTCTAGAAAAATGAAGAATAATAACTAAATCCATAAAGGTTCCATGGAAATCAATGGAGTGGGATGGGATGGACAGTATTTAATGCATACACTTAAACACGCATTGAAATTTTAAAAATTTGTAAGTGTTGTTGTGGTAAAGAAGACAATAACCTTTGTTTTCACAAGAAAAAAAGCAATACCATTAGATTAAAATAGTATGAAAAGTGTACAATAAGAATTAGTTATTGGTCTAAATATCAAAATCACACAAAACGGGCTAGAAAACCAAAGGGAGCTAGAACGCTAGGCCGACAAACCAAAATGCCACAAGGGAAAAAAAAACAACCTTGGAAGAGGCTCGATCAAGAGAGGCCAACAAATAACAACCAAAAGAAAAACAAGGCCCACCAAAAATTCCTAGCATCCTAACAAAGAGGAACAAAGAGGCCAGCAAAACAAAGTCCCATCATAACCAAAGCGTCCAAAAAAAGACCCGAACAGGATGTCACAAAAACTAGTCCAAGAAAAACGGACGAAAGGAATCCGTGCAAGATCAAAACTAACACCAATAAATATTGGAGTAGATCAAATATAAAGACCTACAAGACAGATAAAAAATACAGACCCATATTTGGATGCTAGAAACTCAGGTATAAAAACAAAATCATTACAAAAACTATGAAAAAAATATGGTTAAAGACCATTCCGATGAAAGATGATCGCAATCCCATTCTTCCTAGAAAATTATGCCTTATTCCACAGAAAGAGCCTTCTTTGATAGATCAGCCATTGCTTGGTTGTGTTCCCTATAAGTAAGTAGGAAGGATATCTATCCAGACTCCTTTTTTAGCTTAACGACCTCCTCCATCCACAAGGATAGTATCAAAACACGAAGAGAGACTTTTCCCAAGGCCCAATCAATTATAACTTTTGATTCCCCCATGACTTGCAGAGAGGAAATATATTTGGATCTTACATAGTATAAAAGCATCCACAAAGCCAACAGTTCACTTCTAGTATTTGAACCTGGGCCACAATTCATCCAAAGTTTATAGCAAGTACTATCACTTTTCCACAGAATAACAACTGTAGCATTAAGCCTTGCTCTTCTCTAGGAATCCCCATTGAAAAAGCTTTGAGGAAGATACACATTCAGAATAAGGCTCAGATGGATTTGGTTTGTATCCCACATGGATCCCACCTAAGTTTTAGGGTGTTCCTGAAATGCCACCACAACACGGCTGCAAATGAGAGCAGCTTGCATAATTTTACCTTCAAATAAAATCCTATTTCTTCCCTTCTAGATCTCTCAAGCGACATATCAAGGGAGATCTTCCCAACAGGAATCATAGTTGTTCCAATAGTGCAAGAATTTCAGAAAGGTCCATGACTACCACCAAACATTAAGACTGATCGAACATGTTGATGTAATTGTAACTTTGGAATGTATTTCACCTATGTATATTGTATTCCTATAGAGATGTTAGTATTCCTCTATACAAAAGTGTTTGTATTCCTATAGAGATGTTATTATTCCTCTATACAAAAGTGTCGACATTTATATTGTAAGTGTCATAACTTATACTTGATGGATTATTAGACCACCTTGATGGGGTTGGCCCTGTATGAGTCATGTGGGTAAAAGGGTTATTAGACCACCCTATTGGGGGTTGGCCCTGTCAGCATTATGTTATGTTTTTAAGTTAAAGCCGGCCTAGTAAAGGTTATTAGGCAAGTCAAATCAAGTATAAATAGAGTGCGGGAGGCACTCTATTTTATCATTCTATTCTTCACACAGACACTCATTGGAGAGTGGCACACTAGTGGAGGTGGAGAAGCTACTGCTAGGAGGACTATCTCTTGTACTTAGGTTGTATCATTGCTCTATCTATCTCTGCGGAAGTTGCGGGGATTTTCACCTTCTTGGTTTTCCCCGATGAAACTCTATGTCTCTTGTGTGCTTGCGTTATTGTGTCCATGATTGATATGCTGTAGATATGTTGTACATGTTATTCTCTTAGTTAAGATCCTAGATCAGATTGAAATTTCTGAAAAAACTAACATGGTATCACAGCTAGCCTGAAAGAAGGCATGGTATGGCATTTATGACACTTGTTGCACTTGCGAAGCTAGGGCTTGATATAGAAAAAACCAGTCATCGTATCACATTCGCTATAAATTCATTTTGGCAAAGTTTCGGGATCCCAAAATCTTACAGGTCGAAGATAAGATCCCCATGTACCTTGTGTCCAAAGGAGAGCCTCTAAATTGTTGTACTTTCATATTTATGATCTGTACAATATAGGGTTTCTGCCTCTTCTAGATCTTAGTCATAAATAGGTGACCTAGGAAAAAAGGTCACAACTTGGGCTAGGAAGCTCCAAATGAAATTTAGTAAAAGGTAGAAGATAGGGCATGGACTGTACTTTCACAAGTCCAATTTTCAAAAAGTCCGAAATTGAGCCAGTGACACATGGCACTCCATACAAGTTTGCTCTCCTATTTTATCCCATAAACAGGTCACGTTGCGACACTTGGCATAAATCTCTCTCAGAGAATCTATTTGAGGTCAGACCTATGGGGTTGGAAATTTAACAGTTCAGGCTAACACAGGAAGAAGTTTTAGACCCTGTAGAAATAAATTTCTGAGTTACACCAGAAACAATCAGGTCCATATTTCTGTCAAAACATAATTGGATTTGTAGCACCTTCATTCATGGCTACGGGAATTTAGGGTTTCGGAGAAAGTTGGAATTTCTATGATTGGAGACCATGGCTAGATGCTCCTCATAAAAATTGAAATTTAGAGACCAAGATCGAATTTTTTGGTTGGGCAGAAGGTCGGGCTTGATCAAACCCTAGTTCGGGACTTCGATCGAAAAGGTGAAAAATTAGGGCTTCTGCAAAAATGGGAATTTTTGAAATCTGTGACCATAGCTGGAAGCGCCTTGGAAAAATCAAAGTTTGGAGATTTGGATCAAACTATTTGGTTGGGTGAAGCTCCAAGAAACTCAAACCCTAATTCAAGGTCCTCCGAATGAATCCAGAAATCTAAAAGGTAACTTTGAGGGGTGAAACTTTGCAGTTTTCAAATTCTGAGTATACCAGGTTGATCAGCTCATCAAGACGCATCTTTCTATCCTTTCAAAAGTTTGAAATTCAAAGTTTGAATTTTTAGGGTTTCCTTGACAAACCCTAATCCATCTCCAGATCCAGTTTCTGCAAATCAAGTGGATTGGGTTAATCCTAGAAGAGAATGGATTGGTCACCTACATAAGTGAAGAAGTTCCAGTTTCAAAGGGAGATGAGTCTAAGGCCTTACACAAGAAGATTACAAGCAATCTCGATAGGTATGATTTATAGGTATGTTTTGAATTCTGTTCATGATTAAGTTTTCGATATGTTTGTCATCATTAAGGTTAGTACAATCTTGATTAATCTTAGACTTGTCGTATCACCTTAATAAAAATATGAATGCATGATATAAGATATTCATTGATTAAGGTTATAACACTTATGATTGTACTAATGCATTGTGGTATTGTATGAGGATGATGTTGTCCACTAATATGAAAGGTACATCTAGAAAGACAAATCATGTTCTAGTTCAAGAACATATGACCATGGTGACATGAAGACAAAGATTCATCCATTATCATGGATCACATAGAAGATCTACTTACGAGGTATGTATAACTTGGTCCTATAATGGTTAACCTATGAGATATGCAGGTTACTAGCACAAGTCATTGAAGAGAACAAGAAGACATTATGCGGGTATGTTAGACATAACTAGCTAGCATGTTAATCCAAGTATGTTTTTCCTATATCAAGTTAGAATCCTGCCTTGTGATAGGAACTCTTATATAAGTATACTTGGTATGATTGATAATGATTATTCTTGAAGTTATAGGTTTGATTAGTCATGGGTTTAGGCATATTATGCTTCTTACTTTGATTGATGATATGACTAACCAGAAAAGTCCTATGGTCAAATAGGAATATGCATGAGTAAAAGAAATGTGATAAATTATTTGTGTATGAAATGATCTTGACCATACATGTTTAAGATTACTTAGAATCATAATTTTTTTTATAGTATTAAGATTATACTAATGAATGTATGTATGAGACCTCGAGGATAACACAATGATGATACTAGTAAGTATGCATAGTGATCGAGGATGGATATAAGTTCAAAGACAGGTAATCCAGGAAGCAAAGATCAAGAGGGAGCACACTCCAGTAGTTCCTGCAAAGAAGAAAATATTGAGAGGGAGTCCACCCTACAACCAAACAAAGATAAGTATTTGAATTGTCATTTCTTGCATACTTGTTTGTTTAAATAATATTGGTCAATGATGTATATGCTTATGTTCGTAGACTTAGGGTGTGTATTATGCATATTAGAATAATTGCATTAATGAACAATATACTACTAATATGCATGTGAAGGGTAAGTGGCCTATGGCACTGTACAACATCTCATTGCTACTTATCTAGAATGAAACCACTTTGCTGACATGTTGGGAGTTGTGCACACTCTTAACAATGTTCTGGTAGAGATTGGAAGGCATCTAGAAAGTTACGGGATATGGATAAATGTTGTATTGAAGCATTGGCTAAAATAATTGCATGACTATATGACATATTTCTTTATGTGTAATAATTTGTTCTGAAAACTATGAGATGTTTCCAATCATGCAATTTAACTTGCTTTGTAGGAAAGATCATATACCATCACCTACAAAAGAAGGACTACAACATTTGTTCCAACAACAAAGCTATCTATTGAAGATATTTAAGTTCCCAGGATCCGGGATGAAGTAATGGAAGAGTACCATGATCCGGCGATCATGAAGAAAGATGTTTGGGATGTGGTCCCAAGACCAGCGAGAAAACTATTGTGACTTCCAAAGATCAAGCATGCTGTAGATGGCAGCATAGAGAAATACAAAGCGAGGTTTGTAGCTCATGGCTTCTCCTAGAAAGAGGGATAGACTATGAAGAGACTTTTGCTCCTGTAGCCAAGTACACTTCCATCAGATCAGTACTTTCCCTTGCTGCAATGATGAAATGGAAGATACACCAGGTGGATGTCAAGACAACTTTCTTCAATGGTGTAGTCGAGGAGGAACTGTATGTGGAGCAGCCACTTGGTTTTGAGACACATGACAGGGGGTCATATGTGGGCAGGTTGAAGAAATCCTTGTATGGCTTGAAGCAAGCTCCTAGGACTTGGTATGGTAGGATAGATAGCTTTCTATCCAGTCTAGTCTTTACCAAGAGTAAAGCGGATTCCAACCTTTACTACAAGGTTGAGGAAGGAAATCCAGTGATATTACTATTGTATGTGGATGACCTAGTTGTTACAGGTGAGGATAGATTGATTGTCGACACGAAGAGGAAGTTTGTTGCCGAGTTTGAGATGAAGGACTTGGGGATGATGCACTACTTTCTAGGCATGGAGGTGTGGCAGAGAGCAGATGGAATCTTCCTTGGACAAGGGAAGTATGCAGTAGAGATCCTGAAGAGGTTTGAGATGATGGACTGCAAGGCCATGGCCACACCTATGGCATCGAACTTGAAGCTTCTGTGTGATGCTTCATCTGAGCCGGTTGATGTCACTGTGTATCGTTGGATGATTGGGTCCTTGATGTACCTTACGAACACGAGACCATATATTTGCTTTATGGTGAACACATTGAGCCAGTTCCTAATGGATCCCAGAGGTGTTCACCTGGTTGCTGTAAAGCATATTCTGAAGTACCTGAAGGGTACAATTGATTATGGTCTCAAGTATGATGTGAATCAAAAGTTTAACTTATAGGGTTATGTTGATTCGGACTGGGCAGAGAGTGTTGCAGATAGGAAGAGCACTTCTGGGTGCTACTTCAGTATGGGATTAGGTGTGATCTCTTGGTTTAGCAGCAAGCAGTCCTGCGTAGCACTGAGTACAGCCGAAGTAGAGTATGTTGCAGCTTGTTCGACTAGTTGTAAGGCAGTATGGCTTAGGAAGCTACTGTCTGAGTTATTTGATCTCCCATTGGATGCTACTGGTATCTTTCGTGACAACCAAAGTTGTGTGAAGCTATCTGAGAACCCGGTGTTCCATGACAGGTCGAAGCACATTGAGATCAAATATCACTATATCAAGGATATGGTGCAGAGAGGAGCAGTGAAGCTCCTGTATGTTGCGATGGATGAGCAGGTTGCATATGTGTTGATGAAACTACTAGCCAGAGTGAATTCTAAGTACATCAGAGAGAGGCTTGGTGTTCTTCATATTGATGACACTTCGAAGAAGAAGTGATGGAAACATTTGCAGGAGCCATTCCAAGCATGGTGAGAGGAGGATCCTTCCCATGGTTGTGTATGTAAGCGTTGTATCATAAGCATCAGGTCGATGCTCCAATTATTTCTCTGTATATGCATCATGTTGGATGCTTGTTATGATCAGTTGGATCATGTATATGTATATGGATCATGTTGGATGCTTGTTATGATTAGTTGGATCATGTATATGTATATGCATCATGTTGGATGCTTGATATGTATCAGGTGGATACATTTAATGATCAGTTGGATCATGTATTTGTATATGTATCAGGTGGATACATTGTATGATCAGGTGGATCATGTATGTTGATATGTATCAGGTGGATACATTATATGATCAGGTGGATCATGTATTTGTTTATGTATCAAGTGGATACATTGTATGATCAGGTAGATCATGTATGATGATATGTATCAGGTAGATACTATGTATGCATCAGGTGGATGCACTGTATGAACAGGATGATCATGGATGACGAGCTTCAGGATGTTGCTCCAGATGATATGCATCAGGATGATGCGATGATGATGATCAAGTTGATCATGTGATGATGTACATCAGAATGATGTATGGTGAGTATCAAGTTGATACTTCGTGGCCGTGGACAGGTTGTGCAAGGGTAGCATGTAATAAGTCCTGGAGATCTAGACAAGTTGTGCTAATCACGTAAAAGGCCTCAGATTCTCTTTAGAGATCTTGCTTGGAAAGACACTCTGTTAAGGTTTTGCTAGACCACATGTAATACATCCTGGAGATCTGGATAGGTTGTGCTAGTCACGTAAAAGGCCTCAGATGCTCTTTAGAGATCTTGCTTGGCAAGACACTCTTTTAAGGTTTTGTGGGGACCACATGTAATAAGTCCTGGAGATCTGGATAGGTTTTGCTAGTCACGTAAAAGGCCTCAGATACTCTTTAGAGATCCTTCTTGGCAAGACACTCTTTTAAGGTTTTGTGGTAGCGGTCACATGTAATATGTCCTGGAGATCCAGACAGGTTGTGCTAGACACGTAAAATTCCTCGGAGGATCTTTAGAGATCTTGCTGGGAAAGACACTCTTTTAAGGTTTTGTGACAGTCACTTGTAAAAGATCATAGGAGATCCGATAGATTGATCCATGTGCTCATAAAAGGCCTGGGATGCTCTTTCGAGGTTTTGTTGATGCACGTAATAAGTCCTGAGAATTCCATAGTATGTCCAGTGATGATGAAGACCTGCATGTGGTGGGCCTACATCCAGCATGAAAAAGGGTTGGCTCTGTAGAACTTCCTATGACGAGTAGATAAGATATTGATTGAGAAAGCAGCAACAGTGATGATGACGATGATTCAATGTCGATGATCTAGTGACGATGATCTAGAGAAAAAGACTTGTGCTAGAAGACCTGTGTCGAGAAATACCTTCCTAGTTAAGAGGGAGTGTTGATGTAATTGTAACTTCGGAATGTATTTCACCTATGTATATTGTATTCCTATAGATATGTTATTATTCCTCTATATGGAAGTGCTTGTATTCCTATAGAGATGTTATTATTCCTCTATATGAAAGTGTCGTCATTTATACTGTAAGTGTTGTAACTTATACTTGATGGGTTATTAGACCACCTTGATGGGGTCGGCCCTATATGAGTCATGTGGGTAAAAGGGTTATTAGACCACCCTATTGGGTGTCGGCCATGTCAACATTATGTTATGTGGTTAAGTTAAAGCCGACCTAGTAAAGGTTATTAGGAAAGTCAATTCAAGTATAAATAGCGTGTGGGAGGCACTCTATTTTATCATTCTATTCTTCACACACACACTCATTGGAGAGTGGCACACTAGTGGAGGAGGAGAAGCTGCTGCTAGGAGGACTATCTATTGTACTTGGGTTGTATCATTGCTCTATCTATCTCTGAGGAAGTTGCGGGGTTTTTCACCTTCTTGGTTTTCCCCGATGAAACTCAGTGTCTCTTGTGCGCTTGCATTATTGTGTCCATGATTGATATGCTGTACATGTTATTCTCTCAGTTAAGATCCTAGATGAGATTGAAATTTCTGAAAAACTAACAGAAGATCTGATGTTCTGCCACACCAAAGAAGCAAAGGAGAATGATATAAAGAGATGGCCAACTGATTCCACCTACACACAAAAAAGAGGACATTTGTGAGGACCTATGCCCCCCCCATGAATGTAATTGTCCCAAGTTAATATACTATTTTCCAGATCCATCCATATGAGCGGGATAATTTTCAGAGGGGCCTTCCAATTCCAAGTTGATTTATGCCATTATTTGTTTGGACATGAAACCTCATAGAATAAAGATTCATGTGCCAGTTTTGCATTAATTGTCCTTGATTCCTCATTCCAAGACCAAATCAGGTCATCCTTCCTTTCTGATAATTGGAGATTGTTTAGTTTTAATCCTGATATGTATTGGGCCCATTCTCTACTCATAGATCCATATAGAACTAGGTATTGAGGCCCAATCCATTCATGAATACCGGTCCCAAAGGAGGACTGATTATAAATATAGTTTAGGGTAAAATAGCCATTTGCTCTAAGGAATCAAACTAACTCCATTGATAGTTTGTACATCACCAGTCCACCCAAGATTGGATCTTCACCCACCCAGACCTCCATTCCATTTCCCGACTTCCAAGCCAACCACTGAGCTATGAGCTGAAAAGATCCAATCAATACATTCCGAATATTTGAAACACCCTTGGTTCTTTTGTTTCCCCAGCAAAACAACTGCACCAAAGAGAGATTTTTGAAGTATTTTTCCTTAATTATATTACTCCAGAGGTTGTCTTCAAATAAATCCCTCCACATAATTTTGGATGATAAATCCTTAACAAAATTAAACATATTTTTTAGGGCCCATCCCCCCAAATGTTTCGACCAAGCAAGCTGCATCCAATTCACCAGGTGATTTTTTTTCTTTTCTCTGTCACACAACCAAATGAAATTGAATACTCTTCTACAGATTCCCTTTAAGATTGAGATTGGTATTTTACAGAATGATAGGCAATATACAGAGAGATTCTACAAGATGGATTTTGCAAGGGTAGTTCTTCCCCCCAAGTACAACCAACGCCAACACCAATTACATATTCTTTTATCAAATTTATTTAGTAGTCAAAACTAGTCATTTGCATGGTATTTATTGGGCTTTATATAGAATCCTAGGTATTTGGTACCATTGACCAGAGGGCCAAACTTAAATGGAATAAACTAACCAATCTACAACTTTGTATCCTCCTCCAATTAATGTTCTAGAAATGATTATTTCTCATTACTAATTTGCATTCCAAATACATTGCATAAGAGCGAGAAAATTTCCTTCAATTCTTGTCCTTCGAAAACACAACCCGAGCCAAAGAGAATTACATCATCTGCAAAAAGAAGATGGGTCATTGAGGATTGTGTAGTCACTTTAATACCCTTTAGAGTCCCAACATACCTCACTTTTATAAGCAATCTTCTTAAACCTTTGATTATGAGAATGAAGAAGATTGGTGAGAGACAGAACCCTTGGAACAAACCCGTCAACCCCTTAAAAAATATCAAAGGAGCATCATTAATGTGTACTACAAAGTTAACCAAGGTTACACAAGCCATGATCCACCTACAAACTTCCCATGGAATACCAATTTGGATTAGAATCAGCCAGAGAAAAGTCCATTCCACACAGTCATATGCCTTAATGAGATCCAGTTTTAGGATAAGTGATTTTAGGTGTTTGGATTTAATACTATGGAAAAACCTCTTGGAAACCCCAACAGCATCAAGGATTTTTCAATCTTCCAAGAAGCCAAATAGTTCTATTGAAATGTATTTTGATAGTATCGGCTTCAATCTCATGGAAATAATCTTAGAAATGAATTTGTATATAATATTACATAAACAAATCAGATGAAAGTCATTAAAATTAGTAGGCTGAGAACATTTTCGGATAAGAGCTAGAAAAGTGGAATTTGAAGCACCAGTAACCATACCAGTTATTTTGGATTCTTCCATGGATGCAAGAACATCCAGTCCCATAATATCAAAGAAGAATAGGAAGAGTTCCACTGTCCACCCATCCGGGCCCGGACTTTTTTATTTTGAAAATCCTTTCAAGAAATCTTCCACTTATTCTAGAGAGATAGTAGTGTACATATCATTTCCTTCTTCATCAAAGAAGAACCACATATATTCCTTAATGAATTTGAATTGCTCTACCAGAGAGGAAGACTTAGGGTCTTGGTACAGAGATTGAAAAAATTAAATGGCCTCTTTATGTAAATCATCAGTTGAAGAAATTTTATTCCCTTCCCTATCCTCTAATTTCGAAATGTAGTTTTGGTTCCTCCTGTTTTCAACAAATTTGTGGAAAAAAAATTTGTTTGAATCATCGGCTACAATCCATATTGATCGGCTTTTAAATCGCCATGTCTCCTCTTCCAGTTTCAAAATAGCCATTTTACTTTTTTCCAAATCAATAAGAGTTGCATGGTCCTTTGGTGCCAAAGGACCAAGGCTATTGGAAGAGGTTAAAATCACAATTTCAGCTTCCAAGCTTGAGAGGTCCTCTCTCGGGATATTTTTCGTGTCACATTCCCATTTAAATGTAATACCTGTAAGTAATTTCAATTTATGGTCCAATTTGTCCATTGCTAAGGACTCTACCGCCACATACATGTTCATTTATTCCTCATTAACCAGATAGATGTAATCTTGGTCCGATAACCATGAATGGTTAAATTTTAAAGGAAATGTATTCCATTTTCCCTCCATGTCAAATTGAATCTAAATAGGATAGTAATCAAAAATCCTGGCTTAATCAAACCACGAACGGTACTTAAAAAAAATTCTAGAAGAGATTTAGAGACCAAATAACAATCTAGATGCTTCAGGATGCAATGCTCACCACTTCCACCATTCCACCACATTGGAACCAATGGTAGAGGATCAATATCAATTAAGTCGGCTGAAGAAAAGAGATCATTGAAGAATGATCCCAAAGGGTATGCCTTAGAATGATGGACCCATACCTCTGATGCAGCCATTGTGAAATTTAGATCCCTCACCAATATCATATTGGGGAGGTCCATCAAATTATTTATTTGAACACATTCCCAAAAGGTTCGGCGATCTATATATGGGCCATAACAATTTATAATATTCAAAATCTCATCAAAACCAACTAGCTTCATGTTAACGCATAAAAGTCACACACATGCGACATTTCGGAGATTCATCCAGTAAAGCATCATCAACAAAAAGAATGCTTCTCACCACAGGCATCCTATTGGGCATGGCCCAAGTTGGCACAGTTTTTGGCAAAGCAAAGTCCAAGTAAGTGCAGTTGGAAAAGCGAAGTCCAAGTAAGCGCAGTTGGAAAAGCGAAGTCCAAGCATAGCGCAGTTTTGTTGAAACATAACTCCAGTGCAGCAGTTATTTTTGGCAATAGGTACAAGTGAAGCGAGGTCCAGCAGCGACCTATTTTGGGTAAGTGACTCTATAAATCATGGGAGCAGGATGAGGAGCGGTGTGAAATTGGAGGAAAGAGACATGTTGCCTTAGTACAGACAGAGTACTAAGACAGCCGGGAGGCGGAGACCGTTAGAAGCAGAGCGACGGATTGTTAGCGACAGAAGAAACGGAGCGGCTGAAAGGGACATGTCAGTATGCAGTCAAAGCTATGCAGTCATAAATGTGGCTTTCAGAAGAAGCGTCAGAGATAGAAGCAGCACAAAAAGGAAGTCGAATTCATGAGAAGTAGCTGTCAACTACAACAAGCCTGGTTAGCAGGGTAACCGTGTCATTTTTGGGGGGATTTCTGGGTACTATAGGATTCTTGGAATGCAATGATCGTAAATACGTGACCCTCGGGAACAATCTATAAAAGGGACAATTTTTTAAGGGAAGGGTTGGTCTTATCGATAATATAGAATATCTTACGTTGGTTTGATTTTTGGTCTTAAGCCTTTTGGAAAAGACTAAGTTTTGTAAAGAGCAAGAAGAGAGGAAAAGGCTCTATAGCTGTGTGCGCAGAGACCCATTGTAGAGAGAAGAGTCTGCAGCTGAGTGTGTAGACTAGAACTGTTGACCCTTCCCATTAATATAAAAAACAATTCTTGTGGACGTAGCTCCCATCCTAGGGGTGAAGCACGTAAATACTTTTGTTGTGTGATTTCTTATGTATATGTTCATGTTTATATATGTTCATTCTTTTATATGTATTTTCACATATATGGTTGATGAGAATAATATGTTAAGTATTGAACATGTATAATTGAATGTGCAAGTAATTCTGAGTAGGTTGAATGCATAAGTCATATGGATAAACACTAATTCAGCGAAGTCTGTAATGTGTGTGATTTCTTAGAAGCGCAGTCCCAGAGTTGCGTTATTACATTGCATCATGGTAGTCACGAAGTGCACAGTCCCATAGGTGTGCATTCACATCAAGTTTATATGCGAAGTGGGGAGAAATTCTCCAGAGACAGTCCCAAAACCGCGCATCACCTGATTACAAAAACCTGCTTCTATAATCCCCCATAACTTCGCCTCAAGTGAGACCTCAGCCTGTTCGCAGGTTGTTGCCGAAAGGGTCGGTGGATAAGTGATATTGTTGGTTCCCTAACCACACCAAACCTAGGTCTGTACAAGGAAGTTAAAGAACAAAGTAGTAACCAACAAATGGTTCTGTTTCTGTTCTTGAACTCGTGATGTGCTATGATAACTAGAATCCCAAGCGAACAGAGATACAAAACTAGGTAACTAATACAGAGGACGAGTTTACGAAGACATAAACAGACATCCATGCTTATCTACAAAGAGAGGTTACAGAGATATATTTTCTCTGACATGCACAAAATTTTCTTCGCATCCTTCAACAACGAGCTACACGAGTGGATATCCAGGCTTGCAGAGTGGAAAAATTGCTTTAAAGATGAAGAACCTACAGTGTGGACTCTAGAACTGATTTAGAGACTTAAAGCAGTGGATAGCCCAATCTCAAGAGCAGTAGACTTCTGGATCGATAGTGTACTAGAAGGCTACGTTACCGAATTTGTTTTGGGCACTCTGAAGTCTTACAGTGCAGCAGAGGTAGATTTATTCAAAGGATTAAGAGGTAAGTACCTGAAGAATCTCAGTTTATATATTAAAATGATGTTAGCAAAAAAATGTGTCTTAAGAATGCAATAAGATTCCTAGGATTTGAGTCTATAATGTTCAGTAATACAAATAGTGACACTGAGGAAAATATTTATACAGTACGGAGTGGTAAAAGATACAAGTATAGTACCGCGAAGAGGTCTGATAAACCCGAACCTCGGATCTCTCTAGAAACTGAGTTAGGAAGTAATAGGGACTCATATCAAGTTGAGGCTGATAGCGAAACAGAGCCTTGAGTAACTACCTATTAGTCCATCACTCCACAGAAACCTCTAGTTGACCAAAAAAATACTACTAACCCACAGAACAACACTAGTAGTAACACCACAAGAGCAAGTACTGAGAACATTCCAAGTAGTAGTATACCTAAGACATCACAGAACACTATGCCTCCTAGAAGAAGAATGAAAAATGGCATTAAGATACCTATATTCAAAGGAACTGGTCTTGAGGACCTTGAGCAACATTGGTTTCTTTTTGAAGCCGTGTGGAATGTTAAATAAGTACACGATGATGCTATTAGACAAGCACAGCTAGTTACCACATTTAGGGATAGATCCTTAACATGGTTTATGAAGTACTCTGTTGGATAGAATATGACACTAGTGAAGATTAGAACTGCGCTCATCAGAGAGTTTAAAAAACCTAAGTTAGAATCGCATTGTATCACAGAGTTGAAAGAAATCAAGCAGAAACCAAGTGAGTCAACATGGGAATTTAATCAAAATTTCAAAGCGTTGTTAGATCAAGTTAGTTTTGACATAGCACCACAACAACACCAAGAAGGGTCCATAGCCACACTGTTTCCACATATCAGGTTATCATTGATGCAACATAAAATTTCTTCACAGACAGAGGCCCTAGAAATTGCAATGAAACTAGAGGCTTCACCTATAGGAGAGACTAGTGCAGAAATGGTTCAGATACAGACCCAGCTAGAAAATTTGACATTACAACTGCAAGATATGAAGAAAGGAAAAGAGACCCGAGAAGAGGTTTGTTGTACAAAGTGTAAGGGAGAAGGACACTCTAAAGAACATTGTCCTGTATTTAGAGATTACATCGCTAGCAGAGATCCAAACCCATTGAATCAACAACAAGGACCATGCTGTGAGATTTTCTGATGTAGAGGGCATCGCCCAAAAGACTGCTACTTACTTCAAAAGTATGTGCAAACACCGAAGAACCTGTATTGCACATTCTGTAAGTCAGTTGGCCATGATGATAATAACTGCAGATCATATGAAATCATGATAGAAAGAAAACACGATTTCTACGGAGTTCAAGGGAAAACGCAGAACAACATTGAAAATGCACAATATGACCAAGCCCCATATAGAGGCGTGGAGGATTCATAGGAAGAGGACGAAACACGGGACAAGGACAAGGAAGAGGCCAAATTGTATTTTATAATTGCACTCAACCAGGACATATAGCTAGAGACTGTACGAACCCTTGTACTACTTGTAAATACTATAAATCATTTGAGCATGTCATTGAGGTATGCCTTGTTTTGCAAGAAAAAATTCAAGAGAGAAGACCAGAAGCACAGAATCAAAACATACAGATGATCACAGCTGAAAAACGGAGTACAGATTGCAATATTCATGTTGTGATGCGAAGTGGAGCCACGACAGGTGGAGATCAAACAATTGAAGCCTCGACTTCTGAGAATCATCAATCTAGACAGAATCCCACTGAAGGGGCTTGGATAAGAAAAGAAACTAGAAAAACACTTGCTTTCAACCTAAACAAAGAGAAAGAAGTCTTCATGGAAGTAGGAGAAACCTTCAAAGAGCCAGAACCTTTAACTCCAAGAATCAAGTTGCGAAGTGAGACTATGCCTGTGATGGATATGCCAGCTTCGTACGATCAATCACGTACTGTAACAGACCCTATGAGTCCTGTTGCACAACTTTTACAGAGCTACATGAAGTTGTTAAAGCATGAAAATGCTTTAGCAAAACTACAGAGCCTGCTGAGTCATTACGAGCAGCATAATGTAGTAACTGAAACACATAGAGTGGTTCATCATATCAAGAATCATAAAAGAATAGGCAGGGAAATGAGACTAAATGTGCAGATTGGAGAATTTGAAATGGACGAGATTATCCATGACTTAGGATCATAATTAAATGTCTTAAACAAGCAGACATGGGAACAAATGGGGAAGCCAAAGTTAACATGGTCACCAATACATTTGAGACTAGCCAATCAGAAAAAAGGTTCTACCCTTTGGGAGGTTAGAAAATCTTGTTGTTGACATTGATGGAGTGCGAAGTAGAGCAAAATTCGAAGTGATCGAGATCATATATGATATCCAACCCTATTCGTCACTATTGGGGATAGATTGGGAAATTGATAACCTCGCAATTATCAACCTGAAAAATAAGCAGATGACATTCGAAGGATCAGATATCAGGGTCATCGCACCCTTGGATCCTTCACAAGGACCTAGATATACTGAAAAAATAATAGAAGAATGCAGAGCTCAATATCTAGATCATATCTACGAGATGACAGTGAATCAGGTAGATTATGTCAATCCGGCTGATGATGGAACATTGAGTTGGTGATGTGACAGCTCTTGCATATCCCAATCAGATGCAATACTAGAGAATTGGCAAAGCAGAATCCATGAAGTATCTGAAAGAAGATGCGCACACCTCACAAGATCACTGCGCTGGATTGGAATAGAGGTAATTCCAATCCCTACTTACGATGTCTTGAGTAATATGCATGCATTTTTTCAAGAATATCTTATATCAGTTTCAAATGAACATAATTTAGCAGCATTGGATACAGCACTACGCGCTACACCTTCTATATGGTGGGTTGCACATAAGCAGAATTTGACCACATGGGAAGAATGTAAACACATGGTGGAGATCATTATTTTGGAATAAATTGAGTTTGTACAAGTGAAATATAATGGAAAAACTGATCCTAGAGATCACATAAATGTTTTCCTGAAAGCATGGACACACATACCACAAGAAGAATGGGTCCATCGGTTTGTGCACACATTGGAGCAAATTCCGAAGAACTGATACACATAAACAAAACCTCGTAGAGGTATGCTAGAATGGTATGTCAGGATTAAGAAATTCCAAGCGACCTTCAGTTTCTAGGATGATTGTCCAAGTATAAACGAGGCATTACAGATCATAAAAAAGAAGGTATTCAATGACACACCAGAACCTGTGTATCAACAACTAGAATGGGAAAGACAACTAGAGCATGCCCTGGAATGTTATAACTTCACTTTAGATGAAGATGAAGAGGAAAGCGAGGACGATGACCCACGCAATGTTAACATACCTGATTCGGAAGGAGAGCGTGAAGTTGAAGTACCTCCATTGGAAATTCCGGATCTAAGCAATCCTGTAAAAACTCAAAAAGTGAACATTAGAATTAGTGAAGAACCAAATTTCGCTTCTATAGGGGATTATTGGGACGAGAAGACGGTTGCGCAGATAGAAGATTTACTCCGCGAATATGAAGACTTATTCCCTACAATTTTTTTCTGAAATCAAAGGCATTTTGGGCAACTTGGGAGTTATGAAGATAGCTCTCAAGCTGGATGCGAAGCCTATTAATTAGATACCTTATCGGCTAAATCCAAGCTATAAAGAAAGGGTAAAAGCAGAGCTTGATAAGATGCTCGAGGCAGGAATCATTGAACCTGTAGAAGAGTCAGAATGGATAAGTTCCATGGTTATCCAGGAAAAGAAAACTAAAGGCAAAATTAGGATATGTGTAGATCTCATAAATTTAAACGATGCATCGCTGCATGACCCATTTCCTACTCCATTCACAGATGAAGTGTTAGACAATGTTGGATGGAATGAAGCATACTCTTTCATAGATGGATTTTCTGGATATCATCAAATAAAAATTGATATAGCGGAAAAACAAAAGAACACATTTTCCATTGAATGGGGCTCATTTCAGTACACAGTTATGCCCTTTGGTATAAAGAATGCACCTGTTATTTTTCCAAGAGTAGTTGTTGCTGCATTCAAGGATTTTATCCATAAATTTTTAGAAGCGTATTTTGGTGATTGGACAGTATTTGGGTTATTGAAGAACCATTATGCCAGCTTAATATTGATGTTAGAGAAGTGTAGACAACATCAGATCTCCCTCAACTTGAAGAAAAGCATCTTCTATGTTCCCTATGGAATTATACTGGGACACATTGTTTGTAAACAAGGACTGATGGTAGACCCAACTAAAATCGCAGTTATTGTGAATTTTCCATCGCCTAATTCAGTAAAACAGATATGCACTACATTGGGGCACACAGGCTACTACAAGAAGTTCATCAAAGGATATACGCAGATCACTGCGCCTATGGAAAAATTGTTGAAGAAGGAAGTGAAGTTCATTTGGACTGAGGACTGTCAGAAATTAATGGACACATTGAAAGAGAGGATGGTAATTGCGCCTATCTTAGTTTTTCCATACTGGAGTAAACCATTCCACATGCATGTATATGATTCATCCATTGCATTTGGCATTGTGCTAGCTCAACCAGGTGAGGGAGGCATTGACCATCCTATTGCATTCTCAAGCAGGAAGTTGTCCTCAGCAGAAATAATTATACCACGACAAAAAGAGAAGGCTTAGCCATGGTGCACACACTACAGAAGTTCAGACACTATTTGCTAGGTGCACACTTTTGTATTTTTACTGACAATTCAGCTTTGAAATACCTGGTCAATAAGCCAATGTTAGAGGGAATAATATGTAGATGGTTGTTACTCTTTCAGGAGAATGATTTTGAAATCGTTGTTAAGCCAGGAAGGTTGAACTCAAGACCTGACCATATTTCCATAATTGAATCAGGTGAAGAACCTACCAACCTGGAGGATAGTCTACCAGATGCACAGTTGTTTGCTATTCAATAGCAGATGACTATTATAAGTACATTGTAGAATTCCAAACCACAGGGTTGGCACCTACATAGTTTACTATGCAGCAAAAGAAATAGTTGGTAGTTAAAGCAGTTGACTTCACCATAATTGCAGGACAATTATACAAGCTAGGACCAGATGAAGTACTGTGCAGATGTGTGCTAGAACACGAGAAACCATTGATACTTGTTGAAGCACATTCAGGGGTGTCTGGAGGAGACTACGCAGCAAGAGCCACTACGCAGAAAACTTTAAGAGCAAGACTATGGTGGCCTACACTCCACAAGGATTCAAAGGAACATTGGCGTAGTTGCGATGTTTTCCAGCGAACAGGGAATCCATCTCGTAGAGATGAAATGCCGTTGATTCCATATCTAACATTACAAGCATTCGATAAGTGGGATATTGATTTTGTAGAACCTATTAACCCACCAAGAAAGTGAACTCGCTCGAGATACATTATTACGGCTACAAACTATCTGACCAGATGGGCAGAGGCAAAACCAGTAAAGGACTATAGCGCAGTTACTACCGTGCAGTTCATTTTTTTAAAACATCCTCACAAGGTTTGGATGTCCAAAGATCCTAATGAGCGATCAGGGAACTCACTTCTTGAATAGAACTATTGAATCCCTGAGTGAGGAATTTTAGATTTACCATTAGAAGAGCACACCATATCATCCACAGGCCAATGGCACTGTTGAATATTTTAACAAAGTGTTGGAAAATGCATTGAATAAGGTATGTAATACAAATAGGGATGATTGGGATCTTAGAATACCAGTTGTGCTATGGGCATATAGGATAACTTGCAAAAAGTTGACAGGTCATACACCCTTCAAGTTAGCTTATGGACAGGAAGTCGTGATGCCAATGGAATACATAGTACCAAGTTTGAGAATTGTAGCTTTCACAGACATGGTCGATGGTGAGACAATAGAAGAAAGGCTACTACACTTAGTTGGGCTAGAAGAAGATCGCTTCTTTACAGACTTTCACCATCAAGTGCAAAAAGGTAAAGAAAAAGCATGGCATGATAGGCATATCAAGCACAAATTTTTTTAGGTAGGAGATCTTGTCCTCCTATATGATAGCAAATTCATGAAGTTTCCTGGCAAATTTAAGATGCATTGGCTAGGGCCATATGTTGTCAAGAATGTTACTAATGGTGGCGTAGTTCATCTAGCCACGTTGATGGGAAAAAACCTACTAGGTATTATTAATGGAAGTAGACTAAAACCCTACAGGGATAGTCCTACTTCTCTAGACCTTGGTTGATCAGCAACGAAGAAAATGTTAAGTGTCAAGTACAGTTGCAATTGGACACTAAAATTTGCACAGAGTTTGTACACAATTTTGGTGAAACACAAAGTTCTATGAATTATAAGATGCGAAGTGCACATTGGAAGATAAGATGTGAAGTGCATGTCGGAATCTAATATGCAAAGTGCAAATCGAAAGCTATGATGCTAAGTACAAATGGGAAGCGCAGCTGCGAAGTTAAAAACAAAGGAGCACAAATGCGCAGAGTGTAATGTCCCCATTTTGACCCCCTTTGTATTAAATCGTAAATGATGTAAATATTGTAATTTAATCATGGTGAGGATCTCAAGGCCAAGGCCCCACCATTGATTTAGTGTTTTATGTATCGGCAATTAAAGGAATAAATGCCTATGGTTCTTGTGCTAGATGGGCACAATGTAAATGAGACATCATGTAAATACGAATTTTAATGAAAAATACCCACAACTAGCTATGCAATGCAACAAAGAGATGGGGGCATGATTCTACAAGGAATAGGGAGGGAAAATATTCAAACCCTTGAGCCAATGGTGTTGATCCATGTGTCAATGAGAAAACCCATAAACCACCAACTACCCATTTTGGGTTATGGACCCAATCATTTAATTCTCCCAAGAGTTGGTTGAGGCAGTTAATGCCTTGGGAATGAAGAGGTATGGCAGCCAATTTCGTGCATGGGCAAGCCATCAACCTGGAAAATCGTGTTTTGTCTCCTTGGGCAAGAAAACACCCACGAAATGGTGCCCAAAGCCATTCTGAACCCACAGTTTTTCCTCTCTCACGCAGTCTGAACTACTGGGCCTTTTCCCATCACGTTTTTCACCATTTTTCCTGCATTTTCCATGCCTGGGAGATCGTTTTTGCATTGGACAGCAGCTGGGAGAGAAGGGCCACAATTTGGGACTGTTATGGAGGCCATTTTTTCCTCAGAATGTCCATGGGCGTTTTTCTAAAAATGGATTTGGCTTCCCAGGGTTGTTCCCCACCTTCTAGTTTCATTTTTGGGTTACCCACGTTTTTCTGAAGTTAATGAAAATCCCATCTTTGGGCATCTCACTGTGAAAATGTTTCTTCATGCCCAGCACTTAGACTTCTGTGGTTATGTGCATCCCTGTTTTGATTTGAATCTGTGAGCAAGAAACTTGGAGTGGTAGTGGACAGAATTGGCTTGATAAACCTAGTGAAGGGAGTGACCTCTCAAGAAGATCAAGAGGGCTGGCTACTCTTCTATGCACACCCTGAGAGCGCTAGATGGGGAAGGTATGGCTTGAGGGACTGTACAGCAGTGAAAAGAATACTTCCTTGTGTTGGGTGTGTAGGTATTGTGGGTTCCAAGCTAGATAGATCTTGTAAGGTTATCCCTGGCTCTATGCTTGAGCTCACTAGCTTAGCAATTCTTCCTTTCCATTTCCTAGCAGCCTGATAAACCCAATTGCAGATTGGCTTGGCTCATCTTGGTGTATGCTTGGCTATGTGTGAGTCTGTTGTTCCCTGGTTCCTTGTAGAGATCATGCCCAGCTCGGGGGTGGCAGTTGCATCAAGAGGTTGATAAGCACAACTGACCTATGGTTGGGTGGAACGTTGCAGTTGCATAGCCAGTTGCTTGGGACTACTATTATAAGATAAGTATTCTCTTGTGTTAACTCACCAATTATTATTTAATGAATATCTTGAATGTATGATGGATGTGTTATTGGTATTATTTCCGCTGTTTTTTTCTTATAATTACACACTCCATATTTCTTTTATATTATGTGAATGCTTAGTACAAATTTTATGGGGCTAGATGCCCAGTTTTAGCATCACGTCCTCTCTATCATGCTGGTATGGTAGGAGGGGACGTTACACAGAGGAACTTCACAAATTTCGTCTAAGCCGTGAGAGAAGTTCAAAGGAACTAGTCATTAAAATATCGGTAAAAAAAAAGGCCGTTATATAGTGTTTTTCCAATGGCCTCTTTTGCATTTAACGCAAAATTAGTCATTTCTGACGCATTCAAGGAAGGAAAGGACCAAGATCCTCAGTGTATTTGGCCAAAGGTCACAAAATTTAATGTATATCTATCCATTTGTGGGATTGCCTCAAGGTTAATTGCACCTATAAATAGCGCTAAGCAAAGACTCGCGTGATTTACTATGATTTTTCATTTTTAATGCAAGAAGAATTGAAGTTTTTACCAGCGAGAGCACAAGCAATCTTGAGAACATACAGAGCAATTTCCAAGTTGATATCTGAGAATTCAACAATCTAATAGGTTGTGAGGGAATTTAAACACTCAGGGCTTGCATGGTTAATGAAAACTCCCGTCAAAAATTTTGTTCTAGAGAGGGGCTATGGGTCAAGAAGCTCACCACGCCACACACCAGCCATGCAATGAAAGAATAAGAAGTCGATTAAGGATCCTAAGAAGCCGAATGCAGGACGGATGCTAAGGCCCGACCCACCGCTACTACCTGGGGACAGTCCAATATAACTCACACATGATTATATTCCACCTAGAAGGATTGACGCGCTAGCGGTTCACCTGTTCAAGAATGCACAGTATGAAATTCCTTTACCAGCGATTTCCATCCATGTGCATATCCATGAGAACTTACTCGGTAAGTTACCGGGATGTAAGTTCTCGGATCATGATATCTTAGAATGGAAGGACCCTAAAGAACCAAAATATCCTCAGTTCCAGTCTGACCGATATATGTGCCGAAGGAATGATGAGAAAACAGGACAACCTATCATCGTCGCACAAGACTGGCTCACGTTGTTGGTGCCATCCGGGTTGTTGAATGTCCTACGAATACCACATTTTGACCGAAGTCCTGAGTGTACTGTAGTGGTGCGCACTTTGTTGTCATGCATGCACCAAGGATATATGTGGCTTGACTGCAGGATTGATATCAATATCGGCCTCATCCACAAAATCACCCATCTTAGCAAGCGAGGTGATGATCACGCAGCGGAGTTTGTGGGAAAGACGAATGACAAAAAAAAATTCAAGCAAATGAAGGAAGAGTATAAATTAGTAAAGGGGAGTTGTGGTTATGTCACAGATGGAATTGAAGACCCAGCTATGCGGTTCACTGTCCAGCTACTGGCAGGTAAAATCTTGAGGAAGTGCAAACCAGCGGAGGTGTCAGTTGTAGCAGTTCTCCTAGATACAAAGACCAAGGATGGAACACCATATAATTGGGCAAGTTATTTATTGAATGAGTTCTTGGATGATTTCCGCGAAACTCAGGAGACTGGTAGTGCATTTAACTATACTTGGCTACTTGTGATAATTGCTTTTATAGGCTGGAGGGAGCCATTGTACCAAAACAACCTTCCAGTAATGTTAGTAGATTTATGAGCGGAAAAATATGCCAACATGTGGGAAAATACGAGGCCTGAAAGATAACGCGTAAACTATGAATAGATGTATACTTACTTTGGGCAGTTGTGCGATGTGATACAATGCACTCTGCGCATCTCAAAGGACCTAACAACCAAGTATATCCAAAGAGTGATATTCAAGGCTGACTTTCACTTTATCTATATTCATCCAAGGGCCGAGAAGCAGAATCCAGAGTGGTTCCCAGGGAACTATCAGCTTGACGCACAGAAGATCGAGCTCGTTATGGAAGATTGGCCACAAGAGTGGAAGGTCAGTGCAACAGTGGAAATCCATACCACATCGGAGGAAAGAAAATCTAAAGATCCATCAGATGAAGAGGAAACAATAAAAGATGAGGCACAAGCAAGGGAAAAGAGAAAGGACCCTGGAAGCTCACTACCAGAGAAAGGACCCAGGAAGAAACATAAGGCGACCAAGACTCCACCAGAGGCGCAGCTACATGAAGATGAATACGACTGCATTGCACTGCATGTAAGCAAACATTTAGAAGAGGCACTCTCTCTAAAGGATCGCAAGAGCGAAGAAACCCAAGCGCAAATAAACCAGAACCTTGTAGAACTTAAGAGCATGGTTGCACAAATAGAACAATTTCAAAAGGACTTGGTTAGAGAGTCTGACTCTGAAGGCAAGTCAGGTGAGTCCAGTCAAATAAATAGAAGGCCACCTGCCTTGACAACAAAACCCCACTTAGTCGGAATGAAGCCGATTAACATCATCTTCCCTAATTATGAATTAACCGTAGGCGCAAAGAGGTTGGAGCACCTCGACATTAACATTGATATGATACCTCTTGAGGGGTTGCACAACCTGCATTTGCAGGTTGTAGAAGAGATCAGACATAGATACATAGTCTCTTACAATCAAAATCTGCATCTAGAAGAGAGCTACAAAGAGCTGACAAAGGTATGTGCGCAAAAAACAAGAGAACTTGCTCATGTGCATGAGAAGCAGAGAAGGCTAGAAGAGACTATTGCTACAGTATGTGCGCAGATACGAGAAAGTGAAGTGCAGCCAGAGATAGAAGATACCATAGTTAATATCGGCACTATGGTAAGCAATCTTAAAGCAGAGATGGAAGATATGGAGATCGCCCACAAGGAAGAGGTTTCTAGCCTACAAACTCAAAAGATGCCTGGTACACCACCAGGTATGGTAGAAGCAAGAGCTGCAGCACTCAGGGCTTCAGCAAAGAACATCTCCATCAAAATAGCGAAATGCCAAGACTTATTGGAGGAAGCTCCTAAGTTATGGACTACGCTACAATAGGATCTTGAGATGCAGCATATCCAATATGACTTGCATAAATGATAGAGAGAGATGGATTATGTGAACGCGGCCATGAAAACCTTGAGGCCGAGAGAGAAAATACAGAAGTTTGCATAAGTAAAGGACTTGTAGAAAGAACTGAAAGTTCTGAGGGAGAAGGAAGTTGATACCTCAGTGAGGTTACATCCAATACAAGAATAGGCGCTCACCCTCTCAGAAGAAATCAAATAAAAGTTACAAAAACTCCGCACCACGGAGCAGATGGTAAAGGAGCATGCTCAGGAAGACACCTCACAGGAGATGTTGGAAAATGTCAAGGAATTTGAGCAGGAAACAAAATAAACAGTTGCAAATCTAATTGCAACTCTTTCGGACTTCACCGGAAGATTGAGTCCCCTAGTGAACACGCAGCCAGAGCCAAGTGGATCAGAGACGATCCACGAGTAAGTGTTAGGGGCCTATTGGGCATAGCCCAAGTTGGCACATTTTTTGGCAAAGCGAAGTCCATGTAAGCTCAGTTGGCAAAGCGAAGTCCAAGTAAGTGCAGTTGGAAAATCGAAGTCCAAGCATAGCGCAGTTTTGTTGAAATATAGCTCCAGCACAGCAGTTATTTTCAAAAATAGGTACAATTGAAGCGAGGTCCAGCAGTGACCTATTTTGGGTAAGTGACTCCGTAAATCCAGGGAGCAGGGTGAGGAGCAGCGTGGAATTGGAGGAAAGTGACCTAACGCCTTAGTACAAACAAATTACTAAGACAACCAGGGTGGCTGAGACCATTAGAAGCAAAGCGACAGATCGACAACAATAGAAGAAACAGAGCGGCTAAAAGGGACATATCAGTATGCAGTCAGAGCCACGCAGTCGGAACCGCGGCTTTCAGAAGAAGCGTCAAAGCTAGAAGCAGCGTAGAAAGGCGGCCGAAGTCATGCGAAGTAGCTGTCAACTACGACAAGCTTGGTTAGCGGGGTAACTGCGCCAGTTTTGGGGGGATTTTTGGGTACTATAGGATTCTTGGCCCGCAATGATTGTAAAGACGTGACCCTTGAACATGATCTATAAAAGGGGAAATTTTGTAAGGGAAGGGTTGGTCTTATCAGTAATATAGAAGATCTTATGTTAGTCTAATTTTTGCTCTTATATATTTTCGAAAATACTAAGTTTTGTAAATACCAAGAAGAGAGGAAAAGGCTCTACAGTTGTGTGCACAGAGACCCATTGTAGAGAGAAGAGTCTACAGTTGAGTGTGCAGAATGGAACTGTTGACCCTTCCCATTAATATAAACAACAGTTCCTGTGGACGTAGCTCTCATCCTGGGGGTGAACCACGTAAATACTTGTGATGTGTGATTGAATATGTGTGACTGCTTATGTCTATGTTCATGTTTATATATGTTCATTCTTTTATATGTATTTTCACATATATGGTTGATGAGAATAATATGTTAAGTATTGAACATGTATAACTGAATGTGCAAGTAATTATGAGTAGGTTGAATTCATAGTTCATATGGATAAACACTAAGTTAGCGAAGTTTGTAATGTGTGCGATTGCTTAGAAGTGCAGTCCCAGAGTTGCGTTGTTACATTGCATCGTGGTAGTCACGAAGTGCTCAGTCCCATAGGTGCGCAGTCACATCAAGGTTATATGCGAAGTGGGGAGAAATTCGCCAGAGCCAGTCCCATAACCACACATCACCTGATTATAGAAACATGCTTCTGTAATCCCCCATAACTTCGCCTCAGGTAAGACCTTAGCTTGTTCGCAGGTTGTTTCCAAAAGGGCCGGTGGATAAGTGGTAATGTTGGTTCCCTGACCACGCCAAACCTAGGTTAGTACAAGGAAGTTAAAGAAAAAAGTAGTAACCAACACCTTGTCAAAAAATCCAAAATACAACATGAGTCCACAAGTGCCAAGAAATAGTCAAAACAGAGGGGTAGCACAAGTATTACACAGTTGACCTTCGCTATAGCACAAGTTACCTAAACAATTCCCATGCTACACCCACGTGAATTTTCCTTTGATAGTCACGCTATTGTCAAAACGGCGGGACCACTCACGTCTAGTGGTACATTAACACCTCAATCCTCCCCAAGGATCAGAATTCATATCCTCACACACTTGATGGAATTAATCATCTCCCTTGTGTACCTTGGAACTAGTTCATGAAGGAGGAGTTCACATTTGGATCTAGTTGTTTGTTGGCCACCTGTTGGACTATAAAAGGAATCCATTGTCATGCATTTGGTAGAGAGAAATTAGAGCAAGTTTATGCTACTGGATTTGAGTTTGAGATTCCTCATAGCCCGCAATTTCCTACCATTGTGAGCATTCCCAAGCTTATTTTCCACCTACCATCAAGGGGCAATTGTTTCTCTCCATTGTTCTTCCATCTACTTAGCATTTAGTTTGTAGAATAAAGGCCTCCCTAAGGGAGATTGTTGGTTTCCCTCGATTCCTTCACCTCCTAGGTGTTGTAAATCTATTCCATTGGGAAATACACGAGTGGTTTAGAATATATTTGGTTGTTGTTGGAGTTTGCATCTTTCCCCCATCTCTTTCATTTTATTTTCATCAATATTTTCATGTTTGGATGTGAACTACACTAACAATCTCTTGCAGGATCACTTGGAGGAATACCAACCACCATCAAAAGGGGCTCCAAGGATTGAGGCCTTGTAGCAACCTACAATGCTTAACCCCTCACTAAGTGGAAGAGTGCACTTATGCAATTTTTTCCATAAGAGTTCTAATGGCGACCATACTTATTTTTGTTCATTTCTTTTTAAAATAGGATTTTTAATGCTAAGTATCTATTTTTGGTTATGTATCACTTGCAAGAGAGCATCTATTCCACCTCTTGCTTCCAGAATTTGGCCCCATCATGGCCATAGGACATTTTCTTCCATAGTCGTGCGATTCCCTGCATCTCTGTCGCGCTGAGAGCATGGAATTGACTCTGAGAGTCGCACGTACATGAAGGTTATTAGTTCACAACCCGTGCTACACCGCTCATTGCAACCGCGCAGAAGGTCATAGCATTACCCGTGCTACCCGCACATCTATTTCGTATTTACCCACGTTGTACACGTGACAGAGTGCAATTTAATCGCGCTACTTTTGATTATTTTATTTTTATCTGCATACTTTAGTTTGGCATCCCAATTGTTGCTTACTAGTGAACTCAAATTAAGGCTAATTCACCAAATGACTTAATTTTTTAGTAATTAGTGCACCTAGACAAATATTAGGAAGTAAAGAGTACATCTCTCTCGAAACTTATCTAGGTAACCAACTTTAAGGCTTTCAACGGGCCTCATTGTTGTCACTAGTATTCAATGTTCGACTACATAGAATGATTCCAAAATACTGAATACCTAGAACATCCGCTCACACAAACATATCACAGATCAACACACTGATGTTTCCACATGGTTTAAAACATCGAAAGGGAAACACTCCATGGCCCCATCCAAATAGCTACTTGAGGCAGTTTATTATGCAGAAGAAAGAAAGTTACAAATGAGCTTCTCATAATCGATCAAATAGAAAGTAACCATCCATGCTCTTTAAATAGATATCATGGACTAATTGGGTGTTAAGCCATGGATCAAAGGTAGTTATGATCTAAGAGAAGTTGAACCATCGAATCACTCTATGTCTAGAACATATCGTGACCGTCAGATTATATATTTACAAATGCATACTAAAGAAACACACTTTTCCTAATGGATATATTATTACAAGTTGATCTTAACTAACTCCTAAGTGTCTAAATATCCTAGCATCCCCCCTTAAGAATAGCTTGGGATAGGATTGAAGGATTTACAAAAGTGACACTATTAGGAGAAGGAAGGAAGAAATAGAGCCTATCCCCCCTTAATAACAAGTTCTTGAACTCCTAACATAGATCGAAGATTAGAAAACTTCACTTTTGTAATAGATTTGGTGAAGATGTCTACAACTTGATCATCTGTAGGGAAAAAGAGCACTTCAATAACGCAATCATGAACAAGTTATCTTATGAAGTGCATATGTAGCTCAATGTTTTTGTTGCATTGATGTTGAACAGGATCTTTGGCGAGCTTGATGGCACTTTGATTCTCGCACCAAAATGGAGTCGAATGTTGCTGTCGGAATCCAAAATATAAAAGGATGTTTCAAATCCATAAAGCTTCTTGAATAGCATTAATTGTTGCATGATACTCTGCCTCTGCTGAAGAGATATCAAGAGCTCATTGTTTCTTACAATCCCAAGTGACGGGTCCAGAACCCAGACTAAAAACATAACTTGCAGTAGAATTCTGATCATCAGGATCACCAACCCAATCTGAATCAGTGAAACCAACCAACAAGGGAGTCCCCCCTGAATTGTAATGAATCCCAAACTGAATTGTACCTCAAATATATCAAAGTATTTTTTTTGTTGCATTCCAATGACTTTCATGGGGTGTTTTCATATAACAGGTAACATGACCAACGGCAAAGGAAACATCAGGACAGGTATGAGTCAAGTATAAGAGACTACCAACAAGATGGTGATGCAGGGTGGCATCAACTTCTGGTGAAGTGTAAGTCGCAGAAATTTTGACTCCAGACTGGAAGGGAGAGGGATTTGGTTTACAATATTCCATGTGAAAGCAACGAAGAAGGTCACAAGCATACTTAGACTGAGAAGGAAAGATTCCTTATTTGCTTTGCAAGACTTGGAGGCAACGAAAATAATACAAATGTCCTAAGTCTATCATTTCAAATTTTTGCTTAATACTGGATTTCACATGGGTTAAAAGTTTAGGGTCACTACTAGTAAGAATAATATCATCAACATAAAAAACAAGGATTATGAGATTGTTTCCTACTTTCTTGGTATATATATTAGGGTCAGAATAACATCTAGAAAAACCATTATCAAGGAGAAAGCTATCCATTTTGGCATACCAGGCTTGAGGGGCTTGCTTAAGGCCATATAAGGATTTTTTAAGGCGACAGAAAAGGATAGAGTCATTCTGAACATAGCCAAGAGGTTGTTCCATTTAAATTGCCTCCTGCAAATCACCATGTAAAAAGGTAGAATTGACATCCATTTGATGGACCTCCCATTTATGTAAGGCTGCAAGGGAAAGAACAAGGAAGATGGAGTTCATTTTGGCAACAGGGGCAAAGGTTTCATTGTAGTAAATTCCTTCAACTTGGGAAAAAGCTTTGGCAACTAACCTTGCCTTAAGCCTTTCAATACTTCCATTTGAGGCATACTTAGTTCTGTAGACCCATTTGCATCTAACAAGTTTTCTTCCTTTTGGAAGAGGGACTAGATCCCAATTATCATTCACCATTAAGGAACGATATTATACATCCATAGTTGTATCCCAATCTGGATTTCCCGAAGCTTCTCCAAAATTATCTAGATCATGGTTCTCAAAAACATGAGCCAAAAGAGAAGAGGCTCGTTGGAACTAAGAACGTGTTCGTCGTTGATCTCTAGGATCACCGACAACATAACCAGCTGCTTCACATGTTGAATGGACCCATCTAGGAAGTGATTGCACTGGTAAAACTGGAGGAAAAGGAGCAAGCGGAGGTGTATTTTCATCCTCACTGTCATCATCAGAAACTGGAACTGGAATGTTGTCAAGGAATTTGGGAGTAGAAGAAGGCACAAGCGTGAATTAGGCTTGCAGGACAAAGATGGAACAAACGTCGAGTTAGGCACCTAGGACAAGATATTTTCATCAAATTTAACATCTCTTCTATTAATTATTTCATGAGAATGTGGTTGAATAAGTATATAACCTTTTACATTTTTAGAATATCCAACAAATATGCACTTTTCACTTTTAGGCTACAATGCTTTATGTTTTTCATCCAGAATATGAGCCCATGCTTCACTACCAAACACACGGAAGTGACTTAAATTTGGTTTAATTTTACTCCATGCTTCTTCTAGTGTGATATCTTGTAAGGCTTTAGTGGGGGTGCGATTAACTATGTAATTTGCAAAATTTATTGCTTCAGCCCAAAATTGAATACTTAGTCCCTTAGCTTGAAGCATACAATTATCCATTTCTTTTAAAGTGTGGTTCTTCCATTTAGCGACACCATTTTGTTGTGGTGTGTAAGGGACAATATGTTGTTGTTGGATTCCCTGTTCAGTGCAGAAAGTAGTGAACTTGTTGTTAACATATTCTCCCCCATTATCAGATCTTAAATTAAGAATTGGATGACCAGATTTTTTTTCAACAAGGGCCTTGTACGCCAATAACATGTTAAAAACTTCGCTAATAATTTTTAGGAAATAAACCCAAGTGCGTCTAGAGTAATCATCAATGAAATTTAAGAAATAAATGAACCCATAAAAGGAAGCAGATGGAAGAGGACCACACAAGTCACTATGCACAAGCTCCAAGGGGTTGAGGCATGCCAAGAGGCACATTTGTCAAAACTGTCCAAATGATGTTTTCCGAGTACACAACCGAAACAAACACCATCCCTGCAAGTTACCATCGGAAGACCTGTCACCATATTTTCTTTGCATATTTGTTGCAATGAGCGATAATTTAAGTGACCAAATCGCCCATGCCAAAGTTTGCTCAAGTCATCACTATGAGCAACAAAAACTGAGGGAAACGGTGATGACCCAAAGTTGTTAAACTTGTACAACCTGGTAATATCATCAACAATTCTAGTGGCTAGGGCATGCTTAAGATATTTAAAATCCTTGATTACAACTTGGTGAGGTGTAAACGTTACAGTTTTACCTTCAGCAGAATGAGTGATTTGATAGACTGACAACAAATTGCAGGAAATTCTTGGAACACATAGTACATCACTAAACTATCCATTATCTACCGGAACTGTTCCAAATCCTAACACACTAATAGATCTATCATCACCAACAAATATTTGTTTGGTGTTACATTCATGCATAGTAGAAAATGTGGCTTTATCATTAGCCATATGATAAAACGGTCCAGACTCAATGAGCCACCCATTCAAAGTAGAAGAAGAAGATGCATTATAGGAAAGAACATAAGCATAAAGTGAATGTCCATGAGATGAAGATTATGAAGATGAACCAAAGGTTATGTGATGCTTCTTCATTGCTTCTTCCAAGGCTGCCATCTTCTTGAAACATTTAGATTCATCATGATTATATTTCCCTCAAAAGTTGCAATGATGCTCAGTCTTCTTATTTTTTGGTTTGTTACCTTTGTCATTTTTCAAAGAATAAGTTGGATGAGAGGGTTTGGTACCCTTGTTTGTCTTATTATTGTGAATATTTTGCTTCTTGGTATTCTTGGACTTATCTTTCTGTTGTGCTACCAAGGATTTTTCAGATGTATCTGCATTGCTAATCATTCCAAGATGTATGAGATTATCCTGCTCTCTAATCGAAGAATCACAAAATGATTCAAGAGTAGGCTCTTTATAGTTAGTTGGATCCAAGGATTCTTTCATGGAGTACAATGTAGATACAACAACAGAATATGAAGGTCCAAGTTTGGAAAGAATATGATAAATGCATTGCTTGTCTTCTCTTTTAATTTTGTATTCTGCAGATAATAGTCTAAGAGTTTTGTATTTAGATATATAATATTGAATGCACGAAAAATTAGTTGGATTCAAGGAAATCGACTCATTTTCTAGTTGATGACCTCAAATCTCATTGTGTTTACCAAACACAGATACCATTTCTTTCCAAGATTTATCTGGTTCATCAATTCCAGATATGTGGAATCGTAAATCAATAGATATTGACATTCCAATCAATCCACGGGATTCATCACATTTATTGGCCCATTTTATTTTCTTATCAGCATCAGTGGGATCTGTTTCTTTCCCTGAGGTAATTTGATAAAGACCCCTACTTCGTAGGACATCCTCTATACAATATTTCAATGAGAAATAGTTGGAACTAGAAAGGATAATATCACATGGGGAGGAAATATTGTAAAATGAAGGTCGTAAAAATAGAAACCAATGATCTGGATGCAAATATTTCAAAAAATCGGCCTGTTTCAAAAAACACAGCACTGAAAACTAACTTCGAATGAGGAAGTTATGCTTGAATGAAAAAATAGTTGCAGGCGACTCCAACAGATACGAGGCAGGAAAATGATTAACCCAACTGGAAAAAAAAAGACCCTTACAAAGGTTAACCTTTTAAACTCACTTTACAATAATATTGCTTTATGTGAACCACTTTTGACAAATAAGTGGAATTTCACTTTTACAATAATGTTACTTTAAATATTTCAAGCAAAAAACTAAAAAACTTTAAGTGACTCACTTTTATAATTTAAGGAGATGCACTTTTACAATAAAGTAATTGAAAAATAGAAATTACATGCAATTTTAGAAAAGTAACTAACAAGAAGACTTGAACTCAAGACCTCTTATTAAGTAAAGCAACTTTTAACCAAGTGAGCTAATATTAAAAGGTACGTAAAAAATGGAAAGGAGGAAGGGGGTTTTTTTTTTACTCTTTTGTCTTGAACTTCATGCTTACCATAAAAATGACTTTTTTCCTACAAATCACTTCACAGAAACAAAAACAAAAACAAAAAAAAACAAAAAATATGCCTTGAATTTGGGGTTAGACCTCATTAGTTTTCCCAGACTGTATATGTTTTCACATTGTTTCTGATTTTCTGCAGTCGCATGACAAAGAGAATACATAGTAAAACGGCGCTCCGAATGCAATGAGACACCTCTCACAACCCAAAAATGCACAAAAAGTTTAGAACTAGAAACCCTTTCACAACTTCGGCAACACAGTTCAAGATCTAGATCACCAACGGAAGCAGCTCTTCAGAAAGGATCTGATACCATATTCAACTACACAATATGATTCCAAAATACCAAACCCCTAGAGCATCCACTCATAAAAACTAGAGCATCCACTCAGAAAAACATATCACAGATCAACACACCGATGTTTTCATGTGGTTTAAACCCTCAAAAGGGAAACACTCCAAGGCCCCATCCAAATAGCTACTTGAGGCAGTTTATTATGCAGAAGAAATAAATTTACAAATGAGCTTCTCATAATAAATCAACTAGAAAGTGACCCTCCATACTCTTTAAATAGATATCATGGACCAATCGGGTGCTAAGCCACAGATCAAAGGTAGTTATGATCTAAGAGAAGTTGAAGCATTGGATCACTCTATGTCTAGAACATATCGTGACCGTCGGATTAGGTATTTACAAATGCATACTAATGCATACTAAAGAAACACACTTTTCCTAATGGATATATTATAACAAGTTGATCTTAACTAACTCCTAAGTGTCTAAATATCCTAACATTCAAGACCATTTCTTGTGTATGCATCAATCGACATGTTGTTTTTAGTAGTATTGCTAGTGTAGAAAACATATTTTGCACACAAGAAAGGACCTAAAGACACTTGTCACTCGAAGTATGCTCTTCACCTTGCACTTCATGTGAGCTTGGTGAATAAGAAAAAGGGTGATACGTGTGAAATACCTCCATTGCACACTTGTCTATTTAGTTAGAATAATTTTATTTTGCAAAGCGCCATGAGCATCTCTTAGAGTTAAAAGTACATATTGCTTGATATATTATTTTAGTTAATTTTCCAATGAAATCATTTGTTTTTTTCTTTGATAACATGTGTTTGATCCACTATCACACAATAAGAGGCCTAAAAACTCTTCCAATCCAAGTATGTTCTTCACCTCGCACTTCATGTGAGCTTATTGAATCAGAAAGGTAGGGATTGTGAAATACCCCTCTTACACTCCATAAACGAAACATACAAATCCTTTAAAATCAACATGGTAATTATCTTAACCAAATAAAATCCTCCACAGAAGGTCACAAAAGAACATTTTAGTTAGGTAGGATTGATTTGGTTAGGCATCCATTAATGCCCACCAATATAGTTTCATTAAGAATATTTTTGAAACATAGCATTGTTGTCCTTTAGGGTACTTACAAAATCCTGATATAAGAAAGTGTTAAAAGAGAACTTGGATCAGAAGTGCGTCATGAAAAAGGAGGTCAACACTGAGTTATAGCTTCCCTTCTCTCCCCTACAAGCCACTCAT
Source organism: Larix kaempferi (assembly GCA_027924585.1). NCBI lineage: Eukaryota > Viridiplantae > Streptophyta > Pinopsida > Pinales > Pinaceae > Larix > Larix kaempferi. The sequence goes on along the minus strand of BSBM01001530.1, from coordinate 46,848,548 downwards.
CTTGTTGTAGGGAGACGACACTACAATGTGCAAGCCAAACCACTGATCCACACTGGACGCAAGGTAACTTAATGGTCGAACTTAGGATATCACCAAGGAGCAACTGTGAGTGAAATTGACTCCTGAAGTTAGCTATTTTCGTTGGGAGATGTTTCCAAGTATTCTTGATTGGATCATTGGCCCCATCGCCGATAGAAATATCTCTTTGTTACCTCCACTAGTCGATTGGTATGTGGATACCATTATCACCATCAATTGGGATTTTGGGAGGCCCAGCTACAGTTGAGAGGAAGGACATTAGGTATTCTAGGGAATTTACATTTATTTTCTTTCTAAATACAAGTTCACTAATCGTAATAAAAATAACCTACATGTGGAAACTCATGCACTAAAACAAATATTGCACATATCAATCACTTATCGCACCATTTTGCATCTGTTATGGTTGGCATATTTTTTACATTTGTTCAATTGTGTTTATTCCACTATCACTCTCATTGAGGAACAAAACCTTCACCATTAAGGAACAAAACAAATCCTTCACCATTGAGGAACAAAGAAACATCCTAAGACAATCTCATAGACTGCAAGTGCTATCCCCTCTCTCGAGGGGTGTCATTACACCTCCCCCCCCCCGTATTACATGTGGAGGGAATTCAAGTTGGGATCGTTCACAAGAAGCATTAAAAGGATCATCTAGTCGAGGCCACGCTTTTCTAGGTACATTTTATCCCCTCGAAGAATCTATTAATTACACCACTTCTTCCCCCATCGGGGGAAGTACCCCACTGGCTTCTCCCCAAGGAGATCCCTCAGACACCATTGAGCCATCCTCACTCATAGGAGGTCATCCGTTGTTTATAACATGACTTGTATCTCCCCATCATGGAAATCACATCCCAAATAGAATGGAAAGACCCTTTGTCCCTACCTGACCATTTAAGGCTAGTTTAAATCTACCTAATTTGGCCAAACTGAAAAATGACCCCATCGCTCATGATGCGACATGGCCAACTATGTTAGACAAGGTTCCTTTCGATATTCCCAAATTCGAAGGATAACAAGGAGACAATACCGCCAACCATGTTATGTCTTTCCACTTATGGTTTTCATCTAACAGCATATTTGATGACCCTGTGAGGTTTCACCTATTCCATTGTACCCTCACCAAACAACAACATAATGGTACGTAAACCCAGAAAGTGGCACCCATTCCACATTTGAAACATTGGCCACCGCATTTGTTACATACTTTCAACTGTCAATCCGACATGACCTAGGCCTCAAAATTCTCACTGAGTTTTGTCAAAATACTTCCACCCACATCGCGAACCACATCCATGAGTGGCGTAGACGCCACACACTATGCAAGATCAAAATACAACCTCCCTTTTTGTTAGATTGGCTTATTAAATCTCTCAAACCTACCATAGCTAAAGATGTCGCCACCTCCATGTCAAAAAGTGAGGAAGATGATATTCTAAAAGCACAACATTTCGACCTCATATATACACAGTCTAGATATCTTTACACAATCCTTCTCGATGCCCTGCGGCATCGGTCGTTGGATCCTACACCTCCGGGCTTGTCACATTCAATAGATGGTATTATTGGGTCCATTTCCCATTTAGGAAAGGTTCCTCCCACCACATTAGTACCATTCAACATGGTTCTGTATTACCCATCCATGCCACATGCGTTGGTACCCCCTACACCGGTACCAACACCATGAGTTGGTCAATTACAGTATGGACCATATAGTCCTACATACCCAAACATTAGCCAAACAATGACAGTTCCTACATCGCCATTAATTCCTGTTGCTTCTACATCCACCTATTATGGAGTGAAAATGACATTTATCCCACCGATGGGATATAATCTGTATTACCATTTCCCATGCCCAAGTGGTTAACAACCTTCCCCCCACATGGGGGTTAAACTAGTTCAACCTACTTATGTTCAGCAATCTCAACAATTTGAGCAAATGAATGTCGAAAACCCCCAGAATCCATAGATTCAGGGGAAGAAGAAAAATAAGAACAAGTAGAACCAGTATTCGGGTAAATCCCCCCTACCCATCAAAATCAAAACAAGGTTGATCAAAATGAAGGGACTAACAATCCCCCCAAACAAGGGAATAATCCTACCCTGAGAACCAATTACTGTTGCTCCATTTACAATGATTATGGTCATTACACACATCATTTTCCTCTTATCCTCGACTGTCAACAATTAGTGGAAGCTAAAAAGAAGATGGTGACTAACCCTCCTCCGGCACTGAATCATCCCCAACCACAAACAACAGTGTTACAACAACCCTTTTCCAATCAAGGGGCAGTTACATAAGAACAAGATCCTCTCCCACCCGGCAACGACTCTTTCCAAAATATCTATACACTTGATATAAACCTTCAAACATGAGCCAATCATTATGATAGGCCTCCCACCCCACAACTGGAAGACGTGTTTATTCCCTCGCGGGGGACTCTGCAAATACCACTCCTGAATACCGAACAAATCCCATGGAATCCAAAATTTCTGCTTTGACGTACCCCTAATAACCCTCACATGAAAGTCACCCACAATTACAATATTGTGGATGACTTGGCTTAGTCCCCCATAGCTATGTGCACATTATAAGTGCTACAGTCCTTCCCAAGACAAAGGAAGGCATTACTCAACACACTTAGTGTGGTCGGTCCATCTAACTCACACCTCATGACCTTTGATGTTGACAAAGGTGATCTGCGACTACCATCATCAGTCGCATTTCAAGTTCCAGTCATGGTTTAAAATGTCATGAACCATCGTTTTATCATTGATGAGGGCGCATCCACTTGCATTATGTCTGTGAAAGTCTAGAAATGAATAGGATCCCTTGAGCTGGTCCCCTCATCTATCGCTCTTCGCGCATATGATGGGATACCATCCCAACCAAGAGGATTGTACCCAAATGTCCCCATAGAGTTTGGGGGCAAGATGGTTATGATCTATATCAAAGTAATAAATGTTGAGCTCAACTACAACATCCTCTTGGGGCATAGTTACATGTACACCATGAAGGAGGTATCCTCCTCAGTCTCCTGTATCATGATGTTTCCCTTAAATGGTAATATAGTTACCCTTGACCAACTTAACTATTATGACCCTAATACCACAATCAATCCCTACAACTCCTACCAACTATACTAGGATATGCTCACCCGTATGTTGAAATTTCCCTTGGTATCTACAAGGACTCCAATTTGTTACGAGCATATTCGGGACCACCACCAAAGATCCCTACATCTATTGATGGCCTAATGTGCACAATTTTCACCACTGAAAATGGAGCTTCCTCCACCTCAACACCATCATCAGCACCACTGCTGAGTCATGGAATTGAACAAACGTTGAGTCCATCAATACCACCAATATTTAAAATCCCATTCTTATATCCTCCCACAGGTGTACAAGGGATTTCGGTTATGGCTCAATTAACTCTACCTAGGATAACTTTGGGAATCCCAATGTGGTACCTTACACCACCCTTTCCAAAGATGGATTCCAAACTAGTCGCCCATTATGAGGTTTTACCTGTGTCGGCTATTATGACTGCAAGACCAGTAACACAAATAGTTACGATATCTCAACCTATGACATCCGCAACTACCCCACGATCAATTGTCGCTCAAACCTCCAATGGGTGAACCAAACAACCAAAATTGAAAGGTCCCCTATTACCAAACCCTACATCCAATTTGGTAGAAACTGTGAAGCCTAAAGCAAGGGGCATCAACCATCAGAATTTGAAAGCCCCAATAATGATCAATACTCCCAATCAAAGGTTCACACCACCATGTTTTCTCTTTTCGGGCAGCAAGGTGAGGAAACCAATCTATGTCCCACTCTACCGGAGCTACAAAATCTTCTTAACACTCCCGTTAGCATTTCCCACACTCCACCAATTGTGAAATGGGGCACCCCTTCCTCACCCACATCTAAGTCCAAAACATTGTATACAAATCAGACATTCTCCATTTTCGCTCAGCATGGGCACTATACGCACCATTTCCCCGAACTTCCTCAATATTGAGAGGCATTGGAAACAGTTCATCTCACTCTAGTAACCATTGAGTAACCCCACTTCTTACAAAAAGAAGTAGCATCCATTAATGTGATCACCACATCAGCAGCAACATCAGTCACCAATCCCACAGAAGTTGCGCAACTGCTGACAGCGTGGGAGAGCCTATAATGTCGCAAGACCCATCTAAACTTACGACGACACCATCACACAATGGATTCTTTTCATGTGGGCACTCTACCCATATGCTCCCTCCTAGCGCTATCACATGCATAATGGAGCAAACCAACATCCAAGAATACCAAGAAAGCTTTCGTCCCTGGGTACCAAGACATTTCCAATCTTGTGGAGAAACCACCCATTATTCCTTTCAGTGCCCCATTTTGTGTGACGAACGACAAACTCATCTTGAATTAATGAGAATGAAATATCAATTACAAACAATTTATGTAACCCTACAAACGTTACCAACCAAGAAGGTAGTACTAACCTTCCCAGACACCATTGATGTTGAATCTCCTTTAGCCGGTCTCCTCACTTGCAGTGATTTCTTGTTTTCCGACGAAGATGCAAACCACTTGCAAGAATTCCCAAAAAATTAACAACAAAAATAGGGGGTTTGTACCCCCCAAACACAAAGAAGATGCCCGACACCAATCGTTTATATTCTTATTTTCTTCCAACAACTTTACTTTCATTTCACACTATCTCGAATTAAGAAAGTAAAACACCTATCTTCTTCAAATGAAAATGGCCTCACCAACGAACATCTACATTGGTTATGCAGACGATGTCAGTCGATGGTCCAAAAATCTTGCGTCCGCTGCCTGGGTTATATATTTCCCCTCCCATACACTTCACCACACCAGCAGAGTATGCTTGGGGGCACTAACAAACAACCAAGCAGAATACGATTCCGTAATAGTTTTGTTAAGCGATGCCCTATATTTGGGAATTCACCATCTACAAGTGCACCTCGACTACCAACTTGTCGTATCACAATTGAATAATTTATTTTTTGTTCGCAACTCACTCCTCTTCAAAAAAATTCTACGCGTGGGCCTTCTCATCTAAGAGTTTGAAACCATAAATTTCACACATATATCGAGAAATGACAATGCATTCGTTGGCTCCATCGCCAATGAGGTATTGAATTGGAAACTAATAAATCCCCCAACTACTACATAACCCTACATACCAATCATACATAAATATATCTATGTGTCTCACCTACAACTACCCATACATGTATTTCAGCATCACAAGTCCTAAAAGTTGATAACACATGCCAAAAACAAATATGCTAGTATCACCTACTACATATGCATCACATCAACACATAGACAGCTTAAAGCAAAATACACATACATCACATACATAAAGAGATGCATACATCATGTGCAACCAAAATCGTATATATATATATAGTCAAAAGGATATGTGTGTCATGTACAAAAAATGGCCCTTCCAGGGCGTATACATAGTAACCTTATAGGGGATACATAAAAACTGCCTCCCATAGGCTCATAAAAAATGTTTATCTACAAAACTGGGGCCCATATCCCTACATAAAATCAAGCCACGCAGCGACTAGTGTATATCGAGGTCCCAAAATGACTAGTGGCCGCACATGCCCCGCTCGCACCAGCTCTAGCCCCTATCGTGGTCACTATCATGGAGGAGGGTCTGCTCCTCCCTACACCTCCCATGCCACAAGGAAATAAACTGTGACCCGTCGTATGATCTGCCACCAGGCTGGCCCACAATCCAATAGCATATGAAGTGTTAAGGCCACCTCATCATCATCAAGGTTGGCCAGATTTTCTCATCAACCCTAGCTATCAGTCCACCTAACCTACTCTCCAAGTCAACTACCAAAACCAACATCTGGTCCCCAACAGTTTCCCCAATTGTCGCAGCTCTTCCAGCTCCGACTCCTCTCGCTCAAGCAGGACCACCCTCAGCGGCACCTACCTCCAATCGCAGGCCCAACCCTAACGTCAAGATTATCTCTCCCTAGTCTCGACCTCTGAGGTGGCCTCATAGGACCAACATCTGCATTATAGAGGAGAAAACCATCATAAGTGTCTGATGAACATATATATCATGAATGTGCAGAAATAAATAGTATGGAAAAATATATATGCGAATAGTACAAAAATGTAAAAAGCATACCAGTAGCATTGAATCCACCAGTAGGAATGGGTAGCTCCGGATCTCCTCGGAAATCCATCCCACTCTAATGGTACCTCTCAGGCTGGCCTATGCGTCCCTCCCATACATCTAGCACCTATGGCGTAAAAATTCCCCCCACAGGCCTTCAACTAGCACGAGGCATAATACGCCCCCAGAATTCCATTCACGGCTCCTGTGGCCCCCTCTGGGGCACCACGACCTGTGGCCTCAAATATGGATAACACTCGAAGAAGTACAAGCACAAGATGATGCCATAGAAGAAGGTGCACCAAACCAAACCCCGTCACAAATATGGCATTTGCTGCATTATGGAATGTAGCGTCACCGAACCCCACGCCATAGGATTCCTAGCCATCACTCTCTCAACTAGTCAAAGCTGGCCTCCTTTAATCCGGTCGGGGGCATTTCCCCCAACACAAGGAAAACGGATGTCACCACATCCTCCACTGGTAGAGCCCTCAGATTGCTCACCAACACACCACCCTAGTTCATAGAACTTGGGTCACCACCATAGTAACAATCCACTAAGTTATGGATCATCTCCCCCACGAACTGTGGAGGGAGAGGATCCCTCATCCCCCGGAGATCCAACCTCGTCAAAAAATATATATCATGAGTAGTGATACTCGGGTCCTCACCACCCACATGGACCACTCTGCGTTCAGGATCCCACATGTCCAGCAACTGCCACAAGAGGTATTTGAGCAACCGCATCAGAGGGCTCTTGAAGAAATTCAGGAGCCTAGTATCGCATAGAGCATTAGTCGCCCCCTGGTCATCCAACACAATGGCTCGGAGGTCATCAAACTCTCTCTCTCCCTCCACTCAACATCTTGAATGTGTTCCATCATTGATAAGAAACCACCTGCACAAGGAAATTATCACCCATTAGCCATATAAAAATCATTAGCGCAGCCTTACCTAAGAAGGTCCGTGCGTAGCACGACTCTTTACAACATATCCACGTGTAGCGCGGTCGAAACACTATTCGACCATGCGGAACCAATGCATGGGAGATATACAATTTGATCGCGTGAGTAGTGTGACTATTTGAGGAACAGTCATGCTACAAATAGCACGTGGTCGAAGTATATACATCCTGTGCTACATGCGGTACAGTACATTTATTATGTGCTAGTGAGCGCGCTACAACGCGCATAATTTTCAGAAAACCCCGCAATAGGCCATTGCGATATTTTTTCAAAATATTGTGCTATTGCATTGGATTTTCTCAAAATATCACACTATAACCCCTAAAACACAAAAAATGACCCTTGGCCACCCAAGTGACCCCTAAACCTAAGTTCAACGGATAAAATAAAAAAGGACTAGGTTTAGGCTTACCTGGAACTCATGGACTGATGAACGGTACACCGAATCTCCCAGAAATGCTCGAAATGAGCTCTAGGAGGTTGGTGACACAAAGTACAAATGATTTTGAAAAGTGAGCCCCACCCCCCTTTTATACTTATTTGACCCAAACTTCCAACGAATGCCACAGAAAAAACGTAACTATGTTTCCAAAACCGTTCGCACCACGACAACCAACACTTCGATCTCTTCAACATGGAACCGACCAATATAAATTCCAACCAAATTCACTGGAACGCTATTTTCATATCTAAGTACCCCACATGTATGTGATGTTTTGGTTTTCGCATTGTCAATACCTCAGTTATGTCCTTTACTACACTTGGGTATGTGTGCCGTATGTGCAGGACCATGATCAAGACATTATGGAGCCTCTTGTTATCTAACACTAGGGGTCATGCACCCTACCATAGGTATCATTTAGAAACTGGCATATAGACACTATTTTCCCTCTGTTTACAATGCATATCCCAGTATTTCTGCTGATAACCATAGGGTCCCCATTCATGGCCTTGATGTGCCATTAACAGATTTTTCATGAATAGCATGCTCCCCCATGGGTGTGCACGCCATTTCCATCCCCGTTGTCAATTGAAACCCATGATATCGACCCCCCACAAGTCGAAGGAATATGACCAAACTTGAAAAGACCCCCCTTAGAGTATCATTGTTGCATTTGGGCATTTAATCCACCTAGTAGACACTCATCAGATTCTTCGGCACATCTTACAAGAACCATTCATAAATCCCCCTCATACCTCCATGAGAAATTTACCATTCACAATCCCCCTCATATCATCATCCTAGCAAAGACACCTATGGGGCCCTCACCCTCAAAAATAACCAGTTATATCCAGTTATCCTGCAGGACTACACTGCATAACATTATTTAATGTGACACCCATCTTTGTGCCTGCAATTTCACACTTACTTCATCATTGGAAAGTGTCCCCCAATCCACTCAAAACCATGGGGATTCCACCCATCAACAAACTGGTCCCCTAACACACCCAAAACTGTGGGGAACCCACCAACATCCTTTATGTACAAACAGTTCTCGCATCACCTCACATTGCAAGTAAACCATATTATTTGGGAAGCAACCCATGGCCGCCTTTGATCGATGTATTTGAGTCTCCATATGTTTGGCAGTATTTTGTTTTTTCAGTCACTGTTACCCTTCATTTTGTGTCTCCATCAAAACCCCTTTCATTTACAGTTTATCTCCATCTGTTTCAACTTCTGTCATCCTTAAAGAAAAAATTTCGTCCCTGCTCCCCATGTTTACATCGATCAAAGGAAGTTATGAGCCCCACGCTTATCAACCAATCTTGTGTCAAGTTTTTCCATCCACCCGTTGGATACAATATGATCCCAGTTCTGAGGGTAGGACTTTCGTCCTATCTAGTATTTCAGTTCTCATCGACGTCAATACAATATATTCCGAGATTTGCAGTAGTTGCAGTTGTACCTTGGGACCCCTTTCAATCCCTATAAGGGATCACCTCAAACTTAGTAGGGAGAGTCATTAGTGCTCCCTAACTAGGTGGTTTCCCCTATGCTCGACGTCAACACATTATTGCATCAGGGGGAGACGTACTTTTGAAGGTAGCAATGTTCACGTTTGGAAATCATGATAGTAGTCTATATGGTACGGTACAACCCTCAAGCATAGTTACATACCAAGTTTAGTCCCCCACCACAGTGGGTTCATCATGGTCACCATTTGTTCCACTTCTTCAATATGTTGTAGCAGCTCTGGGGCAATTTACTCTAACATGGATTGAATCCAACTTCATCCATCTCCCAGAAGTATAGTAGATTCGACACCTTTGTCCTCTCTCATTGTAATCACTTTGATAACATTTCATGAGCATGGGTATGCCCTCCTCGTTTGCATAGAAACTATTCTTTATTGCAACTCCAATGGTCGTCACCAACACTATTCCCCCATGGGAGAACATTATTTTTTCCACATATGCTTCATCCTACAGAACAGGTGAGAAACAATAGAAAAAAATGATGCATTACCGGCTCTACAGTACCCTCGAACCTCATACATCAGGGAGCATCTATTAACGCCTAAAAGTCGCACAGATGCGAAATTTCGGTGATTCATCCAGTAAAGTGTCATCAACATAAAGAATGCATCTCACCACATGCATCCTCAATAGATCTAAAATATAGCATGATTCCACAAGTTCCAAGAAACAATCAAAACAAAGGGGTAGCATGGGTATTACATAGTTGACCTGCACTATAGCGCAGGTTACCTAAACAATTCACGTGCTACACCCGCACGGATTTTCCTTCGATAGCTGAGCTACTATCAAAATAGTGGTACCACTCACGCCCAATGGCACATTAAATTCTCAATCCACCCCAAGGATAAGAATTCGGCTCCTCACACACTTGGTGACATTAATCATCCCCCTTGTGTACCTTGGAACCGGTTCATGAAGGAGGAGAGTTCACATTTGGATCTAGTTTTTAGTTGGCCACCTCTTGGCTTATAAAACAAATCCATTTTCATGCATTTGGTAGAGATAAATTAGAGCAAGGTTATGCTGCTAGATTTGAGTTGGAGCTTCCTCATAGCCCACCATTTCTTACCATTGTGAACATTCCCAAGCTTTCTTGCCACCTACCATCAAGGGAAAAGTGTTTCTCTCCATTGTTCTTCCATTTACTTAGAATTTAGTTTGTACAAGAAAGGCCTCCCTAAGGGATATTGTTGGCTTCCCTTGAATCCTTCACCTCCTAGGTGTTGTGCAGTTATTCCATTGGGAAATACAAGAGTGGTTTAGCATATCTTTGGTTGTTGTTGGAGTTTGCATCTTTCCCCCATCTCTTTAATTTTATTTTCATCAATATTTTCATGTGTGGATGTGAACTAAACTAACAATCTATTTCAGGATCACTTGGAGGAATACCAACCACCATCAAAAGGGGATCCAAGTATTGAAGCCTTGCATCAACATACAAGGCTTAGCCCCTCACCAAGTGGAAGAGAGCACTTGTGCAATTTTTTCCATAACACTTCCAAGATACAAGAATGTCATCTTAGGTCTTATAATGGTGTAAAAGAGCCTTCCGAGGATCCCAAGCTGCAAGAATCCCACCAGAAAGACCCTCGACATCTATAGACAAACTTCCCAAGCATGTTTTAGTTTCATAAAGAATTGTCTTGTTTTTTCTCCGTTTACCATAGTCTCTTGTAGTAATACTAAGTCTAGTTGAGTATTTTCTAACGTTATTTTCAGGGCAAGAAATTTTGGGAGGCCCCCAAGTCCCCTCACATTCAGAGATAAACAAATAATTTTTTCACCCTCGCGATGGATTTAACTTCTCTAAGATCCCTTGTTTCCGAGGAACATGTTATACAACTTGACGAGAACCCGTCATTGTTCTCATTTTTTGGGGGGTCAATTTTAGTAGTTGTTTTGACCTCCATTTCAAAAATGGTGTATATTGGTAGCACCATTTTTCATTTTGAGCCATTTTTTTGTGAATTTTGAAACTTCTTGGTCATAAGAAAATTATAACTTTTAGGAAAAAGGGTCATTTTTCAAACTTTACAAAAAAATCTACATTTAATAGCTAGCTATAGTAAAAAAACACACACATTTTTGAATTTTTGTACGATTTAGAAGCTAGTATGAAAGAAAAATACATGCATTTTCAAAGTTTTTTCATTAAACTTTTATCTTAAAGAAGTCATTTTTGGGGAAAATTTCTAAACAAAATGCGAACGAAAAAAATTCCAAACCATTTTTCAACGTATTTTATGTTATTTGATGTATACCATATTTTTCTAAATAGCATATTAAAAACATAATAGTTATTCTCAAAATAAAATCTTCAATTTTGTCAACTTTGAGATTTTCCTCAACAATATGAAACTAATCAAGAATATCCTACATCTCGAACTCTTCATTGAAATTGACAGTTTATACTGGTTGGCTCTCTTCCTGAACCTCAATGTGTTCTTCCATTGGGTCCTCTACTTCTACAAAATGCCCAAAGTGATATTTTCCGAACATCCCTTTTAAAGGAGGTCAAGGCTCTTTTGACATCTTTGCTACAAGTGACTCACTAAATTCTCCTTTATTGAAACCAAATTCCTGCATTTCATTTAGAAGAACTTTCATAGCATTAATTCTTTGTTTGATATAATTGCACTGCAGTAGATCATTCTCAATGGATTTGCAATTTCTTCCTTTTTTTAATGAACATGCTATTGTTGTACCTAATCAACACATACAAAACAAAAAAAGTTAAATAGCATAATGAAACATAAATTTAAAAAATATATATTACTGAATTTAGATTATGGCACTAATTTCATATGTTACATCATAAATATTACCTGATCCCGAGAACAAATCTAAAACCCAAACTCCTTCTCTTGAAAAGGTATCTATGAGATAATTAATTAATTCTTGTGGATTCTGGTAGATGTTTACAGTCTCTGCTTTCAAATCTCTTTCTTCATATGTCAACTTGTTAACCACGGCATTATAAGACAATATTTGACTATATTTGCCTTCACTCTTTTCATTGATTAAAAGAGTATCATAGGTCTCATATTTTGTCGAACATGCAAGATGTATGTTTTCAGTATCGCTCATAAATGGATCAATGTTGGAGCTACGAATGTTAGGCGTATGCCTGTAACAAAAATAGATAAGAATATAATTAACTTATAGAAAAATAATTTGATGTTTTCTAAATTCAAATGTTTAATAATATACTACAAATATCTTACCAATATAGTTGTTTCCTTAGGTTTGCTTTATCCTTGAATGTTGTTAGCATTGCTCCTCCTTGTACATATGAAAGGAAAACAATAAATCTCCATAGGGGTGATGTTGTGACGTTCAGAAATCCTGAAACCACTTTACTGAATGACTGGTATGTATAAGGCTCACAATCATAAATAATATTTTTGATATTGAATCCATGAGGGATGTCTGCAATAACTACGGAGTACTCCTTTTTGGGAACAATATTTACAATGTTTGCAGAATCACCCAAAATCACTTTATATTGCACAGTGTCAAGCCCATTCCAAACGTGATGATCAAGGGTGTCATCAAGTTCAACATTTGCAATACGTTGTCTTCTTTGCCGTTATATTTTGTCTCTTTGAAGATGAATTTTGAAAGACTCTGGTACTGAATTCTTCTTTGACATCTTTGAAAAAAAAAATCTATATATAAGTAATAAAATAGAAATGAATTCACTTAAAAATAAATAAAATATAAAATATCATAAACCATCATACCTTTTTTTATGCAACAAAAAAGGATTTTAAGCTTTCCATGGAGATAGAATCTGGATAGTTGCATCTGACATCATCCCAACTCTTCTCACCCAACAGTATAACCATATACTCTTGTATTTTCATGTAAACCTTATGACTACATGATGTAAAAATAAATGGCGTTAAAAATGACATCTAATAATAACACAATGCTTATTTAATAAAAAATCTTAAACTCAAAAAATAAACATAAAAAAATAAAAACAACTTATAAACTTACTTTTGTAAATCATTGCACATTTCTTCCATGGATAATTCACCTGACTTTACACGTGATAGCATTGTATATATAAGTGTTTCATCCTTCACACCTTGCAATGATCTCCAAGGTGTTATAGTCATATCTTCTGGCAAGTTCTTGACATCGAGACCTCCTTGACTACTGCTCCATGCAACTGCTTTACCTTTTTTTACCTTCTGATTTTTTACACCAATATTCTCCCACATGCTAAATATGTCATCAATCAAATCCCATATGGGGCCCGATCTAAATTCCAATTGAAAATAGTTATCTACAGCTCTGAATGAATCACTTCCTTTCGAACCTTTATGTTTCACATTGTCCTCTTTAATAGGAATTCCTATTTCCATACAACATTGTTTCCAGAAATCTGCATCAACTTTCAATCTATCCCCACCACATATTTGTTCAAACTCATTATGGATAAATATAACTCTCTGAATGAATTTCATGCACATCCTATAGTCACTATCTGCGTTGTGATCCCATGCCAATAGTTTTGCGTCCGCATCTGTTAAACCAACGTAAATGATGCATTTCACTATTTGAAAAATAGGGTTTTTGGAAACTCTTGCATCAATTCTCTTCTAGCCTTTGCAGAATGATTTCCCCCCAAAAAATATTAGTTGCAGATCATAAGGATATTGCGTTAGGTAGTTAAAATTCTCGACGTTTCGAGCCACAAAGTAGGGCTCATCATTAGGAGAATTTTTCTCCTGATGATGAGCCCTACTTTGTGGCTCGAAACGTCGAGAAGTTTAACTACCTAGCGCAGTCTCCTTCTAATCTTCACTAACATTGCGTAGCAACCATGAACAGCTTAATAGTAGTTGTAATCAAAACATTTTGATTCTTCAAATGCATCTCTAATAGGAACATCTTTTGGTTCAACAAGAACTAGGTAGTCAACCACATGTGCATAGGGATTGTGCATCATCAATGCTTTCGAGTTATGAACATGCAAACGATGTGGTTTCCTAATTTGATACTTCTCTTGGCCTTCTATGTGTCTATAAATTTGTTTTACATTTTAATCAAATGTATGTCCATTGTGAACCAACTTATCCCTCCGCAATCGATCTCGAATAGTATTTTTTGTTGTCTTAACAACACCATCATCCAGATCACCACCTGTCCCCCGAGTTCTCAATATGATTTTCAACATTGGATTGAACATTTTCTCTCCTCCTTTTATGTCTTGAAGTAGTTGTATCTAAAAGAACCACTTGTTGATCATGAATGAAAACATCCTCATCCATAGGTCTTTTAGAAGACTATCTATTTCTCTTACCAACAGAAGTAACATTGTCATCACCAACAATTCGTCGATCATGTTCAACTAGGCGAGATATGCTTTTGAATGTAACCTTCCTAGCAACTTCATTTGATTGTTGGATTCCTTTTCCTTTCCGTGCTTGTACTTCTCCAGGAACATTTTGCACTCGATTTTGCTTTGGTGTTTCCCCCTTCTTTGGTGCTTCTCCCTTATGAAGAGGAGCATTAATGACATCCATCGTATTTTCTTCTGTAGAATAAATTCCATTCAGAATATTGGAAAGTGGCATAGCAAAATCCTGCGAAATAAAAACATTATTGTATTAAATCTATTACATTGTCATATAATTCAAAGTATAAGAAATTCAAAAAGATATAAAAATATAAAAACTTACTCTCTTGCTCTCGATTTCGTGCACGATTGCTGCACAAAATTCTGTGAAAATTTCATCGATCTTATAGTTTGAAACCTTCAGAGAATATCGAATTTTGACAAAGGTTTTAGCTTGTTTCACTAGTGCATAAACAATTCCTTTACCCGGCACTGAACAAATATCTCACAACAATCCCAAAGATTGATAATCATTTTTAATATATTCAAATCCAGCACAATATAGGTGAATACTGTCTGAGTTTCCTTGATATTTCTCTTTCAAATACCAAGAATAGTAAAGTTTCTCTTCAATTGGTACATGTTTTCATTCTCTAACATTCTAGGATTTTAATTCATCACTGGGAACAAATTCATCACGCGCAACATTGTCAGATGGATCAACTATGCTTTTTGATGACTTCATCGACGATCTCACTCCAGAGATGTTTACAGACAGCTTTCTCGATGTCATTTTCCCTATAGTCAAAAACCAAAAAAATAAAATTAGTATATGTTTAAAAAAAAAATTGCAATACAAAACAATTGTTAACGTATAGTAACCAAAGAACTAAGAATTTGATGGCTTAACATAGCCCTTGGTACATGTATTGGTTCCCCCGTGGCCAATGCATAGCCCTTGGGCTATGCTACGGGGTTCTCATAGCATAGCCCAAGGGCTATGCAATGGACATTGGCCATTGCGGCCATTGCATAGCCTATGGGATATGCATTGAGCAGTCAGAGGGGGCTGGGATGGAGCGGCTCCACTACATCCCGGCCCCCTCTGGGCGCCCACAATGCCCCCCGTCGGCGCTATGCCGCACGACGGGGGGCGTTGTGGGCGCTAAGAGGGGGCTGAGATGGAGCATAGCTCCACCCCTAGGCCCCCTCTGGGAATCCGCTCCATCCCGACCCCCTCTAGGCACTCACAGCTCCCTCCCAACAGGGGGTAGATGTGGACGCCCAGAGGGGTCCGGGATGGAGTGGAGCTACTCCACCCCGACCCCCTCTGGGTGCCCACCACGCCCCCCATCGGGATATGCAATGGACATTGGTTGTTGCATAGCCCACAAGCTATGAAATGGCCATGGCCAATGTTCTATGGAATGGGGGCTAAGGTGCCTATGCCCTTGCCCCCCCCCCAAAAAAAAAATGAGGTTTTACAGAAGGCATGCCAAAGCCCAAAGTAAAAAAAATTGCATTAAACATAAAAAATAAAAAAAATTAACTAACCTTGCTAATGTTTGAAGTTGTTCGATGGTCTCCAAAGCCTTCAGGATCGTTTTTTGCAAATTGTGACTATAGAAAACCAAACCTCGTTAATATAGCATAAAATAGGGTTTTTTTTGTCGTTTTATGAATGTGGGATTAAAAACTGTGTAATTAGATAATGCATTATTTCTAAATATAGAGAAGAAGACATTAAATAAAATTTGACTAGTGTTGTGACTTTTGGTTTAAAAAATTAATGTAAATAACTAATATTGTATTAGGAAGTTTGGATAGCATTATTTAAATGTCATTTTATTAGTATTATTACAATTATTATACAATAAATTAAATTACTTTTACTAGTCTTATAATTGTGTTTGAAATGTGTGATTTATTTTGCAGGAAATTTTTGGAGGGAAAATTTTGAAGTGAAATTTTGGGAGGGAAAATTTCGTTCTTTTAGCTATAATATTGTTGGGGTTGATAGATGCACCATTGTATTTTTGGGTGAGGACTGTGAGAAAATTTCATTCTCTTAAACTTTTTAGTGAAAAGTCATGGACTCGTCTGAATCAATCTCAATGTCTGAAGATTATGAAAAATTTTATTCAAGTGGAGATTTGAAAGGCATCGATGATGATTTACCTTCAAGTGAAGATGTTAATGGCATTAATGATGATGATGAAGAGCTTCCTCCATTTGGAGATTTTAAAGACATTGAGGAAGATGATGAAAATTTTCCTCCAAGTGACGATTTTCAATGCACCAATGATGATTTTTCTCAGGAAATGATTCTCAAAGCATCAACAATGATTTTCCTTCAAGCCAAGATTTTCCTCCAAGCGAGGATTTTCAAGGCACAAACGATGAATTTCCTTCAAGCAAGGATTTTCCTCCAAGCGAGGATTTACAAGACAACAAACTTGATTTTCCTCCAAGCGAGGATTTTGCTGGGATAGATAATAATTTTGGTGAGTATGAAGGCACTAATGATGGTGTATATGATTTACCTCCAAGCAAGGATTTCAATGGCACCGATAATGATTTTCCTCCAAGCGAGGATTATGATGGTAGTGAAGACTATTTTCCTCCAAGCAAGGATTTTAATGGCAACAATGATGATATTCCTCCAAGCGAGGATTTTGCTGGGATAGATAATAATTTTGGTGAGTATGAAGGCACTAATGATGGTGTAGATGATTTACCTCCAAGCGAGGATTTCAATGGCACCGATAATGATTTTCCTCCAAGCGAGGATTATGATGGTAGCGAAGATGATTTTCCTCCAAGAAAGGATTTTAATGGCAGCACTGATGATATTCCTCCAAGCGAGGATTTTAATGGGACGGATGATGAAGTTGGTGACAATGAGAGCACCGATAATGGTGAATATGAATTTCCTCCGAGCTAGGATTTTGATGGCAGTAATGATGATATTCCTCCAAGTGAGGATTTTAATGGGATGGATGATGAAGTTGGTGAGGATGAGAGCACCAATAATGGTGAAGATGAATTTCTTCCGAGCGAGGATTTTGATGGCACCGATGATGATTTTCCTCCAAGCGAGGATTTTTATGGCACTGATGATGATTTTCCTCCAAGCGAGGATTTTAAAGGGACGGGTGATGATTATGGTGAGGATGTAGGAACCAATAATGATGAAGGTTATTTTCCTCCAAGCAAGGATTTTGATGGCATTGATGATGATTTTCCTCCAAGTGAGGATTTTAATGAGACAAATGATGATTCTGGGGAGGATGAAACTGACAATGATGTTGATTTAAACTCGAGTGATAAACTTGATACTGGTGCGGATACTCATTCTCCTACTAATTTTGGTGATGATAATCTCAATGAGAGGGATGATATTCCTCTCATTGATGAGGATATTCATTCTAATGAGGAGGATTTAATGGTTGATGAAATACAAAGGCAAATTGTACCAATGAGCAAGATTAAGTGTAGGACTAGGCCATTTTATAGCAATCCAAAACATTCTAGTTATACAAGGTCTAGGAAATATTTTCTCACAAGTCCCAGTTCTATTACTGATTTGATTTCAAGTGAGTGTTGCCAGAAAAATTGTCTGAAAAAAAAACACTACAATCAGGCTTTTGAGAAAAGACAGGCATATCATCAATGAACAAAAATATGCAAAATTCATATTTGGTAGGGTGCCTGATTTCTACAAAGGCAGGTTATGATTATCGAATTGGAATTTGTATGCTTTGTAGAAGGGCATTCAAAAGAATCCACTCAATTGGTAATATTAGACTATCAAGAATCAAAACAAGGCTAGAAAAGGATCCTACATTTTATTCTAAGGAGTATCACGCACGAGCTAGTGGGCCATTAACAAACATTGCAATGTCATGGATGCGTGACTTCTTTTCTAATCATGGAGAGAGTATGATGGATAGAGAAACCATACACATTCCAAATAATTTCTCAAGGCTAGAAATATACAACTTGTACAAGGCATTTGTTCAAGATGTTGAAGGAAATAACAATTTCATTAGATATCCATATTTTACAAGACTATGGAAGACAAAGTTCAACAATGTTCGTATTCCTAAGAGGTCAAGGATGGGGGTTTGCAATATATGTGCTTCTCTTAAACAAAGAAGGGATAAATCAGAAGGGATAAAGAGAGGTATGTCTCTAACAACTTTATTTTTTTGCAATAAATATCTATTACAAAATCTCATCAATGTTTTGTTTTTATTTTATTTGTAAATTCTGTTGTTAAAGAACTTCAAGCACATCGCAATCAACAATCAGTTGAAAAAAAAAAGTTATACAAACATAGCAAGAAGTGTTATGATGAACCACATAAGTATATGGGTTTGATAATTGATGGCATGGATCAGAAAAAAGAAAAAAAAAACACTTTTGCCACATTTTGTTCATGTACCAAAGAATTTAAAGGAGGAAAATTTTATTTAGTTTCACTTGGTTGGTTGTATGGTTTTAGTGGTCAAATGTCTCCAAAGGTTTACTTTACAGCTCCCAATATTCATAATGATGCAAATCTGACCATTACCATAATTCACCATGTGCTGACTCATTGGTCTGGTAATATTATTCGAGTTCTATATCTGTAATTGGACAACACCAGCCGGGAAAACAAAAATCAGATCATGTTTGGTTATCTAAACATGCTTGTTGAATTGGGAATTTTTCAGAAGGTTAAAGTTGGTTTCCTTCTTGTTGGGCATACACATGACCATATTGACAAAATGTTTAGTCGTTTTGCAGTGACATTGGGGAGGAAGAATGTTGGGAGCTTGCCATCATTAACTAAAATTATTAGAAAAACATATAGTCCAGAGCCTGTTGTTCTAACATTGGAGGAAACTATTGACATGCGAAGATTTATTTTGGGATCGCATGGTGAAGAAAGGTGCATTAATAAACTTAATGACATTAGCTTTCAGCATCAATTTCGCATAAAAAAAATTGATGGGAAAACACTACTATGGGGTAAGAAGTACTCAACAAGTGCAGAATGGGGGCCTACATCAAGTTTAGCATTTCTGAAATTCATCCCAGGTCATCAAATGTATGCTTCAAAGTTATCGTTGTTGCAATCAGCTGTTGAGATTCAAAATTCACGCCGGCACAATAGAGATGTTGATTCTTCTCAATGCTTGGAAGAAATCAAAAAGTCTATAAAAGATACATATGACTATTTTAAGGTTGTTGATTCTGTTTGGTGGGAGTCATTTTTCATGGAGCAAAATGACATAATTAAAAACTCTACAAATCGAGACATTTTTTTGAAGACTCCATTTGGTTGGCCACAAAGTGTGTCGAATGAAAATGAGGAGAGAAATGTTGATCCTTCTCAATTGGAAGAAAGGGAAATGTACATTGGGTCTAGAAGATCAATTGCACGATGTGAGGCGATGGAAGACCTTTACAGAGGCTCAGTACAAGATATTAAGGAGGGTTGCATGATTGTAGTTTTGGCCACAGAAGATCCACGTGGTTATCCATTCTAGATTGCAAAAGTTATGAAGTTCAATAAAGAAAATAGAGAAGTTATGTCTATTGAAGCACACTGGTATGCAACAGACACACACCCATTTCATGGTGTGTACAAGCCGGAGATGGTGATCGAGAAAAGGGTTTGCAAAAAGAGAAAAAGAAAGGGTCAAAATGTAAATCATCGTCGAATAGACATTTTGAAATTAGAGGATGTTGACATACTAGTTTATGACTTCCAGTTGACAAGGAAAGGCACTCTTCGCTCCAAGAGTATAGATATTATCAAAATATTGTTGGCACCAGAAATAGTTGCAACATGGGAGTCTGCTAAACCAAGGCGTAGATCTAGAAGGAATATGTCATATGAAATGTTGGGCGTGCATGAAGATTCAGATGTTGCACTCGTTAATACTAGATAAGAATACGGGTCATCTACATCTTCATCCAGTCATTCATCTGAATAAAATGTAGATTCTAATGGTGTGTCAGAATCCATGTGTTGATTTGAATATTCGCACATGAAACAATTTGTCAACTTTTATTAATATTCCATTGTTTGTATGGCAACTCTAAAGGAGTGCTTGAATTTTGATATGAATTACTTCTACGTCTTATGGTTTATTATATGATTTTCTGATGAATTACTTAAATTTTTGTATTTTATATGAAAAGAGTGGTTATTGAATAATTTGTGTTTAACTCAATGCATTTTTTATACAATGTTACTAATAGATTAAATAAGCACAATTTTCAATTTTGATAAAATCATATAAAAATGTCGTTTTTTGAAAAAGTGTGCTACCAGTAGCAAGCATTTTCAATTTAGAGCTTGATTTTAAGGTTTTTGCAAACAACAATAACAAATGTTTTGGTTCAATTCTATATTTTTTACCCCAAATCAAAAAGTGGTGCTACCGGTAGCACCACTTTTTTATTCGGGGTTGTTTTTTGGTGTTTTTTATGCAAAAATATGGGTTTTTATGGCTAGAGTTCTCATTTTGAGTAAATAGTTCTCGTCAAGTTGTATAACATGTTGAGGATGGAGAGACGAAATTAATATCCTGAGAGGCATCATCTGTTGATTCCCCTTTGTCTTTCCTTGCTAGTGATTTCTTGGCACTTCTAATATTTAGAGGAGAAGAATCCAGGGCTAACCCCCCCCTCTTATGGAACCCTTTAGATCCTTATTAGGGATAGAATACTCCATCGCCTCCATTTGAGCCTCCCCAATTTCCAAAGAAGGGTCATCATGGACCACAACTTTGTTTCCATTATAGCACTGAAGGGGGATTTTCTTAGTTACTTCAAAATGGCAAAGGAAATGAACCAAATGTTTTGGATCCCTCATATCCCTAACATCCAAAGATACCAGACCATAGGCCAACATAGTCTTAGATATTTCCACCACATCATATGTCAATCCCGAAGAATTCGATAATAGGATAGTATCATCAAGTGACAGAATCGACTCGGTTATGAATTTCTCAGACCCATCAATACCTTGCGAAAGGGGATCAAAAGATGGTATCCCATTTTTTAGGACCTTTAAACTAGTGTTTGGATCCACACCATCACCAGGTGAAGCTTCCAATGAGGAAGAATGGATCCAATCAACTATGTTCCCCCCAAGAAATTCACTCTTTATCTCTAAATATTTAATAAAATATTTTTCCAATTTTGTTAGGGAATGAAAAAAGGTTGGCTCATTTGATCTCAACTTACCAAATATATGGGATCCGAAAGATGTAGAACCTGGAGCAGGAACCCAATTTGAAAACCCATCCAATTCACCCATGGATTCTAGCTCACGGTCGCTACTGTCATTCGAGGACCAAATCATGTCATCCTCACAAAAATTTTCTCGATTTGATGAAGAGGGAAACCCTTTGAACTGTTTTCACAAATGCTCGACCTCCTTGCATCTAGAGTAGTGAAAGGGGATGCCCCAATATCCTATGGCTTGGGAATAAATCCTCCCACCCCATTCAATCTCCAGTTTGTCGATCAGTCCCAAGGAAATGTCCACTTCAATGAGCATGCGCCCAACTCATTTATCCAAACCTTTTAATACATCTTCGCTAACATGCAGAAAATGTCCCAACCTGTTTCCAACTGTTTCAAATGCTGCATTATTCCACATCCCCAAAGGGAACCCCGACAACATGACTCAAAAATGGCGAAAGCATATTTTCTATGTCTCCGACTCAAACCTATACGCCACCATTTTGGCATGACGCCTCATGAAACCTTTAGAAAGAGCTTCTGGAATATAAAGGTCGCATGTTCTTCCTTCTGCAACTTAAATCCATACCATCCTTTAGGGAGTATGGAGACAGTAGGGCGGTAGTCCAGAAGAGGGCCCCAGATCCTAGCAACCCACCGAGTAATCTCCCTCTTTTTCATTGTCCTATAGCTAAATTTCCTAACAAGAGCAATCATATTATACTCCACCAGCTCTTCAAGTCCAATATCCTGACCCAAAGTCATTTTTTTTTCACTCGGTCTCAATTTCCACCTCCTTGGCTTCTTTTGATCCCCCAGGCTTGAACCCTGACCATCTACAGCCTCCATTTCCCTAATTCCATGAGAAGCACGGCCCCTACTACCACCAATTTTCACTGAGGCCGACCTATCATCAATTGTGTTGGATGGCACCCCAAAACCTTGAAGGATGTGTATGACTCGCTTCGGAGGATAGTAACTTCTGCACCTGCCGGAAGATTTTCCAGTATAACTCCCCTTGGAGAGGTAAAAGCCCCTATAAGTAGGGTATTTTCCTTATCACGTAGCATGTTTCGATACTCCTCATCCGCTTTTAGAAGCCCAACCTCCTCCAGCCACTTGTACATTATGTTTTCCTCCACATGTTCCGACCCAAAGTCCTTGTGACTCTTGTCCATAACCAACACCTGTCTTTTTTGGAGGGAGCTCCACAATTGTCGGAGATATTCTGACCACTATCTTCCACCGGGCACTGCCTTAGACCCCTCGAATTCCACCAGATCTACAAGGGAACAGAAAAAAGGAGTTCACTGACCAAAAAAACATAATGTTTCCAAAGAAAACACCTTACTTGTTAATACCTCCCTACGATAAAGTAATATTATAATTGCTTAGTAGTCAATTTATTTTGACTTTTTTTTACTTAATGCTTAATCTTTCAATTTCTAAGTTTAACTTTAGGTTTTTGAATTTGTTACATTTTTAATTATACTATAAAATCATTTAATATTTTATTAGTTGAGAATAAAACATTGAAATGGTGGACGGAATGGCGGTTGAGGGGGGCTCTACTTCCACTGCTGGCGGCGATCTTTGGCATGGATGACGGCAAGGGTTCTGCGGAGTATGGGCTCCCTCAGCACGGGCGACGGCGGCGGCAGCATGACGACCGATCTTTGGATGGCGGTGGCAGCTTGAAGACGATGGCCTATCCTGCTGCTGGCGGCGATCTCTGGCACGGAGAACATTGGAAAATCGGCCCTCGCAGGCGGAGACACAAACCGCGCCCGCAAATTCCTGGCAAAATCGCGTCGCCTGGACCCTAATCTTTCCATAGACGAGATCCTGGCTGCCTGCGCCGAAGATTCTAATAACGGTAAGGAATCCTCCATGACGGCAAGGGCTCTGCGGAGTATGGGCTCCCTCAGCACGGGCGGCGGCGGCGATAGTTTGACGGCCGATCTTTGGATGGCGGTGGCAGCTTGACGACGACGGCCTTCCTGCTGTCTTATGCCTAGTGCCTGGGGCATTTTCCCTTTGTTTGTGGTTGTCTGTGGTTACAGAAGTCGAGATGCTTGGCTTGCTACAGTGGTCTGTCTGGATGCTTCTTCATCATGGGTTTGCTTGCAGGCTGTTTTTGTTGGTTTGGGAGGTCTACAGTGTCTGCTGCTCAGTCCACAGACATGGATCTTCTACTTCCTCCGATGAGGGATTTGATTTTGACGGATCTTTCTTTTCTGTGGAGGGTCTGCTACAAAGTGAGTTGTGGATGGTTCTTGTGTTTTGAGCGGGTTTCTGCACACACTTTCTATAGTATGTTCAAGATTTATTTGTTCTTCTATCTAGGCTTCTCTTTTTTTTGGTTCAGCTCTTTATAAGCTGTTGTTTCTGCTTATATGGAACAAAAATATGTGAAAATGTAGGGATCCTTGTTGATTCTACTACATGTGCAATATGTAATTTTGATCATCTTCTTGAAATAAAATTACGGACTTTTTCCAAGGAAAAAAAAAAAACATTGAAATGGTAATTGTTATGTCGTTTTAGTACTTTTATCATATTTAAAAATTAAATAAAAAAATAAAAAAGATATATGCCATTTTATTATTATTAAACTTTAATGATAATATACTTAATTTAATATCATAATTCGATCCATTAATACAACAATTATTGCATGCTTTCCTCTCTCCTCTTTTGGGGGCTATTTATTATGCAAAGGAGGTATGGGAGACATTATTCACCCCACACATAATTCAAAGTTTTGGTTGACTATCATGTCTAACTATTATTTAATGTAAATATTTTATTTCAAGTAAAGATTTTATTTTATGTGAGTCCTTTTAGCAAATGGGATACCAAGGTTCATGAGTCGTGTTGTACCCTACTCTTAGCATGTGAATTCCATGCAACGATACTTAATCGAAAATGCACAGGGTGACCATGGCTCATTTGGAATAAAGGAAACTCCATGTTATATATGCAAATTAACTTCCTCTAAATTTTTGTTTTCATATGAAAGAGAAATAAACATTTTTTATAATTACTTACATAAATTTTTTTAATAGGAATAAGTATTGAAATATATTAAACTACTACAAAAACAACTAAAATTTTACAAAAATGCAGGACCTGTATTGTACTTGATCCGAACCATTCTATTGAAAAGAGAAGCAAAGATAAAGCATATTCTCTAACTATTCCATCCACCATTACTACATAGCGGAAGCTATAAACTTTAACAAACTGCCCTAAAAGCAACACATAGAAGAAAACCATAAACTATAAGAAAGACAAGACTAAACAGGATCAATATTGGATTTTCATAGGCTTGTTATCGGGATCTAAAGTGCTTGAAATGTCCACATAAACCTTTCTTGTTGTTGCTTCAAATCCTCCTCAAGCTCCTTGGAATCAACACCCCTAGTATCCTGAGATTTCCCCCTTGACGTCTATCCATGAAGAGGGTAAGTTGCTCTAGTTGAGCACCCTAAACCTTCACCTGATCCAGGCTTTAGGGCATCAAACCTATAATCCATATTGGAAACATGACTAGTCAGTTGCACTATGGATGTAACCACACCCTCCGGTTACTTAGAAATTGTTAGTTTTTGAGCATTTAATTCAATAGATCTAGGATCTTAACTGAAAGAATAACATGTACAGCATATTTAAGCATAAGAGACAAGAGACAAGAGAAACAAAACATTTCATCGGGGAAAACCAAGAAGGTGAAAAACCCCGCAACTTCCTCGGAGATAGAATAAGCATCAATACAAGGTTCACCATGATCAAACCCAAGAGATAGATATCTTCAGCAACATGCTCCTCCTCCACTTGTGCGCACTCCTCCTCTCTCTCACTAACGCGAAGTGAGTGAATGAGACAATGTGTGAAATGGGAGAGACACACTCTCTATTTATACACTAACTTTCACTTGACCTTTACTCGACTAGGTCGGCCCCAACTTAACCACTTAACATAATGCTGACTGGGTCGACCCCTACTAGGGTGTTCTAATAACCCTTTGACCCACATGACTCATACAGGGCCGACCCCATCAAGGTGGTCTAATAACCCATCAAGTGTAAGTTACGACACTTACAATATAACTTGTGACACATGCAAGTACAACTGACAACACTTCCAATCGGAGGAATAATACATCTCCGTTGGGGATACAATAAAGTACAATTAAACTATACAAGTGAATATCTTATGAAGTTACAAATACATCAACACTCCCTCTTAACTAGGAAGGTATTCTCTTGACACAAGTCATTAATACATATAAGCACAAGTCTTCAATTCCGGAGATGGATCATCAACACTGGATCACGGAGCATCATCATCATCACTACTGTTGTACTCGACATCTCGATCACTGGTGCTATCTCATAATTCTTCTCGTCATAGGAAGTTCTACAGAGCTAGCCCTTTTTCATGCTGGATGTAGGCCTAGCATCCATGTAGGTCTTCATCATCTCTGCGAGCAAGCCATCAAGTAGGTACACCTTAGGACTGATTACACTGCCTCTGTAAAACCTGGAAGATCTCTCAGGACTGATTATATGCTACTGCAAAACCTGCAAGAGCATCTCAGGACTAATTATATGCCTCTACAAAACCTGTGTACCCTACTATCACCTCATCGTTTTCAGATCACCTCATAGTCCACGGAGCACAACCCAGATGCACATCACACAACATTTACACTCACTGGCATGGGAAGACACACGTCAACCATCTGTGAAAGGCTCAGCACTTATATCTACACCAGGGGAAGACACACTTCAACCATGCGTGAATGGCATCGCACTTATATCCATAGCCATGGGAAGACACACTTCAACCATGCTAGGAATGGCACAGCACTTATATCGCAGCCATGGGAAGACACACTTCAACCATGCTCGAATGGCACAACACTTATATCGCAGCCATGGGAAGACACACTTCAACCATGCTCGAATGGCACAACTCTTACATCAACGACCATGGGAAGACACACTTCAAGTATTCAACCATGTCGAAATGGCCCCAACCCTTATATCTGCACCATGGGAGGACACACCTACCACCATGTGAGAATGGCTCATGTGCATCTGTGTCTCTGAAATCATCACCTCCCCTTGGAAGGAATCTCAGTCTGAAGTACACAAGGCCTCTCTCTAAAGTACTCAAACTTCACTATGGCCAATGGCTTTGTCAACACATCGGCTATCTGCTCATCCATCGCAACATACAGAAGCTTCACTGCTCCTCTTTGCGCCATATCCCTGATATAGTGGAACTTGATCTCAATGTGCTTCGACTTGTCATGGAACACCAGATTCTCTGACAACTTCACACAACTCTGGTTGTCGCAATATATACAAGTAGCACTCAGCTAGAGATCAAACAAATCATACAGTAGCTTCCTAATCCATACCACCTCACAACTAGCCGAACAAGCTGCAACATACTCTGATTCAGCTGTACTCAATGCCACACAGGACTGCTTCCTGCTAAACCAAGAGATCATACCGGATCCCATACTGAAGCAGCACCCTGAAGTGCTCTTCCGATCAATGGAAATTCCTTCCCAATTCGAATCAACATAACCCTCTAGGTTAAACTTTGATTCGCATCATACTTAAGCCCATAATCAATTATACCCTTCAAGTACCTCAGAATATGCTTTGCAGCTATCAGGTGAACATATCTCGGATCTATCAAGTACTGGCTCAAGGTGTTCACCGCAAAGTAGATATCTAGTCTAGTATTCGTCAATTACATCAAGGACCCAATCATCTGACGATACATCCTGGCATCAACCGGATCAGATGAACCATCATACAGAAGCTTCAAGTTTGATGCCATAGGTGTGGCCATGGCCTTGCATTCCATCATCCCGAACCTCTTCAGGATCTCTACTGCATACTTCCCTTGTCCAAGGAAGATTCCATCTGTGATCTGTCGCACCTCCATACCTTGAAAGTAGTGCATCATACCCAAGTCCTTCATCTCGAACTCGGCAGCAAGCTTCCTCTTCATATCGGAAATCAATCTACCCTCACCTATACAAATAGGTCATCCACATATAGACGTAATATCACTGGATTTCCTTCCTCAACCTTGTATTAAAGGTTGGAGTCCACTTTACTCTTAGTAAAGCCCAAACTGGATAGGAAGTTGTCTATCCTGTCGTACTAGGTCCTGGGTGCCTATTTCAAATCATACAAGGATTTCTTCAATTTGCACACGTATGACTCCCTGTCATGTGTCTCAAAATTGAGTGGCTACTCCACATACACTTCCTCTTCGACTACACCATATCCATCTTGTGTATCTTCCACTTCATCACTTGCTTTGTATTTCTCTATGCTACCATCTGCAACATGATTGATCTTATAGATCCACTTGGAAGTCACAACAGACTTCCCTTCAGGTCTTGGGACTCCATCCCAAACCTCATTCTTTATTATCGACTGGTACTCCTCGATCATGGCATTCTTTCATTACTGCATCCCGTATCCTGGGAACTTCATATTGTTGTAGAAATTTCTCCCTACGGATAGGTAGAAACTCTCTTAGGTTAAGGTAGACTTTGATTGACCATAAACTAAGACAAAAAGATAACAAATGCTACCTTGAATTCCTAGATCTAAACAAACATCTCAAGACTATATTGTTGAAAGAAACGGAAGAGATCTAACTAACCTTCGATTCAATTGCTCGTCCTAATGGTCGCTCCAATATCCAAGTCCTCGCGAATGAACCTGTCAGAATGAAACCAAGATACAAGCATATACGATTCTCTAGCAACTTGAAATATGAGTTAGGATCTAAATCTATAAC
The DNA here is from genome assembly GCA_027924585.1 of Larix kaempferi. NCBI lineage: Eukaryota > Viridiplantae > Streptophyta > Pinopsida > Pinales > Pinaceae > Larix > Larix kaempferi. The sequence goes on along the minus strand of BSBM01001530.1, from coordinate 46,819,933 downwards.
AAATACAAATCATATGATTGAAACAAGATCAACATACATGATTTGGGAAACAATACAAGTTATGTTTTATTACCAACTTGAAGTCACTTACAATGGTTGCTTGATGTCCAAGCCAATCCTCCAGCTCCAAGTGCTTCCTCTAGCTATCTCTGCAGAAGTCTGAAGATCATAGGTTTGATGCCCCAAAAGTCCTCCCTTTGGCTCATGGAAGGCTTCACTCTTATAGCATGAGGGAAGGTTAACCAACAAGAGAGAAGTGTGGATCTATGGAGGGTTTAGTGGATCAGTCCAGCTAAACAAAGAAGGAGTTAGGATCGAACCAAAGGTGGTAATCCCAACAAAATCTCCTCGAAGGTCGAAATCCCAAAATCCAAGGCAAAAAGGGATAATTTGAGACTACCATGCCCCTATAACTGAGCATAACGCGGTAGTACCGTGCCCTAGAGAAGGAGCAGCGTGTGGTAGTGCTGACTACCACGCCCCTGTAGATGAGCAGGGAGCGGTAGTTCCCACAAACAGGGCTAAGTTGGGTTGGCAGATGGCAGAAAAGGTTTTTCTTTTAGTGTTCAGTCAGTGTTTTTCAATCTGGATGTTTAGATGATCTTTAAGGGAAACTGTCGTTTAGGTCGCTAGTGCAAGGATGCGACACTAATACATAATGTGTAATATTGAGGTATAACAGATGCCCCCTAAAGTGTGAGGTTAGAAGAGACTGTTGGCCAAAAGACTTTACAAATATGGTTCGGAGATAACATCGAGGGGAGCAACAAGGAGCTGAAACAGAAACAAAATGTCAGATATACCACCGAGGCAGGCATTCCCCTGCTCAGAAACAAATGACTCAAAGCATGGTTGCCGACCAATACATTGCAGATCCATGAGTACTAAGATGATATAGACTGTAGACAAATCATGGCTACTATGAAAAAGCGTAGATCCATGAGATAGTGATGACATAGCCACGACCAATACATAAGTGGATCTGTGTGACAATACAAAAGAATCTCCATTGCAACCTGGACGTAATCAAAATACAAAAGGGTGTCCAGGGTCTTCTACTCGATCGCAAACGATACGAATCTAGCCATGTGATTACAAGGTGTTGAAGTCGAACATGGTAGAAACCATTTGATTACCGGTCAATGATGTGAACCGTTAACAAATGCGAGGGAAATCACCAATAATGACAATGATCCCCAAGGTATCTATAGTACATCTCAACGAAATGCGAATAAAGGAGTTGATGTTGAGCATCCGAGAGATCATTCAATCAGAGGTCAATGATGAAAACCTACTATCGAACACAAGGAAACCTGCCATTGAGGCATGCAGGTACCAAGGTACTAGTGGTTGACTCCCAAGTCTAATTCTTGGATAGTGATTTGGTGTCGACAGGAATAGACTCGTCGAAGGTGGGCCATAATGATTCCCACATCATCGACACGAAATCAGAACGAGAGATAGTATGGACCGATGAAACAATAGAATATGTACTGACACAAAGAGAAGGTTTGACATGAAGTGGAGGTGGACTCAAGGTAATAACCCTTTGAACATATAATGGCATGAAACAGATCTTGGAAGTAGGGACTACTTGAACAGATAGAACCACAAGAAGTGTGAACTCATAGCAATAATGAGGACGCGTGATCATAATGATGACACTATCAACAAGACTGAATACCCAAAATAGACAAGGTGAGAATGCATGCCATGTCCAAATGTGATGACTCACAAGCTGCCAACAAGGTAAACTTGACTCATTTTCCATTTCCCCCCGACATGATGGACGAGTACCTCTTTGTTGTTTTACGAGCTTGAGGAGGATAACAGATGCTCGGTATAGCTCATCTCATAGATAAGTCCAACAGGGGGTAGATGTGGGCGCCCAGAGGGGTCCGGGATGGAGTGGAGCTACTCCACCCCGACCCCCTTTGGGCAACCACAACGCCCCCCGTCGGGATATGCAATGGCCGTTGGTTGTTGCATAGCCCACAAGCTATGAAATGGCCATGGCCAATGTTCTATGGAATGGGGGCTAAGGTGCCTATGCCCTTGCCCCCCCCAAAAAAAAAAACGAGGTTTTACAGAAGGCATGCCAAAGCCCAAAGTAAAAAAAATTGCATTAAAACATAAAAAATAAAAAAAATTAACTAACCTTGCTAATGTTTGAAGTTGTTCGATGGTCTCCAAAGCCTTCTGGATCGTTGTTTGCAAATTGTGACTATAGAAAACCAAACCTCGTTAATATAGCATAAAATAGGGTATTTTTGTCGTTTTATGAATGTGGGATTAAAAACTATGTAATTAGATCATGCATTATTTCTAAATATAGAGAAGAAGACATTAAATGAAATTTGACTAGTGTTGTGACTTTTGGTTTAAAAAATTAATGTAAATAACTAATATTGTATTAGGAAGTTTGGATAGCATTATTTAAATGTCATTTTATTAGTATTATTACAATTGTTATACAATAAATTAAATTACTTTTACTAGTCTTATAATTGTGTTTGAAATGTGTGATTTATTTTGCAGGAAATTTTTGGAGGGAAAATTTTGAAGTGAAATTTTGGGAGGAAAAATTTCGTTCTTTTAGCTATAATATTGTTGGGGTTGATAGATGCACCATTGTATTTTTGGGTGAGGACTGTGAGAAAATTTCATTCTCTTAAACTTTTTAGTGAAAAGTCATGGACTCGTCTGAATCAATCTCAATGTCTGAAGATTATGAAAAAATTTATTCAAGTGGAGATTTGAAAGGCATCGATGATGATTTACCTTCAAGTGAAGATGTTAAAGGCATTAATGATGATGATGAAGAGCTTCCTCCATTTGGAGATTTTAAAGACAATGAGGAAGATGATGAAAATTTTCCTCCAAGTGACGATTTTCAATGCACCAATGATGATTTTTCTCAAGGAAATGATTCTCAAAGCATCAACAATGATTTTCCTTCAAGCCAAGATTTTCCTCCAAGCGAGCTTTTTCAAGGCACAAACGATGAATTTCCTTCAAGCGAGGATTTTCCTCCAAGCGAGGATTTACAAGACAACAAACTTGATTTTCCTCCAAGCGAGGATTTTGCTGGGATAGATAATAATTTTGGTGAGTATGAAGGCACTAATGATGGTGTATATGATTTACCTCCAAGCAAGGATTTCAATGGCACCGATAATGATTTTCCTCCAAGCGAGGATTATGATGGTAGTGAAGACTATTTTCCTCCAAGCAAGGATTTTAATGGCAACAATGATGATATTCCTCCAAGCGAGGATTTTGCTGGGATAGATAATAATTTTGGTGAGTATGAAGGCACTAATGATGGTGTAGATGATTTACCTCCAAGCGAGGATTTCAATGGCACCGATAATGATTTTCCTCCAAGCGAGGATTATGATGGTAGCAAAGACAATTTTCCTCCAAGAAAGGATTTTAATGGCAGCACTGATGATATTCCTCCAAGCGAGGATTTTAATGGGACGGATGATGAAGTTGGTGACAATGAGAGCACCGATAATGGTGAATATGAATTTCCTCCGAGCTAGGATTTTGATGGCAGTAATGATGATATTCCTCCAAGTGAGGATTTTAATGGGATGGATGATGAAGTTGGTGAGGATGAGAGCACCAATAATGGTGAAGATGAATTTCTTCCGAGCGAGGATTTTGATGGCACCGATGATGATTTTCCTCCAAGCGAGGATTTTTATGGCACTGATAATGATTTTCCTCCAAGCGAGGATTTTAAAGGGACGGGTGATGATTATGGTGAGGATGTAGGAACCAATAATGATGAAGGTTATTTTCCTCCAAGAAAGGATTTTGATGGCATTGATGATGATTTTCCTCCAAGTGAGGATTTTAATATGACAAATGATGATTCTGGGGAGGATGAAACTGACAATGATGTTGATTTAAACTCGAGTGATAAACTTGATACTGGTGCGGATACTCATTCTCCTACTAATTTTGATGATGATAATCTCAATGAGAGGGATGATATTCCTCACATTGATGAGGATATTCATTCTAATGAGGAGGATTTAATGGTTGATGAAATACAAAGGCAAATTGTACCAATGAGCAAGATTAAGTGTAGGACTAGGCCTTTTTATATCAATCCAAAGCATTCTAGTTATACAAGGTCTAGCAAATATTTTCTCACAAGTCCCAGTTCTATTACTGATTTGATTTCAAGTGAGTGTTGCCAGAAAAATTGTCTGAAAAAAAAACACTACAATCAGGCTTTTGAGAAAAGACAGGCATATCATCAATGAACAAAAATATGCAAAATTCATATTTGGTAGGGTGCATGATTTCTACAAAGGTAGGTTATGATTATCGAATTGGAATTTTTATGCTTTGCAAAAGGGCATTCAAAAGAATCCACTCAATTGGTAATATTAGACTATCAAGAATCCAGACAAGGCTAGAAAAGGATCCTACATTTTATTCTAAGGAGTATCACGCACGAGCTAGTGGGCCATTAACAAACATTGCAATGTCATGGATGCGTGACTTCTTTTCTAATCATGGAGAGAGTATGATGGATAGAGAAACCATACACATTCCAAATAATTTCTCAAGGCTAGAAATATACAACTTGTACAAGGCATTTGTTCAAGATGTTGAAGGAAATAACAATTTCATTCGATATCCATATTTTACAAGACTATGGAAGACAAAGTTCAAAAAATGTTCGTATTCCTAAGAGGTCAAGGATGGGGGTTTGCAATATATGTGCTTCTCTTAAACAAAGAAGGGATAAATCAGAAGGGATAAAGAGAGGTATGTCTCTAACAACTTTATTTTTTTGCAATAAATATCTATTACAAAATCTCATCAATGTTTTGTTTTTATTTTGTTTGTAAATTCTGTTGTTAAAGAACTTCAAGCACATCGCAATCAACAATCAGTTGAACAAAAAAAGTTATACAAACATAGCAAGAAGTGCTATGATGAACCACATAAGTATATGGGTTTGATAATTGATGGCATGGATCAGAAAAAAGAAAAAAAAACACTTTTGCCACATTTTGTTCATGTACCAAAGAATTTAAAGGAGGAAAATTTTATTTAGTTTCACTTGGTTGGTTGTATGGTTTTAGTGGTCAAATGTCTCCAAAGGTTTACTTTACAGCTCCCAATATTCATAATGATGCAAATCTGACCATTACCATAATTCACCATGTGCTGACTCATTGGTCTGGTAATATTCTTCGAGTTCTATATCTGTAATTGGACAACACCAGCCGGGAAAACAAAAACCAGATCATGTTTGGTTATCTAAACATGCTTGTTGAATTGGGAATTTTTCAGAAGGTTAAAGTTGGTTTCCTTCTTGTTGGGCATACACATGACCATATTGACCAAATGTTTAGTCATTTTGCAGTGACATTGGGGAGGAAGAATGTTGGGAGCCTTCCATCATTAACTAAAATTATTAGAAAAACATATAGTCCAGAGCCTGTTGTGCTAACATTGGAGGAAACTATTGACATGCGAAGATTTATTTTGGGATCGCATGGTGAAGAAAGGTGAATTGAGAAACTTAATGACATTAGCTTTCAGCATCAATTTCGCATAAAAAAAATTGATGGGAAAACACTACTATGGGGTAAGAAGTACTCAACAAGTGCAGAATGGGGGCCTACATCAGGTTTAGCATTTCTGAAATTCATCCCAGGTCGTCAAATGTATGCTTCAAAGTTATCGTTGTTGCAGTCAGCTGTTGAGATTCAAAATTCACGCCGGCACAATAGAGATGTTGATTCTTCTCAATGCTTGGAAGAAATTAAAAAGTCTATAAAAGATACATATGACTATTTTAAGGTTGTTGATTCTGTTTGGTGGGAGTCATTTTTCATGGAGCAAAATGACATAATTACAAACTCTACAAATCGAGACATTTTTTTGAAGACTCCATTTGGTTGGCCACAAAGTGTGTCAAATGAAAATGAGGAGAGAAATGTTGTGCCTTCTCAATTGGAAGAAAGGGAAATGTACATTTGGGTCTAGAAGATCAATTGCACGATGTGAGGCGATGGAAGACCTTTACAGAGGCTCAATACAAGATATTAAGGAGGGTTGCATGATTGTAGTTTTGGCCACAGAAGATCCACATGGTTATCCATTCTAGATTGCAAAAGTTATGAAGGTCAATAAAGAAAATGGAGAAGTTATGTCTACTGAAGCACACTGGTATGCAACAGACACACACCCATTTCATGGTGTGTACAAGCCGGAGATGGTGATCGAGAAAAGGGTTTGCAAAAAGAGAAAAAGAAAGGGTCAAAATGTAAATCATCGTCGAATAGACATTTTGATATTAGAGGATGTTGACATACTAGTTTATGACTTCTAGTTGAAAAGGAAAGGCACTCTTCGCTCCAAGAGTATAGATATTATCAAAATATTGTTGGCACCAGAAATAGTTGCAACATGGGAGTCTGCTAAACCAAGGAGTAGATCTAGAAGGAATATGTCATATGAAATGTTGGGCGTGCATGAAGATTCAGATGGTGCACTCGTTAATACTAGATAAGAATACGGGTCATCTACATCTTCATCCAGTCATTCATCTGAATAAAATGTAGATTCTAATGGTGTGTCAGAATCCATGTGTTGATTTGAATATTCGCACATGAAACAATTTGTCAACTTTTATTAATATTCCATTGTTTGTATGGCAACTCTAAAGGAGTGCTTGAATTTTGATATGAATTACTTCTACGTCTTATGGTTTATTATATGATTTTCTGATGAATTACTTAAATTTTTGTATTTTATATGAAAAGAGTAGTTATTGAATAATTTGTGTTTAACTCAATGCATTTTTTATACAATGTTACTAATAGATTAAATAAGCACAATTTTCAATTTTGATAAAATCATATAAAAATGTCGTTTTTTGAAAAAGTGTGCTACCAGTAGCAAGCATTTTCAATTTAGAGCTTGATTTTAAGGTTTTTGCAAACAACAATAACAAATGTTTTGGTTCAATTCTATATTTTTTACCCCAAATCAAAAAGTGGTGCTACCGGTAGCACCACTTTTTTATTCGGGGTTGTTTTTTGGTGTTTTTTATGCAAAAATATGGGTTTTTATGGCTAGAGTTCTCATTTTGAGTAAATATTTCTCGTCAAGTTGTATAACATGTTGAGGATGGAGAGACCAAATTAATATCCTGAGAGGCATCATCTGTTGATTCCCCTTTGTCTTTCCTTGCTAGTGATTTCCTGGCACTTCTAATATTTAGAGGAGAAGAATCCAGGGCTAACCCCCCCCTCTTATGGAACCCTTTAGAGCCTTATTAGGGATAGAATACTCCATCGCCTCCATTTGAGCCTCTCCAATTTCCAAAGAAGGGTCATCATGGACCACAACTTTGTTTCCATTATAGCACTGAAGGGGGATTTTCTTAGTTACTTCAAAATGGGAAAGGAAATGAACCAAATGTTTTGGACCCCTCATATCCCTAACATCCAAAGATACCAGACCATAGGCCAACATAGTCTTAGATATTTCCACCGCATCATATGTCAATCCCGAAGAATTCGATAATAGGATAGTATCATCAAGTGACAGAATCGACTCGGTTATGAATTTCTCAGACCCATCAATACCTTGCGAAAGGGGATCAGAAGATGGTATCCCATTTTTTAGGACCTTTAAACTAGTGTTTGGATCCACACCATCACCAGGTGAAGCTTCCAATGAGGAAGAATGGATCCAATCAACTATGTTCCCCCCAAGAAATTCACTCTTTATCTCTAAATATTTAATAAAATATTTTTCCAATTCTGTTAGGGAATGAAAAAAGGTTGGCTCATTTGATCTCAACTTACCAAATATATGGGATCCGAAAGATGTAGAACCTGGAGCAGGAACCCAATTTGAAAACCCATCCAATTCACCCATGGATTCTAGCTCACGGTCGCTACTGTCATTCGAGGACCAAATCATGTCATCCTCACCAAATTTTTCTCGATTTGATGAAGAGGGAAACCCTTTGAACTGTTTTCACAAATGCTCGACCTCCTTGCATCTAGAGTATTGAAAGGGGATGCCCCAATATTCTATGGCTTGGGAATAAATCCTCCCACCCCATTCAATCTCCAGTTTGTCGATCAGTCCCAAGGAAATGTCCACTTCAATGAGCATGCGCCCAACTCATTTATCCAAACCTTTTAATACATCTTCGCTAACATGCAGAAAATGTCCCAACCTGTTTCCAACTGTTTCAAATGCTGCATTATTCCACATCCCCATAGGGAACCCCGACAACATGACTCAAAAATGGCGAAAGCATATTTTTTATGTCTCCGACTCAAACCTATACGCCACCATTTTGGCATGAGGCCTCATGAAACCTTTAGAAAGAGCTTCTGGAATATAAAGGTCGCATGTTCTTCCTTCTGCAACTTAAATCCATACCATCCTTTAGGGAGTATGGAGACAGTAGGGCGGTAGTCCAGAAGAGGGCCCCAGATCCTAGCAACCCACCGAGTAATCTCCCTCTTTTTCATTGTCCTGTAGCTAAATTTCCTAACAAGAGCAATTATATTATACTCCACCAGCTCTTCAAGTCCAATATCTTGACCCAAAGTCATTTTTTGTTCACTCGGTCTCAATTTCCACCTCCTTGGCTTCTTTTGATCCCCCAGGCTTGAACCCTGACCATCTACAGCCTCCATTTCCCTACTTCCATGAGAAGCACGGCCCCTACTACCACCAATTTTCACTGAGGCCGACCTATCATCAATTGTGTTGGATGGCACCGCAAAACCTTGAAGGATGTTAATGACTCGCTTCGGAGGATAGTAAATTCTGCACCTGCCGGAAGATTTTCCAGTATAACTCCCCTTGGAGAGGTAAAAGCCCTTATAAGTAGGGTATTTTCCTTATCACGTAGCATGTTTCGATACTCCTCATCCGCTTTTAGAAGCCCAACCTCCTCCAGCCACTTGTACATTATGTTTTCCTCCACCTCTTCCGACCCAAAGTCCTTGTGACTCTTGTCCATAACCAACACCTGTCTTTTTTGGAGGGAGCTCCACAATTGTCGGGGATATTCTGACCACTATCTTCCACCGGGCACTGCCTTAGACCCCTCGAATTCCACCAGATCTACAAGGGAACAGAAAAAGGAGTTCACTGACCAAAAAAACATAATGTTTCCAAAGAAAACACCTTACTTGTTAATACCTCCCTACGATAAAGTAATATTATAATTGCTTAGTAGTCAATTTATTTTGACTTTTTTTTACTTAATGCTTAATCTTTCAATTTCTAAGTTTAACTTTAGGTTTTTGAATTTGTTACATTTTTAATTATACTATAAAATCATTTAATATTTTATTAGTTGAGAATAAAACATTGAAATGGTAATTGTTATGTCGTTTTAGTACTTTTATCATATTTAAAAATTAAATAAAAAAATAAAAAAGATATATGCCATTTTATTATTATTAAACTTTAATGATAATATACTTAATTTAATATCATAATTCGATCCATTAATACAACAATTATTGCATGCTTTCCTCTCTCCTCTTTTGGGGGCTATTTATTATGCAAAGGAGGTATGGGAGACATTATTCACCCCATACATAATTCAAAGTTTTGGTTGACTAACATGTCTAACTATTATTTAATGTAAATATTTTATTTCAAGTAAAGATTTTATTTTATGTGAGTCCTTTTAGCAAATGGGATACCAAGGTTCATGAGTCGTGTTGTACCCTACTCTTAGCATGTGAATTCCATGCAACGATACTTAATCGAAAATGCACAGGGTGACCATGGCTCATTTGGAATAAAGGAAACTCCATGTTATATATGCAAATTAACTTCCTCTAAATTTTTGTTTTCATATGAAAAAGAATGAAACATTTTTTATAATTACTTACATAAGTTTTTTTAATAGGAATAAGTATTGAAATATATTAAACTACTACAAAAACAACTAAAATTTTACAAAAATGCAGGACCTGTATTGTACTTGATCCGAACCATTCTATTGAAAAGAGAAGCAAAGATAAAGCATATTCTCTAACTATTCCATCCACCATTACTACATAGTGGAAGCTATAAACTTTAACAAACTTCCCTAAAAGCAACACATAGAAGAAAACCATAAACTATAAGAAAGACAAGACTAAACAGGATCAATATTGGATTTTCATAGGCTTGTTATCGGGCTCTAAAGTGCTTGAAATGTCCACATAAACCTTTCTTGTTGTTGCATCAAATCCTCCTCAAGCTCCTTGGAATCAACACCCCTAGTATCCTGAGATTTCCCCCTTGACGTCTATCCATTAAGAGGGTAAGTTGCTCTAGTTGAGCACCCTAAACCTTCACCTGATCCAGGCTTTAGGTCATCAAACCTATAATCCATATTGGAAACATGACTAGTCAGTTGCACTATGGATGTAACCACACCCTCCGGTTACTTAGAAATTGTTAGTTTTTGAGCATTTAATTCAATAGATCTAGTATCTTAACTGAAAGAATAACATGTACAGCATATTTAAGCATAAGAGACAAGAGACAAGAGAAACAAAACATTTCATCGGGGAAAACCAAGAAGGTGAAAAACCCCGCAACTTCCTCGGAGATAGAATAAGCATCAATACAAGGTTCACCATGATCAAACCCAAGAGATAGATATCTTCAGCAACATGCTCCTCCTCCACTTGTGCGCACTCCTCCTCTCTCTCACTAACGCGAAGTGAGTGAATGAGACAATGTGTGAAATGGGAGAGACACACTCTCTATTTATACACTAACTTTCACTTGACCTTTACTCGACTAGGTCGGCCCCAACTTAACCACTTAACATAATGCTGACTGGGTCGACCCCTACTAGGGTGTTCTAATAACCCTTTGACCCACATGACTCATACAGGGCCGACCCCATCAAGGTGGTCTAATAACCCATCAAGTGTAAGTTACGACACTTACAATATAACTTGTGACACATGCAAGTACAACTGACAACACTTCCAATCGGAGGAATAATACATCTCCGTTGGGGATACAATAAAGTACAATTAAAATATACAAGTGAATATCTTATGAAGTTACAAATACATCAACACTCCCTCTTAACTAGGAAGGTATTCTCTTGACACAATTCATTAATACATATAAGCACAAGTCTTCAATTCTGGAGATGGATCATCAACACTGGATCACGGAGCATCATCATCATCACTACTGTTGTACTCCACATCTCGATCACTGGTGCTATCTCATAATTCTTCTCGTCATAGGAAGTTCTACAGAGCCAACCCTTTTTCATGTTGGATGTAGGCCTAGCATCCATGTAGGTCTTCATCATCTCTGCGAGCAAGCCATCAAGTAGGTACACCTTAGGACTGATTACACTGCCTCTGCAAAACCTGGAAGATCTCTCATGACTGATTATATGCTACTGCAAAACCTGCAAGAGCATCTCAGGACTAATTATATGCCTCTACAAAACCTGTGTACCCTACTATCACCTCATCGTCTTCAGATCACCTCATAGTCCACGGAGCACAACCCAGATGCACATCACACAACATTTACACTCACTGGCATGGGAAGACACACGTCAACCATCTGTGAAAGGCTCAGCACTTATATCTACGCCAGGGGAAGACACACTTCAACCATGCGTGAATGGCATCGCACTTATATCCATAGCCATGGGAAGACACACTTCAACCATGCTAGGAATGGCACAGCACTTATATCGCAGCCATGGGAAGACACACTTCAACCATGCTCGAATGGCACAACACTTATATCGCAGCCATGGGAAGACACACTTCAACCATGCTCGAATGGCACAGCTCTTACATCAATGACCATGGGAAGACACACTTCAAGTATTCAACCATGTCGAAATGGCCCCAACCCTTATATCTGCACCATGGGAGGACACACCTACCACCATTTGAGAATGGCTCATGTGCATCTGTGTCTCTGAAATCATCACCTCCCCTTGGAAGGAATCTCAATCTGAAGTACACAAGGCCTCTCTCTAAAGTACTCAAACTTCACTATGGAAAATGGCTTTGTCAACACATCGACTATCTGCTCATCCATCGCAACATACAGAAGCTTCACTGCTCCTCTTTGCGCCATATCCCTGATATAGTGGAACTTGATCTCAATGTGCTTCGACTTGTCATGGAACACCAGATTCTCCGACAACTTCACACAACTCTGGTTGTCGCAATATATACAAGTAGCACTCAGCTAGAGATCAAACAAATCATACAGTAGCTTCCTAATCCATACCACCTCACAACTAGCCGAACAAGCTGCAACATACTCTGATTCAGCTGTACTCAATGCCACACAGGACTGCTTCCTGCTAAACCAAGAGATCATACCGGATCCCATACTGAAGCAGCACCCCGAAGTGCTCTTCCGATCTATGGAACTTCCTTCCCAATTCGAATCAACATAACCCTCTAGGTTAAACTTTGATTCGCATCATACTTAAGCCCATAATCAATTGTACCCTTCAAGTACCTCAGAATATGCTTTGCAGCTATCAGGTGAACATATCTCGGATCTGTCAAGTATTGGCTCAAGGTGTTCACCGCAAAGTAGATATCTAGTCTACTATTCGTCAAGTACATCAAGGACCCAATCATCTGACGATACATCGTGGCATCAACCGGCTCAGATGAACCATCACACAGAAGCTTCAAGTTCGATGCCATAGGTGTGGCCATGGCCTTGCATTCCATCATCCCGAACCTCTTCAGGATCTCTACTGCATACTTCCCTTGTCCAAGGAAGATTCCATCTGTGATCTGCCGCACCTCCATACCTTGAAAGTAGTGCATCATACCCAAGTCGTTCATCTCGAACTCGGCAGCAAGCTTCCTCTTCATATCGGAAATCAATCTACCCTCACCTATACAAATAGGTCATCCACATATAGACGTAATATCACTGGATTTCCTTCCTCAACCTTGTATTAAAGGTTGGAGTCCACTTTACTCTTAGTAAAGCCCAAACTGGATAGGAAGTTGTCTATCCTGTCGTACTAGGTCCTGGGTGCCTATTTCAAATCATACAAGGATTTCTTCAATTTGCACACGTATGACTCCCTGTCATGTGTCTCAAAATTGAGTGGCTACTCCACATACACTTCCTCTTCGACTACACCATATCCATCTGGTGTGTCTTCCACTTCAACACTTGCTTTGTATTTCTCTATGCTACCATCTGCAATATGCTTGATCTTATAGATCCACTTGGAAGTCACAACAGACTTCCCTTCAGGTCTTGGGACTCCATCCCAAACCTCATTCTTTATTATCGACTGGTACTCCTCGATCATGGCATTCTTTCATTACTGCATCCCGTATCCTGGGAACTTCATATTGTTGTAGAAATTTCTCCCTACGGATAGGTAGAAACTCTCTTAGGTTAAGGTAGACTTTGATTGACCATAAACTAAGACAAAAAGATAACAAATGCTACCTTGAATTCCTAGATCTAAACAAACATCTCAAGACTATATTGTTGAAAGAAACGGAAGAGATCTAACTGACCTTCGATTCAATTGCTCCTCCTAATGGTCGCTCCAATATCCAAGTCCTCGCGAATGAACCTGTCAGAATGAAACCAAGATACAAGCATATACGATTCTCTAGCAACTTGAAATATGAGTTAGGATCTAAATCTATAACAAATACAAATCATATGATTGAAACAAGATCAACATACATGATTTGGGAAACAATACAAGTTATGTTTTATTACCAACTTGAAGTCACTTACAATGGTTGCTTGATGTCCAAGCCAATCCTTCAGCTCCAAGTGCTTCCTCTAGCTATCTCTGCAGAAGTCTGAAAATCATAGGTTTGATGCCCCAAAAGGCCTCCCTTTGGCTCATGGAAGGCTTCACTCTTATAGCATGAGGGAATGTTAACCAACAAGAGAGAAGTGTGGATCTATGGAGGGTTTAGTGGATCAGGCCAGCTAAACAAAGAAGGAGTTAGGATCGAACCAAAGGTGGTAATCCCAACAAAATCTCCTCGAAGGTCGAAATCCCAAAATCCAAGGAAAAAAGGGCTAATTTGAGACTACCATGCCCCTATAACTGAGCATAACGCGGTAGTACCGTGCCCTAGAGAAGGAGCAGCGTGCGGTAGTGCTGACTACCACGCCCCTGTAGATGAGCAGGGAGCGGTAGTGCCCACAAATAGGGCTAAGTTGGGTTGGCAGATGGCAGAAAAGGTTTTTCTTTTAGTGTTCAGTCAGTGTTTTTCAATCTGGATGTTTAGATGATCTTTAAGGGAAACTGTGGTTTAGGTCGCTAGTGCAAGGATGCGACACTAATACATAATGTGTAATATTGAGGTATAACAGATGCCCCCTAAAGTGTGAGCTTAGAAGAGACTGTTGGCCAAAATACTTTACAAATATGGTTCGAAGATAACATCTAGGGGAGCAACAAGGAGCTGAAACAGAAACAAAATGTCAGATACACCACCGAGGCAGGCATTCCCCTGCTCGAAAACAAATGACTCAAAGCATGGTTGCCGACCAATACATTGCAGATCCATGAGTACTAAGATGATATAGACTGTAGACAAATCATAGCTACTATGAAAAAGCGTAGATCCATGAGACAGTGATGACATAGCCATGACCAATACATAAGTGGATCTGTGTGACAATACAAAAGAATCTCCATTGCAACCTGGACGTAATCAAAATACAAAAGGGTGTCCAGGGTCTTCTACTCGATCGCAAACGATACGAATCTAGCCATGTGATTACAAGGTGTTAAAGTCGAACATGGTAGAAACCATTTGATTACCGGTCAATGATGTCAACCGTTAACAAATGCGAGGGAAATCACCAATAATGACAATGATCCCCAAGGTATCTATAGTACATCTCAACGAAATGCGAATAAAGGAGTTGATGTCGAGCATCCGAGAGATCATTCAATCAGAGGTCAATGATTAAAACCTACTATCGAACACGAGGAAACCTGCCATTGAGGCATGTAGGTACCAAGGTACTAGTGGTTGACTCCCAAGTCTAATTCTTGGATAGTGATTTGGTGTCGACAGGAATAAACTCGTCGAAGGTGTGCCATAATGATTCCCACATCATCGACACAAAATCAAAACGAGAGATAGTATGGACCGATGAAACAATAGAATATGTACTGACACAGAGAAGGTTTGACATGAAGTGGAGGTGGACTCAAGGTAATAACCCTTTGAACATATAATGGCATGAAACAGATCTTGGCAGTAGGGACTACTTGAACAAACAGAACCACAAGAAGTGTGAACTCATAGCAATAATGAGGACGCATGATCATAATGATGACACTATCAGCAAGACTGAATACCCAAAATAGACAAGGTGAGAATGCATGACATCTCCAAAGGTGATGACTCACAAGCTGCCAACAAGGTAAACTTGACTCATTTTCCATTTCCCCCCGACATGATGGACGAGTACCTCTTTGTTGTTTTATGAGCTTGAGGAGGATAACAGATGCTCGGTATAGCTCATCTCATAGATAAGTCCAATCTCACATATTTTTTGAACCTGAAAAAGGAGGGGTTCGTCCCAAAGTGGACCCTTTGATGTTGAATTTTAACGAGACCAAGGAAGGAAAACTTGGTCGTCTTTTCATGTTTAGAGAGTCTGAAAATAACTAAAGAAGACTCCAACGGTCCTTTTTCGTAAAGTTAGCCTCATCGCCCAAAAAAGGGTAAAACAACGCAGGAGAGTACTCTTCGAGTCATGATTGGCTGGAGTATTCCTTTTTCGTAAGTAGTGCCCCCTAGTCCGAAAAAGGGGTAAACTATCATTAGGGAGACAATCATTCAAATCCTTTTACAAGCGTAAACGAATCAATTTCACTTGGCCATCTTTTCCTATTTTAGGAGTCTAAAAAGAGCTTAAAGAGGACTCCATGTACAAATTTGTGTTGATCTTTTATCCCCTCTTTCAGGGCAGACCCGGGCGTGCGGTAATCTTTTAGACCAACAGAACCCTTAGCTCACTGGCCCTTTCGGCAACAGGTCGCAGAAGCAACCTGAAGTCTCACCCGAAGTGATTCTAATGGGAGGCAGGAGACTCAAGTGTCCCCAGCCAAGTTCCGAGGCATCCAGGGTGCTCACACCCACCTTAACCCCTTTCGCAGAAGCTGTCTATCTCATTCCATTACTCCGGCTACACCTCTGTCTTATCGTAGTACGCAGGGAATGCGATAAGTCTTTCCCTAGGTGAAACCGTCTAGCGATACCCAAGATATCGTAGGTGCAATATCTGGCTCTTCTAGCTCCTGCGGCAAGCGAACTATGGCCGCTTCCTGGGTTAACAGGTGGTCTTAGCTATCCTTATCCTGGTACTGCAGTTAGCAACAGCATTCAGCCTACAAGCCTAACCCTCACTACTGAAGTCGGCCCTTGATATCTCGCCACACGTAACTGAGTAGAACATTACTTAGCGCAATGTCTAATTAAACCATTCATGCCTCATATTCAGTCCTTACTCGCACATTAACCTCTGTTTAACAAGTATCTAGTTCGCAAAGAGGTTAGCTACGATTATCGCACTCGTTATACATCATTCAGAAGTTAACTGACGACCATGTACATTACTTATAACAGACTGAGCATTCATATATATCATAAACACGTGAATTGAGAATAATGGCTACACAATTACAATAGCGCTACTTAGATAAGCACATTGATACTCCCAGGGCAAAGACTACGCCCAGGGGAACTGCGGTTCTTGTTACAACTCTGGGGAATAAACACAGCTCCGTTCCACTCTTTACAATAGGGGTCTTCTGGGAAACTCCACCTCAGTGGGAGCCCTTCTCTATAGACCTCTTTTCTCGTCTTGCCTTTACAGTGCACTCTCTTCCTCTCGCAATCCCTGCGGATTGCACTCTCTCTCAACAGGTCGGCCCTTGTATTCTCAGGGATGTCCAGACTTGCAACAACAGAAGACTACACTAGCATCTACCTGATGTCTCTATCACTATGTGGCCAACCCCTTATCCTATAAAAAGACTACTATATATAGATGGCCCGAAGGTCTCATCGCAGTTACAAAACTGTGGGCCTTATCCCAACAGTGACTCAACCCTAACCACTTACAGTCAACTGGCTGTACTTCCATGGCCGCCTTCTGTCTTGTCGCCGCTTCCTGCAGTCCTTAGTCTTTAATGCATCGGCCCGTCGCTTCTTCTTGGTTCAAGCAACGCTGACTGCAGTCCTTCGTCTTTATGAGGGTAGCTGAACCCTCTCTTCATCTTCGGCGCCTTCATTGCGGTGGTTGAGCTCTCCCTTCGGCCTCTTCTTTGTACCATCTTCTTAACTTTTCTGTACCTATCGCCGTGATTCCCGCCGGAATTTGCGCTACGGCGATATCTTTGTCTTACCGCCAAAATTGGTGCTTTCCTTCCAAAATTAGTTATCCTTCCCAAAATTAGCAGCTTCCTAAATGCTGCGGAAGTTCTCTCCAACAATTTGTCATGGTTGATGACCGAGTACGACAAAGGAAAAGTAAACTCGGCACAGTTCCTTTTCCGTAAATAGTCTAGCGAGGCCGGATAAAGTGATAAACCTATACTCGTTAGACACACCTTTTTACTCAAATTTTTAACGAGCACGACAATGGTATAAAAAGCACTCAAAATATTTTTCATGTTTGGATCTAGAGCACGAAAAAGGAAAAAGTAAGCTCAAACCACTTTTCATGTTTTAACCAGAGCACGAAAAAAGTGAAAAGTAAGCTCAAACACCATCTTGCTGTTTAGTGAGCTCAAAGATGGGTTAGCAGAATTCTCATGATGTCTGCTTCATTTTTTAACGAGCTTGTAACAAAAAATGAACTATGCTCAAGATAATTTTCATGTTTTAATGAGCTCGAAACCTAAAAAGGAAAGTATGCTCGAAAATGTTCCCAATGGTGAACTTCTTCTCGTCATGAAATCCAAAAGTTGGTACATGCCCCCCAGCATGATTTCTAGAAGTAAGTGACTTAGCTCCAACATGGCATGGAGAGGCGATCAACTTGACTTCAACGTAACTTCCAAAGGTTGAAGACATGCCCCCAAGCTTCATTTCATTCTCCTAAGGTATAGGCGAGTGAAAAGAAGGTTCGGGTACTAAGTCTACGAGGAGACTCAACTCAAAGGGAAAGGATATGTTTCATTTTTTTAACGAGCTTGACACAGGAATAGAGCTTTGCTCAAACTACTGGTTTCATTTTTTAATGAGCTTGAAGCCAATGGTAAACTCTGCTCATGGTTAAGGCCCATTGACGGGTTCCTTCCCAACATGATGACCAGAGGTTAGTAAATGCCCCTAGCATGATTGCTAATGGCTAAACATGCCCCCCAAGATTCGTTTCATCTAACTACTCTTCTTCCTTACCCAAAAATCCTAGCTACTAATCCAAATGTGTTCACCAGGGGGGGTAGGGAGAACCAGGACCAAGTGACCCAGGCAGATGAAATGAAGGTTCAAATCCTAACTCTAGTGAGAGACTCAAACAAATGGAAGAGAGATCTATTTCATTTTTACACAAGCTTGAAATAGACAATAACAATGCTTGAAAGGGTCCTTTTCATTTTTTAATGAGCTTAAAACAGAAAGAAATTATGCTCGAAGGTAGTTTCATTTTTACACAAGCTTGAAACCAAAACTAAACTATGCTTGAGGGTCGGTTTCATTTTTTAATGAGCTTGAAACAGAGAATAAACTATGCTCGTAGGAACCTATTTCATTTTTTAATGAGCTTGACATAGAAAGGGAACTATGCTCATAATGATGGTTGGTTTCATTTTTACACAAGCTTAAAACCAAAAGTAAACTATGCTTGAAAAAAAGTAAACTATGCTTGAGAAAATGGTTTCATTTTTTAACGAGCTTGACACCGGAATAGAACTTTGCTCCAAAATGCCCCCCTAAGGGGGAAGAAACCACTAAAACATGTGGAACATTTAGGGAAGTCTAGTGACTAGGAGTCATGCGATGAGTGGGCGTCACAAAGGAAAGCTGATCGATGGTCACAACATTCCCATGATGGGGAAAATACATCACTCAAAAGAGTGAGGACACTACAGCCTTCATTGCATAGACGTAATCACATCCAAGGAGTAGATTAAAATATAAGGGACCTTGGATGACCATGACATCAATACATACAGTTTTCCCTCCCAAAGTGATAGGTAACTGAGGAAGGGACCCTAAAGGTCCAGTAGGCCTTCCATTGAAAGCCAATATCTATTCAGTGACGAGCACAAGCCGAGGAGAACCTAAGTCTTGCCAAGCAGTTGAGGATAGAATACTAACAGAAGCTCCTTCATCAACTATAGTATGAAAAATTTCTTTATCGGAAACTCCTACAGATATTTGAAAAGGCATGCTCGAAGGAAGATGAGATTCTATTAGACCACTCCAATCAAAGGAAATAACCTCAGTACTTGGAGGGGGTCTCGCGGAAATGGACAGGGTTTCCCCTTGTCGAGGACATTCTGAACCGATAAGGAAAACATCAACGGTTTCCAATTCACTCTCGCTTGGAAGATAAGAACGAGACGAATATTGTGTCAAGATGACTGCTTCAGTCTGGACTTTCTTCAATGAAAGAGTGGGATCGAGTGGAGATGAAAGCAACTCGATCACTTCACTCTCGGAAGGGAGAGTGGGATCAACTACATATGAAACTGAATTGATCACTTGGCCAACCAGCGGGGGGTCGAGGGACAACTTACTATCGTTTGTTGGAAGCACCAGTTGAGAACTAGTAATATCTTCCAACCACCGTGAAGCTTCATCCATGCTCGGACAAAGGAAAGTACGGTGCATACCCTTGCATATCAAATAGGGATATAAGACTTTACCCTTATGACCCTTCACCAAGGGGTCACTGGTTGAGGGAGTATTATCAACATGATGGTCAGAGGTTGACAATATAATTGGTTTGGGGTTTTTAGACCACACTTCTGACACTCGGGAAAGACCAGGCCAATCCTTGAGAAGGTGATCACCCTTACAAAGTTTGCAAGGGAACTTGGGCTTACGGGGTGTTTTCGTAGAATGAGTGCCATTAGAGGAAACTGGTTTACGCTTGGTCTCTTTCTTATCCTTCTTCTTCTTAAATTTTCTTTTCTTCTTCTTCTTATCCTCCTGATTACTAACATTATTGCTTTGATCGAGCGAGGAAGAAAGAACGGAAGAAGATTCATCTGACGAAGAAGGGGAAGGATTAAATCTTCCTGGATTATCCATAGGATTACTGGTATGGTTATTCAATCCGATAATTCTGATTGTACCCAATGTTTCAAATGTTAACTCTCCACCACGAGAGAGTCAATCCCAAACTAATCCTTCCCCTTCTTCGTCAGATGAATCTTCTTCCGTTCTTTCTTCCTCGCTCGATCAAAGCAATAATGTTAGTAATCAGGAGGATAAGAAGAAGAAGAAAAGAAAATTTAAGAAGAATAAGGGTAAGAAAGAGACCAAGCGTAAACCAGTTTCCTCTAATGGCACTCATTCTACGAAAACACCCCGTAAGCCCAAGTTCCCTTGCAAACTTTGTAAGGGTGATCACCTTCTCAAGGATTGGCCTGGTCTTTCCCGAGTGTCAGAAGTGTGGTCTAAAAACCCCAAACCAATTGTATTGTCAACCTCTGACCATCATGTTGATAATACTCCCTCAACCAGTGACCCCTTGGTGAAGGGTCATAAGGGTAAAGTCCTATATCCCTATTTGATATGCAAGGGTATGCACCGTACTTTCCTTTGTCCGAGCATGGATGAAGCTTCACGGTGGTTGGAAGATATTACTAGTTCTCAACTGGTGCTTCCAACAAACGATAGTAAGTTGTCCCTCGACCAAGTACCAGTCGGGGTGCTTCCAGTTTTTGTTGTAGAAATTTCTCCCTACGGATAGGTAGAAACTCTCTTAGGTTAAGGTAGACTTTAACTGACCCTAAACTAAGACAAAAAGATAACAAATGCTACCTTGAATTCCTAGATCTAAACAAACATCTCAAGAATATATTGCTGAAAGAAACAAAAGAGATATAACTAACCTTCGATTCAATTTTGCTCATCCTAATGGTCGCTCCAATATCCAAGTCCTCCCAAATGAACCTGTCAGAATGAAACCAAGATACAAGCATATACGATTCTCTAGAAACTTGAAATATGAGTTAGGATCTAAATCTATAACAAATACAAATCATATGATTGAAACAAGATCAACATACATGATTTGGGAAACAATACAAGTTATGTTTTATTACCAACTTGAAGTCACTTACAATGGTTGCTTGATGTCCAAGCCAATCCTCCAGCTCCAAGTGATTCCTCTAGCTATCTCTGCAGAAGTCTGAAGATCATAGGTTTGATGCCCCAAAAGTCCTCCCTTTAGCTCATGGAAGGCTTCTCTCTTATAGCATGAGGGAAGGTTAACCAACAAGAGAGAAGTGTGGATCTATGGAGGGTTTAGTGGATCAGGACAGCTAAACAAAGAAGGAGTTAGGATCGAACCAAAGGTGGTAATCCCAACAAAATCTCCTCGAAGGTCGAAATCCCAAAATCCAAGGCAAAAAGGGCTAATTTGAGACTACCGCGCCCCTATAACTAAGCATAACGCGGTATTACCCTGCCCCAGAGAAGGAGCAACGCGCGATAGTGCTGACTACCGCGCCCCTATAGATGTGCAGGGAGCGGTAGTGCCCACAAACATGACTAAGTTGGGTTGGAAGATGGCAGAAAAAGGTTTTGCTTTTAGTGTTCAGTCACTGTTTTTCACTATGGATGTTCAGATGATCTTTAAGGGAAACTGTCGTTTAGGTTGCTAGTGCAAGGATGGGACACTAATACATAATGTGTAATATTGAGGTATAACACAGATTCTTCAATATATTCAATAGATAGATTTCTTTAAACTTCATTGCTAGAACAAATGTTGTAGTCCTTCTTTTGTAGGTGATTGTACATGATCTTTCCTACAAGTCAAGTTCAATTGCATGATTAGAAACATATCATAGTTTTCAAAAAACAAAATCTTACACATAAGTACATATGTCATACAGTCATGCAATTATCTTAGCCAATGCTTCAATACAACATTTATCCATATCCCGTAACCTTCTAGATGCCTTCCATCTCTACCAGAACATTGTTAAGAGTGTGCACAACTCCCAACATGTTAGCAAAGTGGTTTCATTCTAGATAAGTAGCAATGGAATGTTGTACAGTACCATAGGCCACTTACCCATTACTTACATATTAGTAGTATCTTGTTCATTAATGCAACTTTTCTAATATGCATAATACATATCCTAAATCTAGGAACATAAGTATGTACATGACTGAACAACATCATTTAAGTAATCATATATATAATAAATAACAATTCAAATACTTATCTTTGTTTAGTTGTTGGGTGGACTCCCTCTTGATCTTTACTTCCAGGAGTGCTCCCTCTTGATCTTTGCTTCCTTGCAGGAACTTTTGGCTTTTGGAGTGTGCTCCCTCTTGATATTTGCTTTCTGGATTACCTGTCCTTGAACTTATATTCATCCTGGACCACTATGCATGCTTAAGTGTGCACTAGTGTCATGATTGTGTCATCCTCAATATCTCATACATAATCATACATTCATTAGTATAATCTCAATACTATCAAAACATTATGATTCTAAATAATATTAAATATGTATGGTCATGATCATTTCACACACAGGTAATTTATCACAAGCATTAGTATTCAAGGTTTCAGGGAGGACTTCTATTACTCATGCATATTTTTATTGACCATAGGACTCTTCTGGTTAGTCATATCATTAATCAAAGTAAGAAACATAATATGCATAAACTGTTGATTACTTAGACTTCTAACTTCAAGAATAATCATTCACACAAAAGTATAAGATCCTAACATAAGGTAGGATTCTAACTTGATATAGGAAAAAACATACCTGGAATATCATGTTAGCTAGTTATGTCTAACATACCCAAACAATGTCTTCTTCTTCTCTTCAATGACTTGTGCTTAGTAACCTGCATAACTCATAAGTTAACCATTGTAGAACCAAATTATACATACCTCATAAGTAGAGCTTCTATAATGGCTGTGGATGAGTCTTTGTCTTCATGTCACCATGGTCATATGTTCTTGATCTAGAACTTGATCTGTCTTTCTTGATGTGCCTTGCATGTTAGCGGACAACATCAACCTCATACAACATCATGGTGCATTAGTACAATCATAAGTGTCATAACCCTAATCAATGAATGTCTTCTATCATTCGCATGCATTCATACTTTTACTAGGGTGATGAGACAAGTCTAAGATTAATCAAGATTGTACTAACCTTAATAATATGAAGACAAACATATCATAAACTCAATCATAAACAAATTTCAAAACATACCCATATCTCTTCAAGTCATACATGTCGTGATTGCTTGTATCCTTCTCATGTAAATCCTCAGCCTCATCTCCCTCTGGAACTAGAACTTCTTTACTTATGCAGGTGTCCAATTCATTATTTTCTAGGATTAACCCAATCCACTTTGATTTCCTGAAACTGGATCTGGAGCTGGATTAGGGTTTGTCAGAGAAACCCTAAAAAATTCAAACTTTGAATTTCAAACTTTTGAATGGATGGAAAGATGTGGCTAGCTGAGTTGATCAAGCTGGTATACTTCAATTTTGAAAACTGCAAAATTTGACCCCTCAAAATTGCCTTTAAAACTTCTGAATTCACTAGACAAGACCCTGAAGTAGGGTTTGATAAAGCCCACCCTTCTGCCTAGCCAAAAGGTTCGATCCAGAGCTCTAAACTTCAATTTTTCTAAGGATCTTCTAGCCGTGATCACAGACTTCAAAAATTCCAACTTTTGCAGAAGCCCTAATTTTCCATCTTTCCTATCAAAATCCCGAACTAGGGTTTGATCAAGCTCGGCCATCTTCCCAACCAAAAATTTCAATATTGGTCTCTAAATTTTGATTTTGATGAGGATCATTCAGCCATGGAATCTGATTCCAAAAATTCCAACTTTCTCCGAAGCCCTAAATTCCCGCAACAGTGACAAGCCAAGAATGAAGGTGCTCATAATCCAATTATGTTTTGACATAAATATGCACCTGATTGTTTCTGGTGCATCTCTGAATATACAAATCCATAAGGTCTGAAACTTCAGCTTGTGGTATCCTGACCTGTCATCTTTCCAACCCCACAATTTTGACCTCAATTGTATTCTTTGAGAGAGAGTTATGCCAAGTGTCGCAACGTGACCTTTTTATGGGATAAAACATGATAGCGAACTTGTATGGCATTCCACGTGTCACTGGTTCAATTTCGGCCTCTGAAAACCTTACCTGAGAAACTACAGTCCGTGCCCTACCTATCAATTTTTACTAAATTTCATTTGTAGATTCCTATCCCAAGTTGTGACATTTTTTCCTAGGTCTTCTGTTTATGACTGAGATCTGGAAGAGGCAGAAACCCTAGATTGTACAGATCATAAATCACAAAGTACAACGAATCTGATGTTGTTCTTCGGACACAAGGTACATGGGGATGTTATCTTCGACCTGTAAAAGTTTCAGAACTTGAAACTTTGCCAAAATGGATTTATAGCGAAAGTTCCACGATGACTGGTTTTTTCTATATCAAGCCCTGGCTTTCGATTTGTTGCAAGTGCAACAAGTCTCATAAATGCCATAGCATGCCTTCCTTCAAGCTAGCTCTGATACAATGTTATTTTTTGAGAATTTAATTCAATAGATATAGGATCTTAACTAAAATAATAACATGTACAACATATTCAGAATAAGAGACAAGAGACAAGAGACACAAAACATTACACCCGGGAAAATCGAGAAGGTGAAAAACCCCGCAACTTCCTCGGAGATAGAATAAGCATCAATACAAGGATCACCATGATCAAACCCAAGAGATAGATATCTTCAGCAGCATGCTCCTCCTCCACTTGTGCGCACTCCTCCTCTCTCTCACTAATATAAAGTGAGTGAATGAGACGATGTGTGAAATGAGAGAGACACACTCTCTATTTATACACTAACTTTCACTTGACCTTTACTCAACTAAGTTGGCCCCAACTTAACCACTTAACATAATTCTGACTGGGCCAACCCCTACTAGGGTGGTATAATAACCCTTTGACCCACATGACTCATACAGGAACGAACCCATTAAGGTGGTCTAATAACCCATTAAGTATAAGTTATGACACTTACAATATAACTTGCGACACATGCAAGTACAACTGACAACACTTCCAATCGAAGGAATAATACATCTCCGTTGGGGATACAATAAAGTACAATTACAATAAACAAGTGAATATCTTCCGAAGTTACAAATACATCAACAAACATTTTCCTAATAATATCCCTCAAATTAGTAATTCCCCCCTTAGCATCACCCAAACTAGTTCCCCAACTCAACTCCTACAGAACCATGCTTTCCATAGTTTTCATGATTTTTTTTCACTTAGGTCTGACCAAGAACTCCAAACTTCTTCTCATATACCATTCGTGCACCAAGGTGGAGCCTTGAGCACTCATAGGAGAATCCCCTGCCCGAGTGCAACTTCAAGCTCACTCCCCCAACTCACCAACACCAAGCACAAAGTTAAGGCAACACTCCCCTCATAGGATGCAAACTGCAGAAGGTTATCACGTTGAAGAGCCACAAGAAATTTTGTATTCCTAAACCTCACCACTGAAATAAACTCAAAGAAGAGTCCAGATACTTGTCGCTCCAGCCACCATAAATGCTCACCTACCTGCCTACTTTGCATATTACAAGGTGGCATGCCCACTTCATGCATGTTGATTTGGGGGACTAAACAAACCAAGGTTATGAAAAGGGTCATTGGGGGAGCCATTTAAGGTGCCTTTGGTCCCCTCATTTCTCAAGTATTCCCTTGTCCAAGGTGGTGGCCCCATTGTTTTACCTTTTGGCATGCATTAGACAATAATCTAGGAGTTGATTGATTAGGTTATTGATTCAAGATTGCATCCTTCCTCGAAGAGGGTCCTCAGGCGTGGCATGCTTGCGAGATAATGAGAAAGGAGTCTCCTATAATGAGCATGTTGGGCACACATGTTGTGGGAAATTACGCACAAAGGTGTGCAGCCTCTCCCACTTTGGGTATAGGCCTTGAGTTTGTTGACTAGGCCCAGTATTTAGAAATAGAAAGCAAATGTGATAACCCCAAAGTATATCCTGCAAGGCTTTTTTAGTGAAATGAAACAAAATAAAAGCAAAAATAGCTTGAAATTATAAAAAGGAACAAGAGGGTTCAAACCACAACAAAGAACCAATGGATGAACCACTTTAGATTGCCCAATGGTCAAGCAAATACATGTAGTGTCACCTAGGAGGTAAAGGCTTCAAAGGGAAGCCAAAAATATCCCTTAGGGAGGCCTATTTTGTCTACACTAAATGCTAGATATCTCAAAGAACCAATGGAGAGGAGCACTTGCCCCTTGAAGGAAGAATGCAAGAGAACTTGGGGAATGCCAATAAATATAAAAGAGATGGGCTATGAGGAAGCTACAATACAATTTCAGCAGCATAACCTTGCTCTTGGTTTCTCCTCTAATATGCATGCCCATGGCTTCCTTTTATAGGCCAAGAGCTAGCCAATAAACAATTGGATCCAAGTGTGAACCCCATCACCTCATGAACTAGCTTCAAGGTACATAATGGGGGCTATTGAAATCCAATCCATCATGTTGAGAAGACAAATTCGAATTTGTGTTGGTAATGGGATTTTGAGCCTTTAATGCACAACTGGTGGTTGAGATACCACCATTTTTACAATCGTGCATATATCGAATGGAAATACATGTAGGGGTCGTGCGAGCTCATAACTGGTAATATGCACAGTCGCACACTTGAACAGGGGTTAGGCCACATGGTCCTGTATTTTGGTGTGTCTTTAGCATTTCTAGACTCATATTGCTTCTTGGATCTGATGAGGATGTCTTCGGTGGGTTGCATGCTATATGTTGATGATGCCTTCATGTGTGCAATATTTATGACACCCATAACAATAAAAATTTCCAAACCCATATACAAAGCAAATCTCTCAACTTAATTGTCTATAGCCATGCCAAGACCCCATGCATAGGTTTCAACCCTTTCTTCATCGAGATCAAGAAGGATACCCCCCCACTTGTCGCCCCAGATAATTACTTACGTAAGGTTTTTTTAAACACAAAGGGGTATAATTTTATAGATTAAAAACATGGCAATGCCATGGAACATAGTTTACAACTGAGGATTACAATATTGAAGGCCCGTTTGCCTCAAAACTTCAAATGGAAGGCTATACCAACTACCTACAAAATTGTCTCCACTCTAAATTATTCTAGCATAGCTTATACAACTTAAATGTCTATAAGACCTTAAAAACACTCCTAACAATAACACATACTTGAAAAACATACCAACCATCTATGGAAAATTAGAGAAGTTCCTCTCCCCCGTGTTCTAATTGGTAGAAATTCCAACCTCTTACTTAACTGGCTAGGACTCAACAGCCCAGTGCTCTGACTTGTATTTGAGAAGGCGAACCCGCACTTCCAGCTCCTGAATTTTCCCTTTCTGGGGATTCAGTTCACTAACAAGTGATTGATCTCGGACTTGTTTCTCCATATGTTCCTTTGTCACATCCCTTTCCAACTGCTAGAACTGATCCTTAGATTCCCTAACCAAGGTTCGTAGACAAGGTTTCATGGTTGAAAGATTGTGATGAAGGACATGAATGTTCGACAAAACTCTTTTCAGAGTGTGAGAGGGGAAACAGTCAGAGCTGCTACAACAATTCTCCATGGCGATCACGATCCCATGCTTAAATCCTTTTTCCTGATCAATTCTCAAACCCAAACATTAAACGAGCAAGTCCTCTTGAGATTTTAAATCTCAAATATTACCCTTTTGTCGGAGGAGCTTCGCTTTGATCCTTGTTTTAAATCCCATGAGGTTAGTTTCCACCATCATGACAATATCACCCTTGGAAAATTTCACAATACCTGAGGGATATTGCCTTGCACGAACCTGGATAACCACATTCATTGTCACCTGAACTAAGAGGACTGAAGATTGAGGAACACACAGGTAAAGAGGATTATCACCCTTTAATTATGTCATCTTCTTAACATCGAGCGTGATGATCCATGTATTCCCATGATACCGAAGGGGTGGCATGATGTCGGGCCACACAAACCATGTGGAACTTAAATTAACTAACATCCAAAAGTACTTTGTAGTCCCCATATCAAACATTAGGGAATTGAGACTGGCTGAGGAGGATCCTCATTCACTCGTTGCAAACCTTTCGACATGGTAGTGGCCTTATTAACTTGAAAATCCACCTGGGAATTAAGATGTTGAAGAACATGGAGGATTTGGATGTATTTCATCTCTACCACAAGAACAATAATTTTGGAAATTGGTTGATGAAGAAATAGGTCTGTAGGCTTAGATTAAGTCTTAATTATTGAGTGATGATTGCAAAGTAACCCCCCTTTGTCTTATCAAATTAAGACCTTGAAAATGATCCAATGATTCAACTTTGTTGTTCGATACCTTGCTTAAACCCCAAGCATATGCAATTGTTCTCTGTCCCTTGAGGTTAAAGATAATTTCTCCCACTCCTACCACCCCTTACTTACATAAGTTATCATCATATATATATATATATATATATATATATATATATATATATATATATATATACTTCTTTTTCAAATTTTCTTATATCTTATTCTCATTATTAGCTCATTAAAATTTGTGAATTATAAATGCTAAATGCATAACGCATCAAAATGCTTTATAATACCTATGAAAGAAATAATGGATCTTATGAAATCAAAAGTTCATGTAACATATTTTCAAACACTATAAAAATATTTCCTTCATGATGTGTGGACATTAAAATTAAGAAGATGGGAAATGAGTAAATGTTGTAATAGAAGAAGGTTTGTTTAAGTAATGTGTAGAAATTCAAAATTAAGAAAATGAGAGATGAGTAAATATTATAATAGAGTAAAATTAATTCAAAATTTATAATTATTATTTTATTTATTTACTTTATGTACTATTTATAAATTATATCAATATCAAAATGATATATTTGATAATGTGTATTGATATTTTTTAACAATAATTTTATTAACAACTATATTATTTTAATAGGGATTTGATTTTGGTTTGCTACCAATATACTCCTAGGTTTACTAACGCTTCCCCACAGGGGGTCGATTTCAGTATGGTAACATTGTACCCCTAGGCTTACCAATGCTTACCCACACATAATACATAGGGCTCTTTAAGGTTTGAACCCACATCATCACAAGGAGTGCCTTAACAATGCACTCTATCGCCAACTTGTCTACACTCTGAGGGCTATATTATTTTTTATTTTAAATTGTAATTTAATTTTAGTTTTTCTACTTATTATTTTAAAATATTTAATAATTTTAATAACATTAGTATACTACTTTAAAATATATCAAATTTTAATTTTATATTCGTTTACCTTTTTTCATTAATCATAATCTTCACTTATTAAATCACTCTAAATGTTAATGATCGTTATTATAACAATTTTCAATTATTAGTCAACATGAATATAGATTGGGTGTTTGGGAGGTTGTGTTGTCATCCTCCCCATCTAGGTTCAAATCTAGTTCAAAATATGTTTATGTTGTTGTTTTTTGTTGCACCTTGATTCTCCTCGAGAATAGCAGTTACAAGAAAATGTTTTTCAACTTCTATTTTATTTGTCATACAAGTTTTAAATATTATTTTATGGCAACCAAATTTAAGTATTATTCAATGCCATGTCTCACTATGAAGCTCATGAAAATTCATCCATTACACTTTTTTTTAAGCCAAAAACAATAAAAACATAGTTTTGATGTACTTTATTCTCACCATTGACCCAATAACCAACACATCTCCTAACCATTAACTTTAAAAAAAAAAAATTTTATGGTCGTGTTGAATATTTCAACCATATTATAGGAAACAATATAACTATTTTTACTTTAGGAACCATATAGTACAAAACATGTTAGAAGGAAGACCATATAGTTAGACTATGTCCCTAAGGTTTCCATCTTGGCCCATGGGTGGTATGGGTTCATGTTTCAGGAGGAAGACCATGCTTCCCATATCCTAGAGAAACTTTGGGTGAAAGGGGTGGGAAGACTCATGTTGCAGCGGTGGCACACGGACTTCGATCCAAATCGTGCCTCAATCATATTTCGGCATCTATGGGTTCTTCTAACCATCTTTCCTTTAGCAATGTGGAATCGGGGGGGTTTTGAAGCGGTTGAAAATAGTCTTGGACAGTTCCTACACCTGGAAGTGAATGTCCTGAATGGGGTGGACAAACGGATGGGGCGGATGTTGGTGGAAGTGGATATCTCATCGGGCCTTATTAATACCTTCCACATCGATTGGTGTGGTCGGAATTACACCCAAGTTATTGATTATTGGGGCATTCCTTTTCGTTGCTCACATTGCAAGGACATTGGCCATCTCTGGAAACAGTGCAAGAATGTGGCTCGTCCCGCCCGATCTTTGACTATGGATACCTTGTTGTCTTCTGAGGATGGCAGTAAGCTGTAGCTTGATGAGGTTGGTGACTTGGACGATTACTCCAACCGACCCTTTTTTTTATCAATCACTTAATGACTTGGAAAAATATTTTATCAGATATTTGGATTTTTAAAAAAGATCTCAAAATGGGAACTCGTCCTCACAGATCTCCCTTGAATCCTCTTAAGATGACCACCTGGGTGATACTGCTCTTTCGCCACTCCTCCATGCTGATAATGTCTCTCTCCTCTCCCAGAATGAATATGACTCATTGTTACTCATCCCTTCTATATCAGACACTATACTTATTTCTTCGGACCACTCTCCACAACATTTGTCGGATTCTTCCCCTCCCTTGACTGCTCCTCCACCATTGGTGGCGCTTCCAAAACCGAAATGCATGGTGCCTGAGACTCTGGGGATTTCTAAAGATAACCCTCACCTCCGCGTGATCCCCTCATATTGTGATATGGTCAAAAAGGAGCCATTACCTACCTTTTACAAGAACCATAAGTTGGTCCCAGAATCAGTTGTTGTGACATCGAATCCCCAGGTGGGCCTTCATGTGGATCCAAACAAATTGTTAAAGGGGGCTTGCTTGGGTGGCCTTGCAACGAAATACTCTCCACTAAAAACCTGTAGTGCCAGGAAGGCCAAGGGTTGTATTATAAAGGATTTCTCGGTGAAGGATCCTCCCATTGTTGTGGCACATGACACCCCCTCTCTTAATTCCATGGCGCTTAGAGGCATTAAATCCCTTGCTCGGGGTTGCAAATGATTTGTTTTTCCCTGAATATCCAAGGAGTTGGGGGCCTCCCAAAGTTACTTGCCCTCAAGCAAGAGTTACATATTATCAATCCGGATGTTATTCTTCTACAGGAAACCATGGTATGTGAGGAGAAGGATAGATATTTCTTTGTCAAAATTAAACCAAACTGGATGGTGTGTGTTATTGGTGCAAATGGTTTGTGTGGTGGGCTTTTGTCTGCTTGGAACCCTCAGGTTCTAGAGCTCAATACTTACTTTGTATCTGTGGGGATTCTTTTGTCTGGAAAGTTGAGGGGTTTTGAAGGTGGTATCAATATTGTGAACTGTTACGTCCCATACAGAGACAAGGAACATTTTTGGGAAAATGGGTGCTCAAATAACACTTTTTATTTAGAAAACTTGATCCTGGTAGGGGACCACAACTTCACTTGGGGGGCTTCAGAAGTCTGGGGGTATCATGCCAAACTGGACCCTTTAGGAGATTATTTCAGGGATCTCTTTGATTCAAAACAACTGGTGGATGTTGAACCTTTTCCATTAACTCCTACGTGGTCAAATGAAAAATGTAATGAGGCTCTCATATCCAAGCGTCTGGATCAGTTCCTTATCTCTAGAAATTTATTGGATAAATTTTTCAAATTCATATCTTGGGTGTTACAAGCTCGTATTAGTGACCACCTCCCTATTATTATCCAAGTTGATACTAAAGTGTCTCATCAGAGTTATCCATTTAAATTCAACTCAGCTTGGTTATCGGATCAAACCTTTAGACAGGTTGTGGTTGCTCATTGGGGGAATCTGGATGTTTCAGGTGAGCTAGTGGCGATGGATAAATTGGTTGCAAAGCTGAAAAGTTTAAAATTACTCATGGTGAAGTGGATAAAACATAAAAGAATGGAAATCGCCTTAGATCTTGAAAGGATTGAACAAGACTTGAGTGTCTTGCTTGATCGGTTGGTAAAGGACAAGCTTAGTGGATGTGAACAGGCTTCATTATTGGAACTCGAAGGGAGGAAGTTAAAACATCTCAAGTTCCAAGAGGAATATTGGCATTGGAAGAGTCAGGCGATATGGATTAAAGCAGGGGACCAAAATTCTAAATTTTTCCACAAATATGCAGATGGTCGCAAAATTTCGAACACTATATGGGATCTAAATGATAGGAATGGCCAGCGAATATCTAGTCTGGGTGACCTTCAGGATGAGGCTAGCAAATATTTTCAAGAAATATATCAGGATTCGAAATCTGCCTCTATGATTGAGCAATTCAAGGTGATTAGAGAATATCTTATATTATTCTCTAATGAGGAGGGGGATGAGATCTTTAACGAGATATCTCTAGAGGAGATTGAAAAGGTATTAAAGGGGTTTTCTACGAATAAGAGCCCGGGTCCGGATGGGTGGACTGTTGAGATTTTCATTGACTTTTTTGACATTATGGGCCCTGACATTTGGAAAGCGGTGGAAGGGTCTCATATCAATGTTGTTTTTACGGGAGCTATAAAGTATAAACACATCCTTATTAGCACTCATTCCAAAAAAGTCACATCCTTATTCGACTTATCTTGGTTCAGATTGGCTTTCCTTGGGCTGTGTTAAAGTGGATTATGGCTTGTATTTCTTCTATGAACTTTGCAGTGATCATTAATGGATTTCCATCGGATTTTTTCAAAGGTTCAAGGGGGATACGGCAGGGTTTCCCTCTTTCTCCTTTACTCTTTCTACTGACCATTGAGGGGCTGAGCAGACTTATACATCAGGCAAAAAGGGAAGGAAAAATCCTTGGTATCAAGATTACAGAGCGGGTTTCTATGACCCATACATTATTTGTTGATGATGTCATGTTGTTCGGTCCCAGTTTTATCTCTGAATGGCAATGTTATAAAAATATCTTGGACCTTTTCTGTCAGGCCTCCGGGATGTTGATCAGTCTTGGAAAATCTTGGTTTCTGGAAAATAATGTGGACATAGCCATCAAAGCACAGGTAGTCAGTTTTTCCCATATAATTTCAAGGAAGTGTCTGAGGGTACCTCTTACCTTGGTTATTTTATGAAGCCAACTAAATATCTTATTTGTGATGGGATGTGGCTTCTTAAGCATTTTGATAAACGTTTTAACCATTGGTGCTGGCGTTGGCTCACTCTAGGAGGTAGACTTACCTTAGCAAAATCTGTTCTCCAAAATTTGGTGGTCTATTGGTTATCCCTCAGCAAAATTCCCCGGTCAATTCTGAAAGGTATTCATAAACATATTTTCTCTTTTATTTGGGCAGATGGTGGGGAAAAACACAAGTTCCATCTGGTCAATTGGCAATTACTGACTCGTCCTTGGAACATGGGTAGCCGGGCTTTACAAAATATGGATAAATTTGATTTGGCTTTAAAATCCAAAATTTTGTGGAGATCTCTCTTCGCATATTCGGCGTGGAGCATTCTCATGAAAGGAAAATATTTGAAGTCTCATTCGGTGGCCGATTGGTTCAGAAGTGGTCCTCCCAGCACAAAGGGTGCTTCAAATATTTGGTGCGGTTTGTTGGGATCTTTCTCAATAATTGTTTATTGGTTGGCCTGGATACCGAAGAACGGTTGTGATGTTTGTCTTAGTGTGGATCCCATTTTGGGTGGTCCACTGGATTATCAACTTTCATCGGATCTACACCGAAATTTTGAGACCCAAGGGTTATTTTTCACTTTGTCATTCTATGACACGATCTATCTCTGCTGATTTGGGTTGTCCATCCTAGATCACGGCTCATCAGCTTGGACTATCTGGTGGTATGGCATTGGAATGGGACTGCAATGTTAATGGGCTAAGCAGTTTAAACATTACCTTTCAGGAAACATCGGATAATTTGGTCTTGTCATGAAATTCAAATAGTGGGGTTGCTACGGGTAAACTTGCTTATGACTCATTGGTCTCTTTTGGGAACCTACAGCCGAAGTGGTGGTTTTCCAAATTATGGAATTTTCAAATGCCACCCAAATTAAAATGTTTCAACTGGTTGGTTCTAAACAATGGTATCCTTACTTGGGATAATCTTTGTTGGAGTTGTTTCTATGCACCGGGTCATTGCCAGTTATGTTGTTCTCAGGGGGAGACAGTTGAACACCTCTTCATAAGTTGTCAGTTGGTCAAGAGTATTTGGTTGGTGATCCATAATATCAGTGGTCGACAAATACATTGGCGTGCCCATCATCTGGAGGAGGGTTTATACCTTTGGGGGCGTCATTACAAGGATTGGAAAGCTCTCCCATGCTTTGTTTTTTGGGAGGTTTGGCATGCACGAAACTTTGGTATTTTTTATGGGGTGCTGGACAATGCGACAATCTTGGGTGGTAGGGCTCTTGCTGCTTTTTTGGACTACAATGTTGTGGGTCACTCCAAGCTGGGCCCTCGATGTGGTCTGCATTCACAAGAAGCCCCTTTACAATTACTTTACCCCTGTGGTTTCTTCGATGGGGCCTCGCAGCGTGGTGGTGCAGTTAGTGGGGTTGGTGTTGTTCTTTTCCTCAGTGATAATAGATTGTTTAAGTTGTGGATGAATTCGAGAGAGAGCAAAAACTCTCGCAATGAAATTTTGGCCTTATGGATGCTCCTCCCGTTTGCCTGTTCTAAGGAGGTTCCTCACCTACAGGTTTGGGGAGACTCAAAGGTTACTATTTCATGGGAAAATGGTTCTGGTTCTTTAAATGTGTTGTTTCTCACTCACTAGCTTCTTGAGACGCGCTCACTGATTGAGAAATTTGATTGTATCTATTTTCATCATGTGCCCCACGCCTCATAATTAGCTGGCGGATTACCTCTCCAAGCGTGCTCTTACTGCTTCACTGGGCATCATCTTTTGGGAGGACTGGGTTGCATATCATTTGGTTGGTGATGGGTCTTTGGATCATTTTTTTCTCTAGTATTTAGTTTTTTTATTATCTATGTTGTTTACATTTTCGACCTATATACTTTGCAGGTTCCTAGATCTATCAGGTGGCCAACTTCTAGTTGGTATCTTTGTTGTTTTTCTAGTTCATCGGATCCTGGCTATTTATTTTTTTTCATGGGTTCATCTTGCGGAGCACCGTATTTGTTTTGTATTGGGTGCTATATCTCTCCTCGGCATATACTGTGGTTCTGTTACTTTTTGGCATGGGTCGTGTTTTATCCTCGTATGTTTTGATGGTTATTGGTTATGTTGTTATTTTTTGGGACTTTGTGGGCTCTGGTGAGAGCTGTTCTGTTATGGTCCACTCATAAGGAACTTGGTTTATTGCTATGTTCTAGATATATGCTAGAAGGCTGGTTGTAGCCTTGGTTTATGTATGCAGTAGATACTATTTACCTTATATCAATAATATGCTATTTTTTCTTTCGACTGAAAAAAATAAATAAATAATAATAATAATAATAAAATATGTTAGCTTATTCATCTCACTAATGATATATTACAAAACATTCATAATAGAGTATGGACTAGTCTTATTATTTTATTAGTCCATGAAAAAGCATGGTGTATACTTTTTATTTTCGAGTCAAAGTGATAAGACTTAACATTAATCGAATTTCATGTTATAAGTTTTTAGAAAACTTTTCAATTATAATTTTTTAGAAAACTTTCCAATGTTTATAAAATGCAATTTATTAAATTGATTATTTTGATATATTAAAAAAAATGGAATTTTTAAATTTTATTCATTCGATTTCTCATTGACCAAAAACAATGAGAGCGTGACTTAATTTTTTAAAAACAAAAAATAAGGACACGATGATTTCGACCTCATGATCAGAGCCCAAAAACTTACATTACATAGCAACATCACAAAAACCTCATCTTTCATTTCTCTTTTATCTTTGTCACTATTCACTAACTTAATTGCAATACTATTAAAAAGTTCATGTAAGGACCTAGACAAGAATAATTGAAACGTACCCACTCTTGGATCCAATGCAAGGGAGGGAACATGATGCCATTCTATGGGGCTTTTCATAAAACTCAACCAATTTATTAGATTCACAGTCTTAAATTAAATGTGTGCAGATGCAAATCAGTTAAACATGCACAGCGGAATAAAACATATTCATCCACACACTCTTCATATGCATTCAACATATCAATAACAGTCATTAATTTAAGCATTGCAGAGGCAAAACACATGGACAAAGAACACTTATCTTCATTGTGCAATTGTCCCAGAAAACTAGCTATGTCGCTGCAACGTTCCACCCAACCATATGCCAGTTGTGTTCATCAATCTCTCAACACAACTGCCACCCCCGAGATGGGCATGATTCTTACAAGGAAAAGGGGACATTCAATCTCACTCATCGTCAATTCCTCAATTCAACTGAGCCAAGCCAGTCCATAGCTGGGTTTATCAGGCTACACTTGAACCCTGGATGCTTGCACTCAAGCTCAAGCCAAAGCAATGGATTTAACAACAGGATGGCCATGGGTTTTTCCCAAATAGTTTCCAACCAAAAAGGAATTGTGGGATGGGAAAAACATTCACAGGGAGGAAAACAATTTCTCTGCCAAGTATCTAAGCATTCAACAACCCAAATGGTCTCTATGGAACCCAAATCAGATTCCTCATCTTCCCCACTGGTTTACAACACAAAAATGCCCTTCCTTCAGCTGAGGGTCAAGGAAAACACCTAAAACATGGCTGGAAAATGCCCATGTAGCTCCAAACTCATGAGGGAGAGAAACTGGTTGATGGATAATGGCTTGGGGAGAAATTCATGGCTCTATTCTTTCCTAAGAAGCAAAATGCATTTTTTCATGTAGGGTGGCTTGCCCATACCTGAAATTGGACAACCATACTTCTCATTCCCCAAGGCATTAACTACCTCAACCAACTCTTGGGATAAATCAATGATTGGGTACAAAAGTCAACATGGGTAGTTGAGGGTTTGATGGGTTCTCTCATTGACACTTGGCTTGACTTGATTGGCTCCAAGGGTTTGAATGTCTTCCCTCCCAATTCCTTGTAAAATCGTGCCCCCATCTCTTGTTGCATTGCATAGCTAGTTGTGGATATTTTATTAAAATGAATATTTACATGATATTTGAAATTCCAATGTGCCTGACTAACATGTAAACCATATGCATCACTAAATCGATGGTGGGGCCTTGGCCTTGAGCTCCTCACCATGATTTTATAACAATATTAAATCATTTACATTTGAATGTAATGGGGTCAAAAATGGGGATGTTACAATAACGCTTTGTTTATCATACCCTTCTCACCTCTTCGTAGAAGATCATAGTCTATTTTTGCTTCCATTTACTAGTGATGAGAGGTGCATTCATTTCTATGTCACTAACCAGGCATAACCAAGCTTAGTGCCAAGGTTCACAGTCATTTGTGAGCATTTCCCACAACCACGAGCATAGACATCTTTCCCAATATTCTATGAATGGGATTTCGATAGTTGCACTGGAACAACTAGTCCCAACACGTAAGAATTGATATCATGATCACAAGATACAATTGTAGGTTCTCCAAATATATGGGACTTGAAAACTCTTCCAAACCTCAGTTATGATTACGACAAACGGTCTGTGACGGAGACGGAAGGGTGTCGGTCACCGAACTTGACAAACCTCCGTTCACCATAGGTCGAAATCATTGCATCCTTAGACTACTCCAAAAAATCAAGCTAAAAACATTTAATACAAAATTTTACAAAAGTGTAATTAACAACTTCCACATGTCATTGTTGACTTGTATACTAAACTGTATTGATTTTGATATGACAAAATATATATATTTTTATTTTAATGTTTGTATGAGGAAAAATACTTAATTGATGTGACAAGTTTGATAAACTTGTTTTCTTATTATGATTTATCCTTACTTTCTCAATTTCTATATTCAACCAATAACTTATTTACTTTCTCAATTTTTATCTTAGGCATGGACTAGCCACTTTGTGGCATATTCACTTGTATTTTCAAAAAAAAAATAGGAGGCTCCTCAATGCTAGTTTGACAATTGAATTATCATAGGTTTTGACAACTTCTAAAAAAAATTCATTAGATTTTTTTAAATTCTAAATATTTGTTCATGATTTGACCTAATGTTTGTGGTAGTTGTAAAAGATTTGTATGGGTTCCATTGATACAATGAAAGTTGCTAGATTACAAATGATCATTAATGAGAGATTATAACTTATTTACATTCTCAACTTTTACCTTTGGCATGGACTGGCCATTTTGTCACATATTCACTTGTTTTTTTAACAAAATAAATAAATTAGGATGCTCCTCAATGCTAGTTTGGCAATTGGGTTATCATAAGTAAGTTTTGGAAACTTTTTAAAAAAAAATAAATTAAATTATAAATATGTGTTCATGATTTGACCTAATGTTTGTGGTAGTGGTAAAATATTCGGCTAAGTTCCATCATTACAATGATAGTTGCTAGAATACAAATGATCATTAATGAAATATTTATTTATTTATTCAGATGGAACGAATCCATTCGAGTACTTCCCCATCCCCATGATCATGAATGGTAACTTGACTACCCTTGGCCACATAGGTAACCCTTAGGAGCTAACTTTTTTCAAAGACTCTACCACACAGAATACATTTTTAGAGATAAGTAACTTTTATTAAATACTACCACATCTTATTAAGTTAATAACTAGACAAACTCAATCATTTTGTGAGTTTTCTTGTATCATTAATCTCATGAAAAAATTGAACTATGAAATATTATTAAGATAATTATTTCATAAGATAATTCTAATCGGAAAAGAAACTAATTTTTATAGTCTTATTATATTAAAATAAGAAAGAAAATAAAGAGAGAATTAAGAAATGAAAAAAACAAATAATAAATTTAAAAGTAAGAAATATTTTTATTATAATAATAATAATTTAAATTTATAATTTAATTATGCATTAAATTAATATATAAGTTTTATTTTTTTATTCATCTAAATAACAAAAGTATTTTTTTTCTTTGTTTGAAAAAAAACAAAAGCATTTTGTTAGGGATAAAGAACTTCTATATAAACAGTTTTTATTTATTTGGTAAGTTGGACTATATTTATATTAATCTAAAATATATAAAAAGATAATTAAATATAAGACTATCATTTTTATCCTTGATTACATTATTCCTTAATCTAAGATTGCACCAATGATATTTAGAAATGTCTAAATAAAACATGAAATAACTTGAAATAAAAAAAGGAATTGCAACAAAGAGGAAACTAGGTAGCTTGATCATAATTAGAAATAGAGATCATGGAAACCTCTTGTCTTTGAGTTGGTGGATGATCTTTTGTTGCAAATTCAAATCCAGTGGTGGCTTTGGCAATGAGATTGATTTTGACATCCATCTTTCTGTCTTGGTCTTGAATTTCATCCAGCTGTAGCAACATCTTTTTGTGCTCCTCCTCACCGTCCATGAGGACTTTTCCCATCAATGATTTCATTTGCTAGCATATGACCACAATTTTGAAATATTTGGTTTCGTGAGTGCGAGAGGTTCATGCGTCAAGGATCCAAAGGCACATTTCCTATTCCATCTCCTCATTACTGACAAAACCTTTCTCTATTTTTACCCAAATTATCGGTCTAAGAAATATCCCATTGAATATGAGTTGGTATTTGTTGCCAATAGGTCTCTATTGAGACCTCTACCTCTTACGTGACTTTAAGTTATTGAATATTTCCCTTGCCTTTGCGATTGTGACTCTCTCTCCAAATAGAAGCTACCTCCCAAGAGATGAAGTTACAACTACTTTTGCGAAAGGTTGGAGGGGACTTCAAAGCCCCAATAGGTAAGAACCATGATAGCTCCTTGACAAAGTAGTAGAACCAAGTCACAACAGGAGGTTCCATTCCTAGCCAGAAAGAAGAACCCAATAGAGGTAATTACCATACATTTGGTAGAACATGGATATAAAACTTGCTCTTGTAGGATCAAAATCATACTCATGCCTATGTCTCTCCAAATCTGTAAGTCGAGCACATAACTGTTGATGCGTCTTGCAATCCCAATTGGAATTATCAACAACAAACCACTCTAATGTTGTCATTATTCGCATCATATATACTACCACCACCTACTGAGAGTTCTCCCAAGAAATCATGTCACCATGGGATCCCATATTACAAACTCCTCAAAGCTCCGTGAGACCAGTCACCACATGAGACCAGTCACCACAATCTTTTGACTTAATTGTCATTTTCCTAGCATGTACTTTCGCACGTTTCTTATCTCCTATATGAACCGTACATTGAGGTGGCTTCTCCTCTCTCCCATTATGCTTTGGCCCTTGAATGATCTGTCCCCTCTTCCCTTCCACCCCATCCAAGGATTCGATATAAACAAAATTCATAACCAATTATTTAAATAAATAAGTTTTGAAGAATAAATTTCAATTTATAATAAACCATTTAAATATAATTAAGTTCTGAATTATAGAAATAAGCTTTGAATTCCTAAACTTGTTTCAAGAAGCTAATCTTATTGATGTGGTCCCCTCTCCTCTGCTTCCTACCTGGAGAAATGGTCGTTCTGGTCAGGATGGTATTGGTAAACGTTTTGACAAGTTCTTTTAAGTGAATATTTGGCTGAATTTATTTGAAGGTTCAGATCCTGGGTTTAACAAGCGAGTATTTCGGATCTCATGCCCATTTGTTTACAGCTGGAAGTGGAGTCTAATTAGGTTAAATATCCTTATAAATTTATCCATTCTTGGACTGCAGATGAGGACTTTAGAATTTTGGTTAGAAATAAATCGCGACTATTGGATTAATCATCATTTGATTCCGCTATGGATCGATTGGTGTTTAAATTAAAAGAATTGAAACTTGAAGTTATTGAATGGGAGACACAAAAGAAACTCAGGTTGAAACAAGATCTCATAAACATTGAGAGTCGAATTGAAGAAATTTATCTTAGAAATAGGGATGATTTTCTTTATGTTGATGATAAGGATCAATTCATGTTGTTGGAGAACAAAAAAATCATGGATTTTGAAACCTAAAGAGGAGGCCTAGAGATTGAAAAGCAGGGCCATTTGGGTCTCTCGGGGTGATAATAATACAAAGTTCTTTCGAAAATATGCCAATCACCGTCTTATTATCAACTCTATTTGGGAACTAAATGATGGTAATGAAAATACTATTTCTTCTTAGGAATGTCTTGTTGAGGCTCCTAAGTCACACTTCTTAGAATTATTTAAGGAGCCTGGTGCAAACAATATAGGTTCTTAGATGCAGGTAATTCAAAATTACCCTATATTTTTCTCTCAATAAGAAATTCAAAGAGTTGGTTCTCCTATTACACTTGATGAGATTGAATCTATTTTAAAGAAATTTTCCATATCGAAGAGTC
The DNA here is from genome assembly GCA_027924585.1 of Larix kaempferi. Taxonomy (NCBI): domain Eukaryota; kingdom Viridiplantae; phylum Streptophyta; class Pinopsida; order Pinales; family Pinaceae; genus Larix; species Larix kaempferi. The sequence goes on along the minus strand of BSBM01001530.1, from coordinate 46,778,145 downwards.
CAGGGTCGGATGGTTGGGATGTGGAATTTTTTATTGAGTTTTTTTATCTTATTGGGGAAGATCTGCTTAAGGTAGTGGGAGAATATGGATTAAGAGGGAAGGTTTTGTGAAATTTATTTCACACCAAGATCTGATCAAGAAATTACAACTCTCACAAGTAATTCTCACACAACAAGTCAAGAACACTATAACACAATCACATATGATGCAAACAGAATTACTCTCATGAATAATAATACATCAGCCAACCTTGGGAAAGTAAATGGATGTCAATATATAACATTACATCAGATATTCGAATGCATAAGGATGCCATTCGAATCCTCACAAAAGCAGACTTACTAAAATAATGCAAACCCCCCTAGGTGGCAAGTGTGTTCTCCAAGTCACTCCAAAGCCTCATAAATTTCTGATTTAGTGATCAGATAGTGATGTGTGATGGAAAAGCATGCCAAATCTAGAATTTGGAAGAAATAAATATCTTGGAGGATGAGTTGGCCGAAAAACAGTTTCTACTAGTCAAGTAGCTTTTACCTTTCACCAAAAAGTGGTAAAAAGCAGTAAAAGAAGCTAGTGCGCCTTTCTAATCCAGAATTGTCTAAAAATAGCCAGAATCTAATCCAAGATCTCCAGGAATGTGCTCTAGTGGGTTTAGGAAGCTTGTGGTCCACACAATGATGCCTTGTGGTCCACACAATGGTGTTTTAGCCAACTACCTAGTCTAATACATAGGAATTAATCATGAAATGATTAATTAATGCTACTAAGGTATTAAATGACATAGATGTGGGTTTTAAATATTCCAACACCCCCCTATAAGTCTAACTTTATGTGCTAAATATCAGAAATAAAAAATGAACTAGGGCCCAATAACAAGACATGGTCACCTAGTACAATATTGCCTTGTCCATGAAACAAAGAAAGAAGGAAAACCTCATGGGAAAAACCTCCCCTAAAAAATGGAAATAATCAAAATTTAAAGATTGTTGATCAATCCTTCACTCCACCACATGTTCAACCATCCCAAGCAGTGATCTAAGATAGTTGAAAGTCTTCTCAGTAAAAGCTTTAGTGAATATGTCTATAGGTTGCTCACCTATTGGGTAATACTGTAAATCAATGATTTGGTCATGCACTAAACTCCTGATGTAGTGCATATGGATCTCAATATGTTGGGTCCTATGTCTCTATATTGGATCACATGAGACCCTTATAGCATTCTGATTGTCACAAATTATGACAGTATGAGTACTAAAGGAAATCTCAAAGTCTGAAAGAATACCCTGCAACCACACACAATGAGTAGCAGCATTCACTGCTCCTCTGTACTCGACCTCTACTGAAGATAGTGCAATTGCACTCTATTTCTTGCTAGACTAGAAAACATGACTACCTTCAAGCATGAATACAAATCCAGATGTGGATTTTCTGTCAAGGCTATCACCATCCTGTTAAGATTTAATATGCTAAGATAGAAAATAGCAGCATTACATTCCATTTCACAATAATAGCATATACAGGATCACTGAAGAAACAACAAGCACAGCATAAACACAAGAGACACAAATTTATCCTGGGAAACCCTCATGGGGTAGAAAACCCAGCAAAGCTTCCTCAATATAGATGAACAGCAATATACAAAGATGTAACCCTGAGCATAAGCTCCTCCTACTCCATAGCAGACCTCTCCTCCCCAAGTGCGCCCCTCTCAAGTGGGTGAGTGTGTATCAAATGAGGAATACACCTCCTCTATTTATACACTACTCCGACTTGTCTTTTACACAAAACATGTAGGATCGTATTTAACCAATGGGTTAAATACCCTACTACAACTGACTGGGTCAACCCCTCTAGGGTGGTCTAATAACCCTTTGACCCACATAACACATACAGGGCCGACCCCCACTAGGGAAGTCTAATAACCCAAGTTACCACATTCCGACGGAGGAATAAACATCTCCGGATATACAATAAGATCTTCAAGGAGGAATAAAACATCTCCAGAATAATAAAGTACAAATATAATATTATTTGAAGTTACAATATCTCAACACTCCCCCTTAACAAGAAGGATATTATAACAGCATCTGCACGAGCAAGGAGTCATCAACATCATACATGATACATCTATAAATCATTGGAAGCTTTCTCAACATCATCAGTAACTCAAGCAATTACTGGAACATCTTCAATACTGGAACATCAACATCTTCAGTACTGAGTCTTTATCTTCTGCAGCACTCAAACAGCTACAACAACATCAACATCTGGATCCTCACGATCATCAGCATTGTCATCATACGATCATCAGCATTGGGATCATTTCGATCTACAGCATCTGGATCATCTCGATCTACAACATCTGGATCATCTCGATCTACAGCATCTGGATCATCACAATCTACAGCATCTGGATCATCCCGATCTACAGCATCTGGATCATCTCGATCTACAGCATCTGGATCATCTCGATCTACAGCATCTGGATCATCTCGATCTATAGCATCTGGATCATCTCGATCTTCAGCATCTGGATCATCATGATCTACAGCATCTGGATCATCTCGATCTATAGCATCTGGATCATCTTGATCTACAGCATATGGATCATCTCGATCTACATCATCTGGTTCATCTCGATCTACAGCATCTGGATCATCTCGATCTACAGCATCTGGATCATCACGATCTACAGCATCTGGATCATCTCGATCTACAGCATCTGGATCATCTCGATCTACAGCATCTGGATCATCTCGATCTACAGCATCTGGATCATCTCGAACTACAGCATCTGGATCATCTCGATCTTCAGCATCTGGATCATCATGATCTACAGCATCTGGATCATCTCGATCTACAGCATCACGATCTACAGCATCTGGATCATCTCGATCTACAGCATTTGGATCATCTCGATCTACATCATCTGGATCATCTCAATCTACAGTATCTGGATCATCTCGATCTACAGCATCTGGATCATCTCAATCTACAGCATCTGGATCATCCTACAACACACATGATCATATTACAGGATGATCAATCCCGCTCTCTTTAGGACATAGGTCCATGGATGATACAATCCAGATTAAGTTCCAGGATGATCAATCCTTATCACTTTAAGACAAGTCTCATGTCTAGGGACGATGCAATCCCATCACGTACATTTTGAACCCAGTTCACGGACGATGCAGTCCTCTCACGTACATTTTGAACCCAATTCATGGACGATGCAGTCCTCACGTACATTTTGAACCCAGTTCATGGACGATGCAGTCCTCACGTACATTTTGAACCCAGTTCATGGACGATGCAGTCCTCACGTACATTTTGAACCCAGTTCATGGACGATGCAGTCCTCACGTACATGTTGGAACCCATTTCATGGACGATGTAGTCCTCACGTACATTTTGAACCCAGTTCATGGACGATGCAATCCTCACGTACATTTTGAACCCAGTTCATGGACGATGCAGTCCTCACGTACATTTTGAACCCAATTCATGGACGATGCAGTCCTCACGTACATTTTGAACCCAGTTCATGGATGATGCAGTCCTCACGTACATTTTGAACCCATTTCATGGACGATGTAGTCCTCACGTACATTTTGAACCCAGTTCATGGATGATGCAGTCCTCATGTACATTTTGAACCCAGTTCATGGACGATGCAGTCCTCTCACGTACATTTTGAACCGAGGTCCAGGGACAATGCAGTCCTATCTTCAATTATCGGAGACATCAGTCTACAGATCAATTCTGGGACCTAAGTCCGGGGAAGATACAATCCCCTACCTGTTCATTCAGGACTTCATTATCGGAGACCCAGTCTACGGCTCTCTTTAGGACCGAAATCCAAGGATGATTCAATCCTCACATGTCCACGAAGGACTTCATTCTCGAAGACATCTGTCTATGGCTCCTTTTAGAACATGCGTTCAAGGATGATGCAATCCCTCTTCTTTCTTGGAGACACCTGTCTACGGCTCCTTTTAGAACATGTGTTCAAGGATGATGCAATCCCTCTTGTTTCTCGGAGAAAACTGTCTATGGCTCACTTTAGGATTGAAATCCAGGGATGATACAATCCCCTCAGGTCCACCAAGGACTTCATTCTTGAAGACATACGTCTACGGCTCTCTTTAGGACTGAAGTCCATGGATGATCCAATCCCCTCATGTCCACCAAGGACTTCATTCTCGAAGACATACGTCTACGGCTCTCTTTAGGACTGAAGTCCAGGGATGATCCAATCCCCTCATGTCCACCAAGGACTTCATTCTCAAAGACATACGTCTACGGATCTCTTTAGGACTGAAGTCCAGGGATGATCCAATCCCCTCATGTCCACCAAGGACTTCATTCTCGAAGACATACGTCTACGGCTCTCTTTAGGACTGAATTCCAGGGATGATCCAATCCCCTTGTCACCTTAGACCCTGTCTAAGGACCATCCACCAACCTCTCAGTTGGTATCACCAATATAGGTATCCATATCATTGACCTCACTGTCGATGCGGGCAATCTCATCATAAGTGATCACATTGCTCCCCCTTTCGAGGAGGTTCCTTCTGAACTATTTTAAGTTTGTCTCGGAACAATTTACTTGAGGTAGAGGTTTGGTTAGTACATCGGATCGGTAGAGGTTTGGTTAGTACATTGTCAACTTGTTACAAATTCGAACTTTAATTCTTTTCTACACCATATCTTGTATATAGAAATGTCAGATCTCTATGTGCTTTGACTTATCATGGAATACTGGATTCTCTGCCATTTTTATGTCAAACAATTCTGAAGCCATACCGCTTCACAACTAGCAGAGCAAGCAACCATATATTCCACCTGTGCTGAGAGCCACACTAGATTGCTTCCTTCTAAACCATGAGATCATGGCTGATCCCAGACAGTAACATCCTCTCGATGTGCTCTTCCTGACTGATACAATTTCTACCCAATCAACATCTGTGTAGCCATCTGAAGTCATGATCTCTAACATAGATCAAAGTCTATCGTATCCTTTAGGTACCTCATCACATGCTTTGCAACTAACAGGTGAACACATCTGGTTTCCACTAGATATTGACACAAGGTGTTCACAGCAAAGCATATATCTGACCTAGTATTTGTTAGACACATCAATGACTCAATATTTTGTCTGTACATAGTTCTATCCACTAACTCTGATGAGTCATCTGCTAATAGCTTCAAGAGTGGCCATTCCAACACATCAAGTCCTTTTAAAATTTCTCAGCATACTTTCCCTGGTTGAGAAATATTCCTTCTGAGCCTTGCCATACTTCCAGACCTAGGAAGTAATGCATCAATCTGAGATCTTTCATTTTCATTTCTGCAGCCATCTTCTTCTTTCTTTTCATGATCTGTTTCTCATTCCTTGTCAGAAAGAGATCATTGTCATACAATCATGGTATGATAGGTTCATCATCCACAACCTTAAGATAAAGGTTAGGAACAACTTTACTTTTGGTAAAGCCCAAGCTTATCAAGAAACTGTCAATTCTCCCTTTGTGACTGAACATCATTCACACTCTGCATTGAATGATCTTCTGCATATCTATCTGTGCCATCTCTCGTTAGATGGGTCTACTGATATGAGCCTCAATATCATTTGAACTCTGTGGTGAGTTTCTTCTTGCATCCATGTCATCTGTGTATAGAAACCATATTCAACCTTGTAGCAAAGGTTGAGATCCACATCACCCATGGTGATCATTAAGCTCATCACTTGATTATCGATCCTGGGAACCCATACAGAACCTGATTTACACTTCTTCTTTAATTACACCATTAAGAGAATGGTCTTATCTAGCCACTTGGAGCAAACATCTCATCATGATTCTCTTCCTCTTTCTAAGAGAATCTTCTAGCCACAAGCCTTCTATAGTGTGTTTGATTTGTAAATCTTTTGTTGAACATCCATCGCTTGTTCAGTGTTCATCATTCATCATGATCTTTCCTACAAATAAAAATTAAGTACGTGATTAGTAATACTTCATAATCATCAAATCATATTGACATGCGTACAGATATCATTTACATAGTTATGCAACTATTTTGACCAATACTTTGGCACAACACTTTCCATATCCTGTATGCATACAGTGGCTATCTTGATGCCTTCCATCTCTACCAGAACATACTATCGAGAGTGTGCACAGCTCTCAGCATGTCAGCAAAGAGGTTTCATTCTAGACAAGCAACAATGGAATGTTTGTCCAACTTACCAATCATATGCATATTAGTAGTATACTGTACTCAGCATCTAGGAATACAAATATGCATACAACCTATTACAGGCAATATCATTTACTATTTCAAATAACAACTCAAATACTTATCTTTTATGTTTGTGTGGTTGCCTCCCGCTTGATCTTCTGTATGTCTTTTGAACTTCCATTCATTCTGTACCACTGTGCATGCTCAAGTGTCATCCTCATGATCTCATACACAAACATACATTCATTAGTATATTCTCAACATTATAGTTCTAAATAATCTTGAAAATGTATAGTCATGATTATAGATAATATTCAAGGTTTCAGGGAAGTCTTCTTTTACTCATGCATATTCTTGTTTCATCATAGTACTCTTATGGTTAATTAAATCATCAATACAAGAGACATGATATGCATAAACCCTTGATTACTAACTTTATGAATAAGCATAACCAATCATACCAAGTATACTTATATAAGGGATCCTAACACAAGGTAAGATTCTAACTTGACATAGGAAAACATACCTGGATTAGTATACCTGCTTAGTTATGTACAACATACCTAAACAATCTCTTCAATGATATAGAGATCCTGAGCTAGAACCTGCATGTCTCATAGGTTAAGCATAATATAACAAAGTCATACATACCTCGTAAGTAGAACAAAGTCTTTGTCTTCATGTTGTCATGGTCATGGAACTTGATTTGCCTTTTGTGATGTACCTGTATCTTGTTAGCAAACAACATCAACCTCACACAACACCATAATGCATTAGTACAATCATATAGCCCTAATCAATGAATGTCTTCGATCATTAACATGCATTCATACTGTTACTAGGGTGATAAGACAATTCTAACATTAATCAAGATTGTACTAATAAATAATATGAAGACAAACACATCATGAACTTAATCAAGAATCAGATTTCAAGACATACCTAAACCTCTTTAAGTCATACCTGTCGAGACTTCTTGTAGTCTTCTTATGTAAGGCCTTAGCCTCAACTCCCCCTGAAACTTGATATGTAGCTTGATTAGGGTTTGCTAGAGAAACCCTAAAGATTCAATCTTTGACTTTCACATTTCTGAATGGATGGAAGGATGTGTCTTAATAGCATACTTCAATTTTGAAATCTCCAAAATTTGACCCCTCAAAATTGCCTTCGAAACTTCTGGATCTTCTAGACAGGAACCCAAACTAGGGTTTGATGAAGCCCACCCTTCTATCCAATCAAAAGGTTCGATCCAAGGCTCTAAACTCTTATTTTTCTGAGGAGCTTCCAGCCGTGGTTACAGACTTCAAAAATTCCAACTTTTGCTGAAGCCCTAATTTTCCATCTTTCCGATCAAAATCCCGAACTGGGGTTTGATCAAGCCCGATATTCTACCCAACCAAAAAATTAGATCTTGGTCTCTAAATTTTGATTTTCCTGAGTAGCATTCAGCCGTGGATTCCGATTCCAAAAATTCTAACTTTCTCCGAAACCCTAAATTTTGGAAGCCATGAATGAAGGTGCTCCAAAAATAATTCTGTTTTGACATAAATATGTACCTGATTGTTTCTGTTATAACTCCGAACTATTCGCTCCACAGGGTCTGAAAATTTTTTCTGTGGTATCCTGACCTATCATCTTTCCATCCCGATAGGTCTGACCTCAATTGGATTTTCTGAGAGAGAGCTATGCCAAGTGTCACAACGTGACCTGTTTATGGGATAAGATAGGAGATCTAACTTGTACGGTGTTCCACGTGTCACTGGTTCAACTTCGACCTCTGAAAACGTGTCCTAAGATAGTACAGTCTGTTTACTACCTGTCACTTTTTATGAAATTTCATTTGGAGCTTCCTAGCCCAAGTTATGCCAAGTGTCGCAACGTGACCTGTTTATGGGATAAAACAGGAGAGCGAACTTGTATGGCGTGCCACGTGTCACTGGTTCAACTTCGGCCTCTAAAAAAGTTTCCTGAGATAGTATAGTCTGTGTTCTACCTGTCACTTTTTATGAAAATTCATTTGGAGCTTCCTAGCCCAAGTTATGACCTTTTTTCCTAGGTCACCTGATTTTGACTGAGATCTGGAAGAGGCAGAAACCCTAACTTGTACTGATCATAACTTACAAAGTACAATGAATATGAGGGTTCCCTTTGGACACAAGATACCTGGAGATGTTATCTACGACCTGTAAAGGTTTCAGATCCTGAACCTTTTCCAAAATGTATTTGTAGCGAAAGTTTGACGATGACTGGTTTTTTCTATATAAAACCCTAACCTTCAAATTGTCGTAAGTAAAACAAGTGTCGTAAGTGCCATACCTTGCCTTCCCTCAGGTTAGCTCTGATACCATGTTAAGATTTAATATGCTAAGATAGAAAATAGCATCATTACATTCCATTTCACAATAATAGCATATACAGGATCACCGAAGAAACAACAAGCACAGCATAAACACAAGAGACACAAATTTATCCTCGGAAACCCTCATGGGGTAGAAAACCCAGCAAAGATTCCTCAATATAGATGACTAGAAATATACAAAGATGTAACCCTGAGCATAAGCTCATCCTAATCCATAGCAGACCTCTCCTCCACAAGGGCGCCCCTCTCAAGTGAGTGAGTGTGTATCAAATGAGGAATACACCTCCTCTATTTATACACTACTCCGACTTGTCTTTTACACAAAACATGTAGGCTCATATTTAACTAATGGGTTAAATACCCTACTACAACTGACTAGGACAACCCCTCTAGGGTGGTCTAATAACCCTTTGACCCACATAACACATACAGGGCCGACCCCCACTAGGGAAGTCTAATAACCCAAGTTACCACATTCCGACGGAGGAATAAACATCTCCGGATATACAATAAGATCTTCAAGGAGGAATAAAACATATTCAGAATAATAAAGTACAAATATAATATTCTTTGAAGTTACAATATCTCAACACATCCCAATCTGAGTCAGTAAGCCAAGAAGATCTAGGCCAGAATCTGCAACATAGTGAATCCCATCCGTCTTGGTGCCTTGCACATAATGCAAGATTCTTTTTGCAGCCCTCCAATGAAGCTCATGTGGCTGCTCCATGTATCTTGAGGCCACACTCACTGCATATGCAATATCAGGTCGAGTATGAGTCAAGTATAACAAGCTTCCAACAAGTTTCCTATACAAGGTGTTGTCAACCAAAGGTGTAGATTCTGCTTCTTCAAGTCTAACTCCTGAAAAGAAAGGAGACTTTGAAGGCTTGCAATCAGCCATCTTGAAATTATTTTGTAGTTCATATGCATATTTGGATTGATATACCTTAGTTCCATTCTCAGTTTGAGAAATCTCAAGCCCCAAAAATTGCTTAATAATTCCCAAGTCAGACATGGAAAAGGCTTGATGCAAAGCAGTTTTTAATGAAGCAATTTGATTAGTAGATCTACATGTGATTAGTAGATCATCAACATATAACACAATAATCAGAATTGATCCATCAATCAGCTTCATGTAAACATTAGGATCAGATTTGCATCTCACAAAAGATTGTGACAAGAGAAAGTTGTCCATTTTGGCATACCAAGCCCTGGGGGCTTGCTTAATTAAGCCCATATAAGGACTTCCTCAACCTGCACACATAGTTAGGATAAGATATATAGCCTTCTAGATGCTGCATATAAATATCCTCCTCAAGATTCCCATGGAGGAATGCACTCTTGACATCCATTTTGTTCACTTCCAAACACTTGGATGCAGAGATTGCCATAACTAGTCTTATCGAATCCTTATGTGCAATTGGTGCAAAAGTCTCATTGTAGTCAAGGCCATGGACTTGGGAGAATCCTTTTGCCACCATCCTAGCCTTATATTTCACTTCTGTACCATCATCTGCAAACTTGGTTTTGTAGATCCACTTACACCTTACCAATTTTCTGCCTCGGGGGAGCTTGACTAGCTCCCATGTCTCATTCTTTTGCAGTGAATGAAAATACTCATCCATAACAGCCTACCATATTGGGTCATGTGAGTATTCCTCATATGTATGAGGATCAGAATCCACCATCAAATAACATCTCTCAAATAAGTAAGGATCATTCACATTGAGATCAGTCTCAAATTGTGATCTAGTCCTTTTTGTGTCCTAAGGATTTCCCACTAGTTTGCCAGCTTCTTGCGAAGTCTTGGCAGACCATTTAGGTCTTGTTGGTGAATTAGGATATGTAATAAAATGGTCCTCATAATCCTAAATATCAAAATCAAAATATTCAATAGCATCATCACTTACTTCTTCAGGTGGTGGTGTAGAGGGTTCTCCAATTTCAACATTCTGAGAGGGCTCTTCTTCGAATTGAACACTTCTTTAAATGAAGGATTTTTTAGTAGCCATGTTCAGAAACTTATAGCCTTTGGATTCCTATGAATAGACAACAAAAATACAAGGTTGGATTTGGGACTGCATAGCCCTCCTCTTCTCAAGTGGAATTCTAGCCCAAGCCTTGGAGCCAAAAATCCTGAAATGAGAAATATCAGGTTTGTGCCCAGTCCAAGCCTCAAAAGGAGTGATTCCTTTGATATCTTTGTGAGGAAATCTATTTTGAATGTATGTGGCATAATTTATTGCCTCATCCCAAATCCTTGGAGATAAATACTTTTCCACAAGCATGCATGTGGCTATCTCCTTCAATGATCTGTTCTTCCTCTCAGCAACACCATTCTGCTGAGGTGTGTATGGAACAGTGTGTTGCATTTGTATGCCTGAAGAGGCACAAAATTGCTGAAACTTAGATTTGATGTACTCCCCACCATTATCAGATCTAAGGATATTGATATGTGTACTAGACTGGTTCTGAACTGAGGCCTTGAAAAGCTTGAATATACCGAACACTTCAGACTTTATCTTGATGAAATAAATCCAACAATACCTGGTAAAGTCAAATATGAAGATAAGGATGTATTTGGCATAGTTCAAAGACTCATGGGGAAATGGAACTGATATGTCACTGTGAATAAGCTCCAGGGGTGCTGAGGTTCGCTCAGTTTTGGCTCTCTCAAATTTATGCTCTGGGTGCTTTCCTAGGATGCAGCTTTGACATACACCTTTGGAAAACTTGATATTGGGCAGCCCTATGACCATTTCTTTCTCATGGAGTTGGGAAAGGTATTTATAATTTAGGTGACCAAATATTTCATGCCATCGTTTGCTTGACTCATTTGCATGGGTTAATAGAGCGAAAGGTGAGGGAAATGGCACAAAATGTGAAAACCTATAGATTTTTGAGCTATGGTCAACAGAATGTAAGGCAACAATTCAGCATGTTGACATTTCACATATCTCAACATCATTAGGTGTAAAGACCACCTTTTTGGGTGATCCTATATGAGTCATATGGTATACTGACAAAAGGTTAGCAGGAAGTCCTGGAACATATAAAACATTAGTGAATGTACCAAAATCTATATCAATGTTGCCTTTACCTTTGCTTGAAGTTTCAAAATCATCACCCAACACAATGTTTGGACCACTGGAAGAATCAAGAGATGTGAAGATTTCTCTTGTGGACATCATGTGCCTTGAAGCTGCTGATGTGAAGCACCTACAACAATTAATTAATATGAATATGCGAAATAGAAGAAATGACAGAACTCAAAATCACTTTTATATTGATCACAGGCCACTTCGAGGGGGCAACCTCCTATCAGCAAGCTCAATACAAATAACTTCACCGTGCCTTCATAGGTCTCAACACACACTTATATACTAAGTCTAGGCGCCAATACTATGGGTCAAAACCATGGGCCACTACAAACTATGGATCAATAATACTACGGGCGACTTACAAAGCATATGCGCCAACAACAATAACACAAACTATTGATCAACAAATACTACAGGACGACTTACAAAGCATATGCGTCCAACAACAATATACTAACAAAGTAAAGACATGGGTTCCTAACATCCCCTCCCCCTTAAAAAAATCTTTGTCCTCAAAGCTTTAGATGTGGAAATTGTTGTTGAATTTGAATGAGTGGTTCCCATGTAGCATCCTCTGGTTGCATGTCGTGCCACTGAATTAAGACCTCTATGATAGAACGAGAGCGAAGCTAATGAGTGCACCGATTGAGGATGGCCTCCGGCTCCGAAAGGATGGATCCTTCATTATCCAGTTCGGGTAAAATCATTTTTCCACTGATGTTGGTGCCAAGAACTTTCTTCAGACAAGAGACATGAAAGACTGGATGAATGCAGGAAGAAGAAGGAAGTTCCAATTTATAAGAAACGGACCCAATTTTCTAAAGAATCCGATATGGCCCATAGAACTTTGGAGCGAGTTTATGATGCCCTTTAAGTTTCAGGGAGGATTGCTTGTATGGCTGGAGACGAAGAAAAACCATATCGCCTACTTGAAAAGTGCGCTCAGAACGGTGTTGATCAGCTTGTTGCTTCATGCGATTTCTTGCCATGTGAAGATTGTCCCGCAAAATGTGAAGAATCTGATCACGGTTTTGAAGGACCGTGTCAACTTCCTGAACTGGTGAACTGTTGGGGGTGTATGGAAGAAGAACTGGAGGTGCCTGACCATAGACTGCTTCATATGGGGTCATTTTAGAGGTAGTGTGCTAAGAGGTATTGTACCACCATTCAGCGAGAGGGAGCCTCTTTTCCCACTGATGTTGTTGTTCAGAGGTGAAGCAACAAAGATAAGTTTCCAAGCATTTATTGATAATTTTAGTCTGACCATCTGTTAGTGGGTGATACCCTGAACTCATCTTCAGTTTGGTGCCAGTGTGGTGAAATAGTTCTGTCCAAAAATGACTGGTGAAAGTCACATCATGATTCGATACAATGGAAGAAGGGATGCCATGAAGACGAAAGATTTGGTCCAGGAAAATTTGAGCGACGGAGGAGGCTGTATAGGGATGGCTGAGAGCACAAAAATGACTATATTTGGAGAGGCGATAAACCACAACGAGAATCACTGTCTTCCCACCAGATTTAGGGAGCCCTTCAATGAAATCCATAGAAATATCTGTCCAAATCCGTGTAGGTATGGGCAAGGGTTCAAGCAATCCTGGAAGGAGTGTTGTTTCACCCTTATTGCGCTGGAAGGTATCACATTCAGCCGCCATATGTTGAATTGTCATTTTCATGCCCTGACAAAAGAAGTTACGCCATGCATGTTCATATGTTTTGAGGAACCCATAGTGCCTTGCCGATGGAGAAGCATGGAGTTCATAGAAGACATCCTGTTGAAGATCTGTGCTCTGGGGAAGCACCAGACGACCCTTATATCTCAGAGAAGCACCATCCCAAGAGTAATGTGGTACAACAGAAGGGTTGTTGGTCAAGCACTGGATGATTTGAGATAAGGAAGAGTCATTGACATAACCCTATTGAACAGATTGCAACCAATTTGGAACAGGCATAGAAATAGCTGAAAGAGAACCTTGGGCATCAAATATGTGAGAAAGAGCATCTGCCACAATATTGTCTTTACCCTTCTTGTAAGTGATCTCATAGTCATAACCCATGAGTTTGCTAACCCATTTCTGTTGTGCTGGGGAGGAGACATGCTCTTCAAAGAAATATTTCAGACTCTGGTGATCAGTCTTGATGCAGAAATGATTCCCTAATAGGTATGGTCGCCACTTCTGTACTGCATGCAAAATAGCCATCATTTCCTCCTCATAGGTAGAGGCAGCTAAATTCTTACCTGGAAGGGCTTTGCTGGTGAATGCAATGGGGTGTTCATCTTGAAGGAGAACAGCACCAAGTCCATTGCCGCAAGCATCACTCTCAATAGTGAAGGGCTTGGAAAAATCGGGCATAGCTAGAACAAGTGTAGTACACATAGCTTGTTTTAGTTTGTCAAATGCACACTGAGCAGCATGTGTCCATGTAAAAGCATCCTTTTTCAATAGAGCGGTTAATGGAGCTGCAATCTTCCCATAATCCTTGACAAAATTGCGGTAGTATCCAGACAACCCCAAAAAACCACGAAGGCTCTTGAGTGTTTGAGGATGCGGCCAATTGTTCATGGCATCGATTTTGGCAGGATCCACGCAAACCCCTTGTGCTTAGATAATGTGCCCGAGATACTCAACTTCCTTCTATCCAAAAACACATTTAGACTGCTTGGCGTGGAGATGATGGTCAGAGAAAAGTTGCATGACAAGATCCAGATGCTGGAGATGTTCATCCCATGTTTTACTGCAGATGAGGATATCATCAAAGAATACCAGAATGAATTTCTGCAAGTAGGGTCGAAATATTTTATTCATTAAGGCCTGGAATGTGGAAGGAGCATTAGTGAGGCCAAAGGGCATGACCAAAAACTCATAATGGCCATCATGTGTGCGGAAAGCTGTTTTAGGGATATCATCCTCATAAACCCGAATTTGATGATACCCAGAACGAAGATCCAACTTGGAGAAAAAGTGATCCCCATGAAGCTCATCAAGAAGCTCATCAACAACAGGAATTGGAAACTAATCCTTGATGGTGAGGTGATTAAGTGCTCAGAATTCAATGCAGAGGCGCCATGACCCATCGTTTTTGCGGACAAGAAGAACTGGAGAAGAAAAGGAACTAGTGCTTGGGCGAATAATACCTTGCTTCAATAAGTCCCGAACGAGCATTTCAATCTCCATTTTTTGGTGAAATGGATAGCGATAGGGCCTGATGTTGGGAGGAACACTGCCAGGAAGGAGCTGAATATGATGGTCTTCTGGCCTTGAAGGTGGAAATCCCACTGGTTCAGCAAAGACACCTGTATATCAATCCAGAATTTGTTGTAGATCCAAAGGAGTAGTGGAGACCACTGATGGTTGCATCTGAATGGAATGGATCTGAGCGATGACACCATGTGAATTCTTCTTGGGGATTTTTTCCATGCGATGTGAACTGATGATGCTGAGAGAACCTGGTTGTAATCCCGTCAATGTGTGTTTTTGTTTATTGAGGAAAAACTGCATCCAAAGTTCAGCAAAATCCCATAAGATAGGGCCAAGTGTGTGTAGCCATTGAGCGCCCAAAACCACATCACATCCGCCTAAGGTCAAGGAAAACATGTCAGAGCGCAAGGTATAATCTCCCATAGAGATACGCACATTTCAACACTTCCCTTTGCAAGGTAAGGTGCCCCCATTGGCAACCATGACTTCAAAGTTGGAGCAAGGATGGATAAAACAATCAGCTTGTTTGGCAATCCGAGGGTCAATGAAATTATGAGTGCTACCAGAATCAATGAGTATTGTAAGAGGAAGCTTCTTGAAGTAACCCCTGACCCGCATTGTTTGGGGGGTGGTGATTCTAGCTAAAGCATGGAGAGATATCTATGGCTGGTCATCCTGAGATGGAGGGTCAATAGGCGGGTCCGGAATGTCGACCTAAGCATCCATTGTTTCTGGATCTTCGTCACCAATTTCAGAGGGAGGCAAAGAATCCACATCCAAGAGATAGAGCTTTTGTTGAAAACATCTATGTCCCTGAGTGAATTTCTCATCACAATTATAGCAAAGCCCCTTTTCTCTACATGCTTTCATCTCTGTTTCAGACAAACGCTTGATAGGAGTTGGTCGAGGAGCCTGCGGTATAGGTGGTCGTTGAGAACCCATATTTCGGAAGGGAACAAAAGTGGGCTTGGAGCGTTGTTGGGCTGCAATCTTGTCTTCTGCCAACTTATCCAACCCTAGGGCTTCCATCATTGTGTTGGGACAGAACATTTTGACCTCAAAGCGGATGGCATCCTTTAGACCACTGATAAAACAACTTCGGTAAAAGTCATCAAACAATCCTTCATTGTGGTTGGCTAGTTTCTCAAATTAAGTTTGATACTCTCTCACAGTGCTAATTTGGCGAAGTTTAGTGAGGGCTCCTGTGAACTCATCAAAAGCATTAGGACCAAATCGTTGCAAAAGGAGCTGGAAAAAGTCTAGCCATTTTGGCTCTTCATGAGCCTTGATGTACCAACGGTACCATTGAAGAGCTTCCTGTTCCAAATGAAAGGATGCAAGCGGAACTTTGTTGACATCAAAAGTATTATGCAGACTGAAATACTGTTCTGCACGATAGATCCATCCAGTTGGATCAGTACCATTGAAGCAAGGAAAGTCAAGCTGCGGACCACGAAAATTGCTGGAAGAAGAGAACCCATTGTCTGATGAAGACTCGGACTGTTGTTTTTTGTTCATAGCTGAATGTTCAAGATGGAGGCTGAGAAATTTTTCATCCAGATCCTGGAGTTTGGCTTGGATGGCTGCAAGTGCTTCTTCCATGGTTTTTTCTCCTACACGGGTGACAACCATAACCAGGATTTTTTATTTTTTTTTTTTGACTGGGTAGGAAAACAAAAACAAAAACTGCTTCAGTAAAGGAAAATCTGGAGTTGGGAAAAAATCTGAAGGGTAATTGGGGTTTGACTAGGTTTTGGACATTGTCGAATAGACATGGAAGCAAAAAATGAGGATTTCAGAAGCGGGGTGAAAGAATGGGAAAATTTGGCAGAGGGGGACAAAGAAGCAGAATTCAGAAAGGAACTCTGTGGTAAAATTTGAAGGTGATTGGGTGAAATCTGAGGAAGTTATGGCAAACCCTAAAAATAGACAAATGTGGGATTTCGGGCTTTAGGAAGGGGAAGTGGGGATAGGGTCCTCAGGAATGAAATATGCAGAATGGGATGACAGGGGTTCCCCGAAAATTTCAAGGGAAACAAAGTGAAAACAAGGGAGATATAGAGAAAAAACTGAATTATATATATATATAAAATTCAAGGGAAATAGAGTGAAAACAAGGGAGATATGGAGAAAAAATTGAATTATATATATATATATATATATATATATATTTTCAGACTGGAGCGGCTACGGCTCGGAAGGGATCTGAAACAAATAAATCTGTAACGGCCCAGAAGTGAGCGGAAATAGAGGGATCTGAAACAGCGTCGAATGGATTGAAAATGGCTGGATCTGGAACGGCTTTCATAATGGATCTGAATGGCTGGATCTGAAACGGCGCAGCAGTGATCGACAACAGTTCAGCTGAAAATAGATATGGACCCCAGGTATGTGCGGCTTCCTAACAGTTCAGGGGTTTCACTCGGCCACCAATGCTGTCTGACGGCTTGCGTATTGGGGTAGTACCCCTCACTCCATGACTCAGGTAAAACTGATAACCGCTTTGCCACAAACGACAGCTCTTGGTTTACCTCATAGGTGGGAACTAGTCAATCAGGTAGGGGTCGTTTCCCTTTTCGCTGGCAGGTCCTCTCAATGGGCCAGCTACTTCGGGGTTCCTGTGGTACTCCTCACAATGAGTTTTAGGGCTTATGCCCAAGTACTTCCCACAGTTAAGCGGATAGGGATTATTCCCAAATCCGAACCTACAACAGATGCGAAAAAAAAAAATTGGCAGAAATTTCACCCAGCCAACCCAAGAAAGTGCTCTGATACCAGATGTGAGGTACCTGCAACAATTAATTAATAAGAATATGCGAAATAGCAGAAATGACAGAACTCAGAATCACTTTTATATTGATCACAGGCCACTTCGAGGGGGCAACCTCCTATGAGCAAGCTCACTACAAATAACTTCACCGTTCCTTCATAGGTCTCAACACACACTTATATACTAAGTCTAGGTTCCAATACTATGGGTCAAAACCATGGGCCACTACAAACTATGGATCAACAATACTACGGGCGACTTACAAAGCATATGCGCCAACAACAATAACACAAACTATTGATCAACAAATACTACGGGACGACTTACAAAGCATATGTGTCCAACAACAATATACTAACAAAGTAAAGACATGGGTTCCTAACAGCTGAGTCAACGGTGAATGAGGTATATCTTGATGTGCTTTCCATTAGTGCATGCACTCTTTCCTTATCTTCATAATTTTTTCCTCCATCCTTCCTCCTTGCGCTCTCAGGAAGAGGAATGTTGGATTTCTCCAGGAGTTGAGCCATTTGATCAATGGTCTTTTTCATGCAGGAGATTTCAGGATGAAAGCCCCTGCTGCAATAATTACAGTTTGTATTCTCATTCTTCTTGTTTGGATTTCTCTTGAAACTTGAGGAGTGTTCATGGACTTTCTTCTTGTCCTCCCTCTGATCAGTGGGCTTCTTGAAATTGCCCTTCTTCTTTCCTTTCGAACCCTTTTAATCTCCAACATTCAAACAATGATATTTTGATGGCTCCCATCAAGACCAATTTGTCTTGTTCTTGTGTAAGAGATTCCATGAATTTTGAGAGTGTGGGGCTCTTCCAATTTCGAACCGCCTTCCTTGTGGAGTGGAAGGTCGAAACAAAGACTAAGTAATCAGGGCCAAGATTGGAGAGAATGGCCAAGATTAGTTGCTCATCCTTTTTATCAATTCCACATTGCTTCAACTGTAGAACAAATGACTTTAATTTCGAGAATAAATCCTATAGGTTATCAAAATTCTATGGACTCAATGAAACTAGTTCATTATCCAGTTGGTGGCCTCTTAATTCATCAGTCTTGCCGAACACTTCTTGAAGCTTTATCCAAACTTCATTGGGATAGGTAAGGCCATCAAGATGGAATAGAAGATCCTTGTATGTAGTGAGACACAATAAACCATAGGCTTCATCTCTTCGATTATGCCACTTTGATTTCTCAATTGCTGAGGTTGGCTATGGTTTAGTTGCCATAGTCACCCTGTAGAGGCCTTTGTCCTCAACATGATCTCCATCTATGATTTCCAGTCAAAATAATTGAATGGAATGAGGATGATCTGATGTGATTGATCCATGGAATCTATGAAATGGCTTTTAGAGTGGTTTGGGTACGCCCAAAGATGATTTGTTGCGCCCTTTGGGTGATTGAATGCTCCTTGTAGATGACTGAATGCGCCCTCCTTGAGATTGGTTGGATCCTGCAAGACAATCAATGGATAAAATAATAGCTTGATAGCTCTGATACCATGTGAAATTTAGTTCACACCAAGATCTGATCAATAAATTACAAATCTCACAAGTAATTCTCACACAACAAGTCAAGAACACTGAAAAACAGTCACATGTGATGAAAAAAGAATTACTCTCATGAATAATAATACATCAGCCAACCTTGGGAAAGTAAATGGTTGTCAATATATAACATTACATCAGATATTTGAATGCATAAGGATGCCATTCAAATCCTCACAAAAGCAGACTTACTAAAATAATGCAAAACCCCCCTAGGTGGCAAATGTGTTCTCCAAGTCACTCCAAAGCCTCATGAATTTCTGATTTGGTGATCAGATAGTAATGTGTGATGGAAAATCAAGCCAAATACAGAATTTTTAAGAAAGAAACATCTTGGAGGATGAGTTGGCCAAAAAACAGTTTTTACTAGTCAAATAGCTTTTACCTTTCACCAAAAAGTGGTAAAAAGCAGTAAAAGTAGTTAGTGCACCTTTCTAATCTAGAATTGTCTAAAAATAACCAGAATCTAATCCAAGATCTCCAGAAATGCGCTCTAGTGGGTTTAGGAAGCTTGTGGTCCACACAATGATGACTTGTGGTCCACACAATGGTGTTTTAGCCAACTACCTAGTCTAATACATAGGAATTAATCATGAAATGATTAATTAATGCTACTAAGGTATTAAATGACATAGATGTGGGTTTTAAATATTCCATGAGGTTTCATGAGCTTTAAATTCTACTTTCATAGCATTAATTCCAAAGTGTTCAAATTCCTCAAATTTTGGTGATTTCTGACCAATTTCACTATGTAATATGGTCTACAAGATTATTGCAAAAGTTATCTCTAATCGGATTAAAGGTAAGATAGGGAAAGTTATGTCTAAAGAGAAATTTGGGTTTCTTTCTAATAGACAAATTCTTGATGTTGTGGGTGTAGCTCATGAGAGTTTTCATTCAATAAAGGTTAAAAATTGAAGGCCCTAATCTTGAAGATGGACCTTGTGAAGGCCTATGAAAAAGTGAATTGGAATTTTATGAGACTTGTTTTATTCCACATAGGATTTTGTGTATAAATAGTGGACTGGATCATGGGTTGTGTGACATCGAAAAAAAATTCATTCTTAATTAATGGTTCCCCAACTGGTTTCTTCAAAAGTTATAGGGGTTTGAGACAAGGATGTCCTATGTCTCCAATTTTATTTCTCATAGTGGTGGAAGGTTTAAGTAGGTTGATTGGGAAGGATAAAAGAGAGGGGAGACTCAAATGGGTTAAAATATCTTCCTTGTATTTCATCACTAATATCATGTTTGTTGATGATGTACTTGTGTTTGGTTTTGGATCTGTGGATGAATGGAGGGTCTTTTATTGATCTGAAATTGCAGGATCTTTATTAGCCAAGATTTATGTGAATGCTTTAATAGTTAGCTTTAGAAGAAAGAATTTATAAATGATTTAAAATGACACTTTCAAAGAGTACATAAGCTTAAAGGATGCAAACCATAATATGGGACAACAACAGATAATGGAGTTCGTCCAATATGGACTACGTCTCCGGGCCCCTTCCAGTGAGATCAATTTTATTAGTCTTCAAAAATGATTTACAAAGAAAAGCTAGGAATCACCCCAAACATCACCTCAGTGTTATGTTGTTCTGGAGCAGAAACGGACTTTAGCAGCAGCTTCAGAAGGAAATTCTGATTCTTTGAAGTGTAAACATGGCTATACTTCAGTGTAGCTGAAGGGTTCTGGGAGCCATTTTTCGTCAAAGTGATTGGATGCAAAAACTGAAGTTGGATTCTTTTGAGTATAAACTTGATATAGTTATGAGTCAGACCTCGGGATGCCCCCTCTGGCACAACCTCCAAGACTGCCTCCGATCCATATATTTTGTACGGCATCGGGATGCGTGTAGATTGCGACCTCGAGATGTGTGCATACCTACCTCGAGATGCGTGTAGATTGCGACCTTGGGATTCATTCCCAAACCATTGCACCATGTAAAAATCGCGTCGGTTTATGTCCCTGATACCACCTTGGAAAGCATGAAAACCACATTAGTATGTGTGTAATACCACCTCGGTATGCATACAGGAATTCCCTCGAAACCCATGCAAGGTTTGGCCTATGAACTCTGTAAAAAGTGGTTTAAATAATACAAAAATATGGTTTTGCGCCTGCGCCCTTTTTGGCATAAAGTCAGATCACATTAAATACAAAATAATATGTATCCTATAACAATAAGTGTAAGTGGCATATTGGTTAAAACATTGAGATTATATGGGAGAGTTTATTGTTCAAATCCCATAGCTCTCGCCCTTTATTACACATATATAACAAGATATTCGTTTGAACCAATTTTTCGAGACTTAGGCCTTATTGAACATTTCATGGCTGCCACGTGGAAGCTTTCCATTGGTCCACATGGTCGCCACATGTCAGCTTCCCATTATGCCATGTCATGCCCAGTCATTGTCTGCCACCTCAACACTTGCGACGTCATCACATGCCACGTGGGACTTCCATATTGGTTTGATTGGGTGCCAACTCCTCCATTTATGGGTGACACATGTCATCCTCTCATGATGCCATGTCAGCATGACATCATCTCTTCCAAGACAATTGTGCGATCATGCCACATGGAATCCTGTGGGAATGCCATGTGGCACCCCCTTTTCCATTTTTATTTGTTTTGCCGAAAATTCAGAACAAAATAACTTTTTCATCTAGAGACCATTTTTGATGAAACAAGCATCACCAAAAATTTCTCAGTGAGCCCTACGCAACTGTATACTTATGTTCAACATTTGAAGACTTTAAAATTTGGTCATTTTGGGAGATCCACCTGGATAAAACCTCCCCACTAGAATATTTTGGACCACCAAAAGCTCATAATTATTTAGAAAAAATATGTGAGGGTACAGATCCCTCACCTTCCCGGTCTCTATCTATCGAGCTTTACTTGTATGCATTCCTTTCAGACCCACACGAAGGTATTCCACATCTCCTCTCTGTGAAGTCCTTATTCTTCTGTTAAGAATGATGTCTTTTTGCAACTCATCAATATATTCAGGTGCAAAATCATCAATAGAAGTACATGAATATTCTCCTTTTGATCCATGATCATTGGAGGCTCATACAACTTTAAGTTCTCCACATTCACAATGGAATACATCTGCATGTATGGAGGAAAATCTAACTGGAAAGCATTGTTACCAACTTTGTCCAAAATCGTGAATGGTCCATACCTGAATGGTTTAAGTTTTTACCTTCACCTTTTAGTCGATCTTTGTTGATGTGAAGCAAAACTTGATTACCAACTTGAAAATGATGATCCACTTGATGCTTGTCATGCCTCATCTTGTACTTAGCCTGGCTCTTTTCCATTTTTTCTTGTACTGCATGGTGTACCAACTAGATCTACTGGATAAACTTCAAAGCCTTGCCTACATCAACTTATCCATATTCCATGGAATATTCCCATAAACAAAGTATAAAGGAGACTTTGGAAAATATCCAAAATGTGTCTCAAATGGAGACCTATTTGTAGAAGAGTGAATAGCTCGGTTGTAGGCATGTTGCACATAATGCAATTGTTCATCCCAAATCTTAGAATGCTTGGAAAAATATCCTTGGAGTAGATGTACCATTGTGCGGTTGATCACTTTAGTCTGACCATCGGTTTGTGGATGGAAGGCAGTGCTCTTCTTTAACTTAGTGTCCATAAGTTCCCACAAGGTTGACCAAAACTTCCCAAGGAAGCGAGATTCCCAATCAAATACAATAGAAGTGGGTAACCCAAAGTGGACCCAAACATACTGGAAGAACAATTGAGCAGTCAACTTTATAGTGACCTGCTTTTTACAAGGAATTAAGATGCACATTTTATTGAACCTATCCACAACCACATACAAGTAATCAAGACCTTTCCTAGACATAGGCAAACCTCCTACAAAATCCATTGACACACTTTCCCATGGACGAGAAGGTACAGGGAGTGGAGTGTATAAGCCCAATTTTATATTGCTTGTCTTACTTGTAGAACACATAACACATCCCTTTACATATTTGGATATAGTTTCATTCATATGAGGCCAATAACAATATCTCTGAATCTGAGCTACTGTCTTTCCTACACCAAAGTGACAAGATATAAGAGAAGTATGAGCTTCTATGATTACATGAACTCTTTCACTCTTTGGAATACAAATTTTTCCAAGATGATATAATAGCTTATCATGAACATGATAATCCAATTCTTCAGTTTGAATGCCATGCATTAAAGATTCATAAACAGCTTTGAAGTCTTCATCATGTGCATATTGTTCAAAATAGTCCTGAGCCAAAGGACTATTTTGCAAGATGATTGATGCATTGATTGGAGGTCTTGTTAACATGTTTGGAACTTTGTTCTGAATTCCCTTTTATATTTAATGACCAAGTGAAATTGTTGTAAGAATCCCATCCATCTAAAGTGCCTTGATTGTTGTAGCTTAGTTTGTGATTGACGATATTGTAAGGGTTGATGATCAGTGTGTATTATTGTTTCTTTACCCATTAGATAATGTTTCCACTTCTTCACACTTTGTACTAATGCATACAACGCTTTATCATATGTGGGATAGTTAGATACTGCTTTAGGGAATATTTCAAAATCATAGCAGATTGATTTGTTATGTTGCATTAAGACTGCCCCCATGGCATAACCACTAGCATCTATCTCAATTTAAAATGGCTACTATAGATCTGGAAATGCAAGTACTGGAGTTGTGCTGATATTTTCTTTCAATGTGTCAAAGGCCTTCTGCTATTTTCCTCCCCACTAAAAGACATATTTCACACTTGTCAAAGCATGTAAAGGAGAATCAATATATGAGAAGCTAGCAATGAAATTCCTCTAGTATTGGGATTCCCTCAAGAAGCTCCTAACTTCTGTTACATTAGTTGGCTTGGGTCAATTTTGAATGACTTCAACTTTAGAGGGATCAATCCTCAGTTCACCACCCCCTACAATATGGCCTCAGTAAACCAAATATGTCTTTCCAAACTCAAATACAATTTCTCCCTTTCTAAGACATCTAGGACTTGCTTAACATGCTTGACACGATCCTCCCAAGTACGACTGAATATGAGAATGTCATCTTAGTAGACTATTACAAAGTCATCAATGAATGATCTAAATACATCATTCATAACCTGCATGAAGGTAGCGGGAGCATTACAAATCCCAAAGGGCATAACCAACCATTCATATATATAAGCCCGAGATTATGTTCAAATCTCTGTAATCCATGCACATCTGCCATGTACCATCCTTATTTGGTACCAAAACAATCGGTGAACCATGTGAATAGGATCTTGGTCGAATGTCCCCCCTTTCGTGTAACTCTTGAACCTACTTCTTGATTTTTGCATTCTCGATCATTGAAGACCGATACATACCAATATTCAAAAGAGGAGCATCTTTCTGCAAATGAATCTCATGTTGTATTTCTCTTTTAGGAGTTAATCCTTTAGGTTCCTAGAATCCTGCATCATACTTACCAACAACCTTAACCAATTCATCTTTAAAGTTAGTATCACAACCTTTAAAAGTATCATTCTTATCAACATCTTTAGCTTTAACAATCATGAGAACAAAACTCTTACTAGCATTTACTAATCTCTTCATTTGACTTGCAGAAACCAAAGATAAGTTAGTTTTTAAATGGTGAGCTCGAACAATCTACTGAACACCATCCTTGGTTAATTGGTACTTGTTCTCTTCTCTGTAAAAGATTGCTTTCTGATCATAAAGATAAGGGCTACCTAATACAATACCACATATATCCAATGGGACCACATCCAATTCAACGTCATCCATAAATCCATAAATGATTGCAAACCTGAGTCGACACTATTTAGAAACTTGAATTTGTGCATTTTCACAAACCCATCCAAGTGGACATGGTTTGGGATGAGGTTTTGTTTCTAAACCAAGATTTTTAACTATCTCTTCTGAAATCAAGTTAGCTTGTGATCCACTATCAAATAAAGTATCAATTTTAGTATTCTTAGAAATCACCCTTATGTGAAATAACTCACTCATTTTCTTTTCATCATGAACATGTTCAACTTTTGAAACATAAACAGAAGGATTTTTAGCTTGTAAGCCCATGGATGTAATTTTGGTCTCATCTCCAGAGTCTGATCCCAAATATGCACTTCTCCGTCCGTGATCACATTATGTTGTCGATCACACAAAAGGACAATATGGATTGAATAGCTAGATTGCCCTGGATGATGTATGGACTGGATTCACCCTCTTCAGCTGATATTTTCCCTGTTTTACCTCATCTTTTGACATGTGCGCTACTCTTTGGCTAGTAAACCAGCACACATCTTCTAGTATGCCCTACTTTCCTCAAGGGAAACCAGTGCACACCTTGGAAAGTTGTAGGCGCTTGTTGTAAAACACTAAAGTTGCGCCCTGTGCACTACTATGCCTTGAGAAAACTCGCGCACATATTAAGATGAAATCAAAAATATATTAATTTGACGGATTGGGATTAGTTGAAGTTGGTTCTGCAACTTCCTTAACCTCCCAATCCAACCACCTCTCGATTACAACTGCCTACCTTGTCCCATAAATACAAGGAGGATCCATGAGAGAGGGAACTAGAAAGAATGCATTAAGGGTTGTTACGCTGGAGGAAAGTCCCAAGTCATTGAGAAGAGCAAGAGCCCAGGACTCGGTTGCAGAAACATCTCAACACGTCAGATATATTGCACTGTTCATGTTTCTTTGACATTAAAAAGGTCGAAATACCCTTCCTGTCCCAAATCAGATGTCTATTGCATTGTATGTCTATTTGGCTTAATATCTGATTATATTTGATGTTAAATTACTTTCTAATTTCATCATATTTATATATAGTCAAGATACGCTGAGGAAGGTATCATTTGTGTTGCAGGTTCATCAAGTGGGAGATCAAGCGGGAGATCAAGTGAAAGCTAGGACCAGTCGTCGATTAAAGGTATGTCTTTCGATATCCCGATCTCTGTCATTTGTAAGAACTAGTTGCAATATAATAAATGTATTTACCTGTCAACCCTGCCCAGTTGGTAGTGTGCATCTCCTCACTATAAGGTTTAAATCTTGAACAACAGACTGGTGACTCCGTTGGGGAGTAACCGGTAGTTATTCTTCTCTAGGAGACCTAGTTTAGGGTTTCTTCCAATCCCCCTTTTTCAGTTTTTGATTCTCTGAGAAGTCTAGTAGGTCTTTGTTACATGTTCCTTACTGCTTGATTCATCTCAGTCCACTGTTGCAAAGCCTATTTATATCCTTTTAAGACTTGTGCGTTGGTTTACTCTACCAACAGTAGCACGTACCACCTGATGAGCATTGCTTTTTACATTGCACATTAGTGCATATGTCCTAGTGTGTGCTGGTTGTTGCACTGCACAGTAGTGCATTTTCCTGTAGTGTCCAGTTTTTTGTTAGGGTTTGATTTCCAGTGGTTTGATTCCACTTCCAGCCTGTTGCTTTTCCTTCTTGACTGACCCCTGATACTTCCATGTCTCTTTTGAGTCTTGTCGGCCTCTCTTCAGTCTTTTAGTTTGTTTTGCTTGCTTGAGTACTTGTTTAAGTGTCTTTACTGCTTTCTAGCGATTTTTGAAGTCCGTGCACTATTCTCTTTTGTACATAGCTGCATACTTTTACCCTAGTTGCTTATCGCAGTCATACAGACCTGCGTTTTTAATGTTAGTTGTCTCTTGCAACATTTAGCACGCTTTCACTTTGTCTTATCCTTTCCATTAGGGTTTGACTTCAAGTTTGAGTCCTTAGGGTTGCTTTCGAAAGGTTGCCTGGTTTAGATACTTTCTGATTGTCTTATCAGTTCAATCCAAGTAAGTCAAATCTTTCTAGTTTTCTTTTTGTTGAGTCCTTGTGTTGCTAAAGTCATTCTTGGTTCACTTGCTTACTTTTGCTTGGCTTAGTGTTTTCTTAGGGTTTTGATGCTTAGGAGCAACCTGTTTAGGTCTACCTTTCTGTTACGAGTGTCTCTTTTCCCTGCTTCTTTTACTCTTTGTTTCCAAGCCTCAAGTTTTTCTTTTGCAAAAACTTGGTAAGTCAAGTCTTCATCGAGTCTCTTGATTCATTTGCTTTGAGCCATTTAGATGTTTGTCTTACGCACACTTTACATTTAGATCTTGCTTGCTTTTGTACAAGTTCTATTTCTTTTACATTTATCAGAAAAGACAAAAAATTGTTCAAATAGCTTAGTAGTAAGGTCTTGCATTATTTTGAGGTAGCATAGTTTTCTTTGAAATATTTAAAAGAAAAATACAAAAAGAAGTTTGATTTTAGGATTGCCCGGTTTTCGATTTTTGAAAGAATATAAACGGAAAAGAGAATTTTTTTTGTGAATTTGAAAGCATTACTTTACATGCACTTTACTTTCATAACAAACCATTCCACACACCGCACTACAACCCTTGAGTAACAAGTAGCCCTTAAAAAGAACCATTAATAAAATTTATTAGCAACATTTTTCTTTTTAGGTATACACGTCATCAACTAGCTCAGGCTAGAGTTTCAGTCTTAAATCACCTTAAACGATCCGAAATTGGCTTCATTACTCAACAATCGTAGTACGACTTTCATTTAGGTAAATTCATCTCTATCAAATAGTCCTAGGATGCTCTACTCAAACCAAAGTTAAGCACAAGGCCGTGGGAGATTGGAATTGTTGAGGATATCCCCTCACTTTCCTCTCAACCATAAACCAAAGATGACTCGCGTACGGGGGTCCTTTTGGACTTTGGGCTTTTCTACCCTGTCCATGCGTTTCGACTAGGCTGACGACTGTACCCCCAGGTTATTTTGTATTGATGGTAGCCTTAGTATCATACCTTTAGGGCTCTACAAAGGTAGAGTGGGCGGTTATTCCCACTTCACCTTGGAAAAACGTGGAAGGTAACCTTTTGGCAGTAATCCCAGGAGGGCGGTTTGGTGATTCAAATGCTTGCACCCAATGGACCTCCGGAGGATGCCACGTAACTGATCGTCGATACTCTGTTAGTCTGTTATGGGCCCTAATCATCCCAGACTTGCTTCTGAGAGTATTTGCCATTGTTTGCCTAATTTGATTACCTAGGACCTTTTTTTTTAGTGGTGTGCTCTTTGTGCCGCTTGTATTTTTGGCCTTAGATATTTTTGTCCCGTTGAGTCGAAAACCATGGATAGCATCCCGGTGAGCACCAATCAAGGCACCCCTGTTGAAGGGGCGCCTTATGTTTTTCCATTCATTGGGAACATTGGTACTCCCTTAATGGCTACTTTGAATCTTCCAGGATTCACTATAGGGATACCGGTTTGGTTGTTTTCCACTCTGAGCGCCTTGCATGCTCCTGATGCTTCTCAAGTAAGCACCTCACATCAAGAGCATCAAAACCCTATGCCTACTTCGCCAGGAACATCTTCTCCTTCTCCTTCTACCTCATGTGGTGAAAGTATTAATACTAGTAACCAGCAGTCTAAAAGGAATAGATGGAGGAAGAATAGGAAGAAGATGCCAAAGCAAAGGGGCAGCCACCCAGCCTCTGGAAGGCATGTTGGGAGCACCCACCCAACCTCTGGAGCTCATGTTGGGGGAAAAATTTTAGTCACTGTAAATCATACTGAACCCATCGACCGAGCCTCTGGAAGTCATGCTGGGGGCACCCACCCAGCCTCTGGAAGTCATGCTGGGGGCACCTACCCAGCCTCTGGTGGTCATGCTGAGAGCAAAATTTCAATCACCGCAAATCATACTGAAATCATGTATTCAACCACTATTGCTAATGTTGAGGACACGTCATTGATCACTTCTGGTCATATTAATGACAAGTCACCAGTTACTGTGAGTCATATTGGAGACACTAAATCATCCACTACAAGTCATGCTGAGAAATTTGACATTGCTGATAAACCTAATAAACAAAAGCTTAAGTTCCCTTGTAAATTTTGTGAGGGAGACCACCTGACCTATTTGTGCCCTGTACTTCCAAAAGTGCAAAGAGTGTGGTCCTTAGTTCAAAATTCTTCTACTTCTGAGCAACCAGCCACTGCAAGTCATGCTGGGGGCGAGTTGTCAGCCAATTCTAGTCATACTGAGAGTATTGTTGTTGTAAAGGAGTCTAATCTTATAGTACGGAAGCCAAAGTTCCCTTGTAAACTTTGTAAGGGAGATCACCTTACTCACTTGTGCCCTGCTATTCCAGAGGTGCAGAGAGTGTGGTCCATGTATGAAGGATCCTCTGCTCCTGAATTGTCTATAGATTCCCTACAGCCTGATAAAACTTTGGTTGATGAAGTGGTTGAACCAATGCAATCTTTGGTCAACCCCACTCTTCCTTCGGAGAGCGAAGTGATCGAATCGATGCAATCTTCGACCGCCCCCATCAGTCCTTCAGAGACTGATGCACATGTCCCTGAAGTCTTCTGCATTACCAGTTCGGATGTTTCTGAAAATGGGGGCACTGCATCTGTTCCAAGTGAACCCCTACCAAGCTCTGGGATCATTTCCTTTTATTGGAATAGTCTAACTGGGCCTTGCCTTCCTTCTGCTACACCTTTTCAGATAAAGGTTGATATCGACAACCATGCGGTTCATCGATGTATTGTAGATGAAGGAGCCTCTGTTAGTATCTTATCCCCTTATGCTTGGAGAGATTTAGGTTTTCCTAACCTTGTTCCAGCTGTTAATTGGCTATTGAATTTCGATAAAAGAACTAGTGAACCGGTGGGATTCCTCCTCAAGTACCTGTTACTTTGGGTGGAAAAATAGTCTTAGTTGATTTTATGGTTTTAAAGGACCCTATGGATTTTGATATGATCCTCGACATGATTACGTATATGCCATGCAGGATGTGGTGTCTACGCTCTTTCGTGTGATGCATTTTCCTCACAATGAAAGCATTGTCACTATCGATCATCTTACATTTGTTGATCCCACTTATTACCCAACTATAGACCAAGTGTATCCCTCACCAATAGGCACTACCATGTCACAATCAAATATTGTGGCATATTGTTCTTTGAGTCCAATTGCTACTGAGAAGAAGCCTCTAAATTCATGCTTACCTTCTCGGGATTGGATCACGGCAATTGACCAGGTGATGACTCCATCTGAATGTTTAGACATGCGTTCTATTTGGTATGATATACTTCCATCTGATGAAGTTTTCCTAGAGTCTATAATGTAGTCTGCCATTCATTTGGACATTGATCCACAAACGAGCATTCTTCTACCTTCACTTCGAGATCGTTAAAAACAATAAGGAGGCTACGAGCATTCTTCTACCTTCACTTCGAGCTCGTTAAAAACAGTAAGGAGGCTATGAGCATTTCTTCCATATTCACTTCGAGCTCGTTAAAAACAGTAAGTTATAAGAATTTTTCTGTATCTCCTTTGAGCTCGTTAAAAACAGTAAGGAGGTCACGAGTTTACTTTTTCGGGCTCGTTAAACCTTTACGAAAAAGATTGTTATAGAGTTCTTTCACACTCTTGTTAGACTCTTTAAATATGACAAGATTGCCATGTTTACTTGTTCTCTTCAAGCTCGTTAAAGGAATTGAAGGTACATCCGCTTAGGTATAAGTTTAACCCTTTTCCGAACCTTTGCGGATTACTTACGAAAAGGGAATACTCTAGTCATACGTGTCTAGAAGAGTTCTCCTCTCATTGTTTTAAACTTTTTCAGGGGAGGAGACTAACTATACGAAAAAAGGACCTTTTGGAGCCGTCTTTAGGGTTTTCGGGCTCTCGAAATATGAAAACACTAAGTGAGCAGTCACCTACTCAGGCTCGATCTGAAATCCACGAGAGGGTAAATAGAGGATTGTTTAAGTTTTTCAGACTCTATAAACAGGAAAACACCAAAAAGCATTAACCTACTTGGGCTCGATATCAAAATCCACGAGTAGGTGTATGGAGTTATTGTTTAAGTTTTTTAGACTCCTTAAAATTGAAAACACCGACGAGCAAGATTAGATATCGGCTCGATATTAAAATCCAGATATCAGTACTATAGAGTATTCTTCTATCTCTTCTTCGAACTCTGTACACAATGAAGAAGGTCCTGAGTCTTCCTCCCATGGGCTCGTTAAACTTTTTACATGGTTGGGCTTATTGAGTTTTCTATCTTTCTTGGACTCATTAAAACCACAAGAAGGACATTCTTTTACCAAAAAGAATAAGAGATAAGAAGGGTATATCACATCTTTTTCAGTTTCAAAGGTAGTTAAGTCAGTCATGTCCTTGAACACAGCACCTACTTGAGTCTTTCATGTCAGTTGGGTTTTATTTTTTTACCTTAGGATGAACCTGATCTCTGAATTTTTACTCCCTTGGTTGGTTATTTTTCCAACCATATGGAGGGTCTGTCAATGTCTCCTACATTGCAGGCTTCTATCACTTCCTCTTCATGTTGAAAACTGCCTAAGTCACTTTGTGTCGTGCTCACTGTTCAAGGATACAACCTGTGTCGACCATTCTGCAGTTTACCTTAACTTCATGTGTCGGCCATCCTAGTGTCAGTTTGTTTCATATTGTTACTTGTTCTACTCCACATTATCTCATACCTTTTGAGTGTTCCTCGTGTTGGATGATGGAGGATGCATTAAGGCCTCCCTTCCAATGGACTTCTTCCCATTGACTTTAGCTCATTATGCTCTGGAAATGAAGTTTAGAGTTTCGGTTAGTACCTTGGGGATTGCAGTCATCAGTGGTAGTTTCCCTCGCTGTTGAATAAATGGGAATACATCAATGTCTCTTATTCGACAGGTTCCTCAAGTGTTCGACTTCAAGTCCTCTTATTCACACTTGTTGGCTCATACTAGGTACCTTGGACCCCATTATCATTATAGATGGAATTCCTCACGTTTGTTAATGGTATACATCAATGACCGATAATCAAACAATTACCCCCATTTTCGACTTCAGCTCATTTATTCGCATGGTTAGGGTTTGTACCTTGGGTTGTTTGGATGAAGACCTTGGGACTATGATAGCATCACCTTGTTTATGTTATGACCCAAGTTGTGCAAGACTAAGCCTCACTCATTTTGGTTCTTCATGAGACATAGATCCATCTTGTTGTTATGGCTATGATCTCTCATTTTGACATGGATCCACGCTTGTATTTCAGTGGCCATGCTTTATATATACATCTCCTAGTTATGTATCGAAGATCATACTACACATCAATATGATGTCAAGATTGTAATTGCTCGCTGACCTTGATCTTTGTTTCAGGTGTTTTTTGTGACTTGGTTCTGTGGTTTCTTGCTCCTCCTCTAACTTGGAATTATAATGTATTTCAGCCATCGTTTCCCTCTTACCTCACACATTAGGGGGCATCTGTTATAGGTCAAATCTTCACTTCTCCGTCTGTGATCACATTATGTTGTTGATCACACAAAAGGACAATATGGATTGAAGAGCTAGATTGCCCTGGATGATGTATGGACTGGATTCACCCTCTTCAGTTAAGATTTTCCCTATTTTACCTGATCTTTTGACATGTGCGCTACTCTTTGGCTAGTAAACCAGCACACATCTTCTAGTATGCCCTACTTTCCTCAAGGGAAACCAACGCACACCTTGGAAAGTTGCAGGCTCTTGTTGTAAAACACTAAAGTTGTGCCCTGTGCGCTACTATGCCTTGAGAAAACTTGCGCACATCTTAAGATGAAATCAAAAATATATTAATTTGACGGATTGGGATTAGTTGAAGTTGGTTCTACAACTTCCCCAACCTCCCAATCCAACCACCTCTCGATTACAACTGCCTAACTTGTCCCATAAATACAAGGAGGATCCATGAGAGAGGGAACTAGAAAGAATGCATTAAGGGTTGTTATGCTGGAGGAAAGTCCCCAGTCATTAAGAAGAGCAGGATACCAGGACTCGGTTGCAGAAACATCTCGACACGTCAGGTATATTGTATTGTTCATGTTTCTTTGACAATAAAAAGGTCGAAACACCCTTCCTGTCCCAAATCAGAAGTCTATTGGATTGTATGTCTATTTGGCTTAATATCTGATTATATTTGATGTTAAATTACTTTCTGATTTCATCATATTTATATATAGTCAAGATACACTAAGGAAGGTATCATTTGTGTTGTAGGTTCATCAAGCGAGAGATCAAGTGAAAGCTAGGACCAGCCATCAGTTAAAGGTATGTCTTTCGATATCCTGATCTCTGCCATTTGTAAGAACTAGTTGCAATATAATAAATGTATTTACCTGTCAACCCCGCCCAGTTGGTAGTGTCCATCTCCTCACTATAAGGTTAAAATACTGAACAACAGACATGGTTTGGGATGAGGTTTTGTTTCTAAACCAAGATTTTTAACTATCTCTTCTGAAATCAAGTTAGCTTGTGATCCACTATCAAATAAAGTATCAATTTTAGTATTCTTAGAAATCACCCTTATGTGAAATAACTCACTCATTTTCTTTTCATCATGAACATGTTCAACTTTTGAAACATAAACAGAAGGATTTTTATCTTGTAAGCCCATGGCTGTAATTTTGGTCTCGTCTCCAGAGTCTGATCCCAAAACAAGCTAAAGAGTGGCGGGTAGTATTATGATCTTCTTTCTTATTCCGAAACTTTTCTGGCTTAAGATCCGAGTGAAGCTTCCAACATTTGGATACATCATGACCCCTTTTCTAACAATGTGTGCATGTGGGATTATGTCTTCCTTTCTTCACGGTAGTTGTGTGCTTACATTTCCCTTTACCTTTGAACTTGTTTCCACCTGGTTTGAAAGGATTGTTGGAAAATATATCAAAGGGACTCTTCCCCTTAGATTCAATATGGGTGGCTTGAACACACACTTCATCCAGGTTAGTCGGATTGAACATAAGAATTGTATGTCTTAACTATGCAATCCTCTTATGTATTTAAGAAGTGTTTCTTAAGTATAGAGAGGTATACCAAGTACTAGTTCCTTTCTTCTAAATTCTTATGTGTATTCTTGAACGTTCTGACCCTTAGCTTCTCTGAAATTTTGTCAGTCCATCATAACCTGCTGCATATAACTACTTTTTCAACGCTGCAATAAACTCATACCATGAGGAAATAATTTTACCTTTTGTAAGAAGGTGCTCATGATTTTTCTCTCCCACCAGATGAGAACAGTGCCACCAAGCCAGAGGGTGGCCAACTGGATTTTTGCTTCATCGCCTACAAGCTTTTGGATCCTGTAATATACTTCAATTTGTCTTATCCAGTTATCCAATTTTTCAGCGTTAAGTTCTTCGATAAACATGGGTAAATCAAAATTTACATCAATCTTAATAATGGAACATTAGCAACGTCATTCTGATGACCTTTAGAATGATGGGAATGATTAGAAGAAGTAGAGTCGGAAATTGAATCTGAACTAGAAGGTGAGGATGGAGGTTCAGGAGGGCCTCCTTCATTTCCTTGATTTATTAAAGCATTACCTTCCTCTTTTCCTTTCTTCATTTCTCTCTTTTCCAATCTCTCTTGATAATCTGCAAACAAATTCTTAACCATATCTGACATCCTGTAGAAGGATTTATGGAAAGCCTTATCGTGCTCTGAACGGGCATCATCCTCTGCCATTTTCTTCCTTCGAATCGTACATTCAATTTCTGGATGAAAAGGAACAAGCTCTCCTTCACCTGCTTTAAGCTTGTCTCTAGTAATCATTCACACACTCCCAAATCTATGGTTAAGCAAGCTATGATACCAAACATGATCTGAAATTGCAGGATCTTCATTAACCAAGATTTATGTGAATGCTTCAACAGTTAGCTTTAGAAGAAAGACTTTAAAAAGGCTTTAAAATGACACTTTCAAAGAGCACATAAGCTTAAATAATGAAAATCATACTATGGGACAATAGTCGATAACGAAGTTCGTCTAATATGGACTACGTCTCTGGGCCCCTTCCAGTGAGACCAATTTCATTAGTCTTCAAAAATGCTTTATAAAGAAAACTTAGGAATCCCCCAAACATCACCTCAGTGTTCTGTTGTTCTGGAGAAAAAACAGACTTTAGTAGTAGCTTCAAAAGGAAATTTTGATTCTTTGAAGTGTAAACATGGCTATACTTCGGTGTAGTTGAAGGGTTCTGTGAGAACTTTTTTGTCAAAGTGCTTGGATGCAAAACCTGAAGTTGGATTCAGACTCCTTGCGAAAAATCGAGTTTGTTGAGTATAAACTTGATATAGTTCTGAGTCGGAACTCAGGATGCCCCCTCTGGCACAGCGTCCAAGACTCTCACTAATCCGTATAATTCGCACGACCTATGGATGCATGCATGCTGTGACCTCAGGTTGCGTGCAAACCTACCTCGGGATGCGCACAGACTATGACATCGCGATGCATTCCCGAACCACTGCACTGTGTGAAAATTGCCTCGCTTTTTGTGCCCGATACCACCTTGGGAAGCATGAAAAACCACCTCGATATGCGTGTAATACCACCTCAGTATGCGTGCAGGAATTGCCTCAAAATCTGTGCAAGGTTCGGCCTCCGAACTCTGTAAAACATGGTTTAAATAATACAAAAATATGGTTTGGCGCTAGCGCCCTTTTAGGCATAAAGTCAGATCATATTAAATACAAAATAATCCGTAGCCCATAACAATAAGCTTAAGTGGACTATTGGTTAAAAGATTGAGATTATATGGGAGAGGCTATTCTTTCAAATCCCATCACTTTTTCCCTTTATTACACATATATATTAGTTATGCCCTTTATTACACATATATAATAAGATATTCGTTTGAACCAATTTTTAGATACTTAGGCCTTATTGAACATTTCGTGGCTGCCACGTGGAAGCTTTCCAATTGTCCACATTGTCGCCACATGTTAGCTTCCCATTGTGCCATGTCATCCCCAGTCATCGTCTGCCACCTCAGCACCTACCACGTCATCACATGCCACGTGGCACTTCCAGATTGGTTTGATTGGGTGCCATCTCATCCATTTATGGGTGACACGTGTCATCATCTCTTGCTGCAATGTCACCATAACGTCATCTCTGCCAAGTCAAATATATGATCATGCCACATGGTATCCTATGGTCCTCCCACGTGGCACCCCATTTTTCCATTTTTCCCTGATTTGTCGAAAATCCCGAACGCATTAACTTTTTCATCCGGAGTTCATTTTTATGAAACAGGCGTCGTTGGGAAGCTCTCGGCGATCCCTACGCAACTGTATAATTTTGTTCAGAATTTGAAGACTTTAAAATTTGGTCATTTTGGGAGATCCACCAGGATCATTATGAACTCACTTAGGTGTCCTGTGAATCTACAAGTATGGGAATCAATATTCATAAATATTATTTTCTGGAAAATAGAATTGTTGCATATGTGATAGAACAAGTTTTTTTTTTCCATTCCACACAGAACCTTTAAATAAAAGTAAAAGAGTGCAGTTTGTGCCAAAAAAACAAGATAGAGAACACTCACCTGGTCGATTTACTACGACCATTTCCCATTCCCTAGGATAAGTGGGAAAGCATTTCCATGGATTTCATTACAGGGTTTCCCAAGGTTCAGGGAAGAGACTGCTTGTACATAGTGGTGGACAAGTTGACCAAGTTCGCTCACTTATTTTCCATTCCCTCATACTATTCAGCAGCATAGGTGGCAAAACTCTTTTTTAAAGATGTATTTAGACTCCACGGGTTACCTAAGACCATTATTAGTGATAGCAACAACAAGTTCATTAGAGCCTTTTGGAAAGAAATTTTCAGGTTGGTGGGAACCGAGTTAGCTATGAGCACAAGTTATCATCCACAGAGCGACGAAAAGAAATAGATAGTTAACAAGTGGATTGAGGGATACTTGATGAATTACGTAGCAGGTCAGCAAAGGACATGGATCAAGTGGCTACACTTAGGAGAACACTACTACAATACCACCCACCATATGACCATTGTGATGACTCCATTCAGAGCTTTGTACAGATATGATGCCTTAAATTTTGCAGATATGATATTTCGTGATAGCAGAGCCCCCAAGGCCAAAGAGTGGATTCAAGAGAATCAAGATATTCTTAAAATACTCAGAGAAAACATACAAGGTTTCTCAGAATTAACAAAAGATATATGCAGATAGACACAAGATTGAGCGCAGTTTTGAGGTGGGAGACTTAGTATATTTACATCTACAATCTTACCAACAGTCATCTCTTAAGAAGAAAGGAGCAGAGAAAATCAATCCTTGCTTATATGGTCCCTACAAGATAATCTGGAAAGTTGGAGAGGTAGCGTATGAGCTAGAATTACCCCCAGAGAGAAAGATTCACAACATATTTCATGTATCTAACCTCAAGAAGGCAGTGGGTCAAAATATTGTGACATCATCCAAGCTGATTCCCCTTGATGATGAGGGGCAATTGATTATGATTCCAGAATGCATCCTAGAGGTGTGAGAGTGGAAACTAAGGAAGATAATCATTAGAGACTACTTGGTTCAATGGAGGGATTTTCCTATAGAAGATGCCACTTGGGAAGGAGAATAGGTATTACAGCACCCAACATTATAGTTGCTTGAGGACAAGCAATTTCAAGCGGGGAGGACTGTAATGTCCTCTTCTTCTTAAGCACAGAGGACCATCCCGCTAACCTATATGATTCCCATAGGTTCGAGCGAGCATTGACATCCAGGGAATTAACTGAGGATTGATGCCATATGCACCCTAAGAAGATATCTAGCATGGTTATTATATCATCAATAGGTAAACAGGGGCCACAGGAACTAAAGGCCACCTGCATGCATAACATCCGAGCTTTATTTCATGTTGCATGCACTGATTGGGTCTCCAGACACTCCAAAAGCACCGCATGCAAGTCAACTGAAAATTAGAAAATAAAGTGACCTAGTTAGGTCAAAAGTTAGGCCTAAAATGTGAATGTTATAAAATAAAGGTAAAGCAAGTGAAGAAGACCTGCTTATATGATTATTTATTTGTGGATTCGAATTAGAGATCTCAACGAGCTAGGTTGGGGTTGAGTGCATGCACTCAGCTAACTAGTGCATTTCGGCAACGAAATCTATCTGCCCTAGTCACTATCAGGTTGGATCATCCAATGTTGTAGAAATTTCTCCCTTCGGATAGGTAGAAACTCTCTTAGGTTAAAGTAGACTTTAACTGACTCTAAACTAAGACAAAAAGATAACAAATGCTACCTTGAATTCCTAGATCTAAATAAATATCTCAAGATTATATTGATGTAAGAAATGGAAGAGATCTAACTGACCTTCGATTCAATTGCTCGTCCTAATGGTCGCTTCAATCTCCAAGTCCTCGAGAATGAACCTGTCAGAATGAAACCAAGATACAAGCATATACAATTCTCTAGCAACTTGAAATGTGAGTTAGGATCTAAATCTATAAAAGAATCAAATCATACGATTGAAACGAAATCAACATACATGATTTGGGAAACAAGACACGCTATGTTTTATTACCAACTTGAAGTCACTTACAATGGTTGCCTGATATCCAAGCCAACTCCTAGCTCCAAGTGCTTTCTCCTCTAGCTGTCTCCACAAAGATTCAAGATCATAAGTTTGAATTCAAAGGACCCAAACAATATTACGTACTAGAGGAAAAGGTTTAGGAATAGTGGGAGAAGAGAAGAAGAAGAGTTAGAGGATATAGATTTGGGGGATACAGAGTTTTAGTTTGAAAAAAGGCAAGGAAACAATGGCAAATGATAACAAGGTAGCTTTCAATAGCCTTATTTCCGCTATTAAGGATCTAACTTCAGGACAAAAAGAAATGGGGAGTTCCATCAAACAACTGACTGGTAAATCAGGGCCCACCCCACACAGTCCTATGTTTCCCAACAGTGATAGAGTATCCACCAGTAGTAGTGGGGAACATCTACATA
The DNA here is from genome assembly GCA_027924585.1 of Larix kaempferi. NCBI lineage: Eukaryota > Viridiplantae > Streptophyta > Pinopsida > Pinales > Pinaceae > Larix > Larix kaempferi. The sequence goes on along the minus strand of BSBM01001530.1, from coordinate 46,739,052 downwards.
CCAACATGCAGAGCCACCCCCATATATGCAATAGGTCCTCCCGACTTACCCTACCACAGTTCTTGGATAGCCCATCTGCTATACCCATAGTACAGGTAGATCCATAAGAGCCCATGGGGGCATGTTTGAGAGAGTACGGAGCACTGGGATATGAATTCCAGTCATCCATGACCTTCACTGACTTTTTCCACTTTAAAAGTAAGAGCAGGCCCAGAGCATGCAATAGACCTTTCAACCAGAACTTTGAGTTACAACGCACGGTAGGGAAACTGACTATTCCTACCTTTTAGGGGACCCGGGGTGGCCCAACACGGAATTGGGTACAGAAGTTGGACACATACTTCCAACTCAACTCCATGATAGATACAAATGCCATTAAATTGGATACCTTTCATTTGGACGGGGAGGACCATGAGTGGTGGAAACAAGGGTTGGTGACCTTAAGTCACAATGCCATCACCTCGTACTCAGATTTTACAAAGAGGCTCATTGAGTGTTTTGACAGAAAATACGCCAAGGTGCATTTCAGAGAGCTAGCACAACTCAAATAGACAGGCAGTCTAGATGCATTCATATCATAGTTTTAGAGGGTAGCATTCATGGTGACAGACATTTCAAGGAGCAGATTGATTATGTTATTTACCAAGGCCCTCACTAATCCCTTATGTGGATGGGTCAAGGCTTATAGACCCACCACCCTAGATTATGCCATCAGTCGGACTAGAGATTTATAGGATTCAGTACCAAAGAATAGAATTCCTCCCAGAACCAATTTTCCGATTAAATATAAAGAGAGGAAACCCTTCCAAAAAGAATGTCCCAAGAAAGAATGGATGGACAATGATACCCGCCAAGACCTTAGAAGAAATAAATTATGTTTCACCTGTCAAGAACCATGGGTACCAGGTCACATATTTTTAGGGAAGGGAAAGTCCCACTACATAGAGGTCTATTCCGACAGTGGGGAGGATGAGGATTATCAGGATCAGGAACAGGGAGAGGCACACGAGATAACAGATGAGGCACAATCACTAGGAGGTTCCATTGCTACATTGTTTGGGGTTCCTAGATTCCACACTCTCTGGATCAGAGGTGTCATACAGGGAAATAGAGTGGGAGTATTGATAGATGGTGGGGCATCCCACAACTTTATTGATGCTTCCTGGGTAAAAAAGAAAGGCATTTAGACTGAGAGTTTTGATGGATTTTCAGTAGTTGGAGTAGTTCACCACACCATGGAGTGTAATCAAAGGATCCCAAAATTAAAAGTAACGCTCGGGCACTATACAGTGGTAGAGACATTCTATGTGGTATACGTACCAGACACCAACATTTTTTTGGGAGTTCAGTGGCTTTATTCCATAGAGAAGTATTCTACAAACTATCAAACCATGGAGATGGAGTTCATGGGAAATGAGGGACAAAAAGTAGTATTGAGAGAGATGAATACCTACCCCCCACAACAGTATCATCACACAGGATGGAGGAAGTGCTCCGACAGGGAGACATAGAGTGGGAGGCAGAGTGCTTGGTTACCTTCAAGAAACCACCAAACAAGGCCACATAACATCCATCAGATATAGAGGCCTTACTGCAGAAGCACAAAGCAGTATTCAGAGACCTCCAGATAGGGGATTTGAGCATATTATTGAGCTAGAGGAGGGTACTCAAGCTGTCATCACTACCCCTTACAGACACCCCAAGAGGTATAAAGATGAAATAGAGAGTACAAGCAAGGAACTGCTCAAACTAGGGTACATTAAACCTAGCTCCAGTCCATTTGCATCCTCAGTGGTGCTAGTAAGAAGAAGGATGGAACCTTATGCATGTAAATCAATTACAGGGCACTTAACAATAAGAAAATAAAAAACAGGTATCCAATCCCCATGATTGATGAGTTGATGGATGAACTACAGGGGGAAAAGTACTTTTCCAAGATTGACCTCCAATCAGGTTACCATCAGATTCGGGTTAGGGAACAGGGTGTTCCAAAGACTGCTTTCTGTTGTCACTATGGACACTATGAGTTTCTAGTGATGTCATTTGGGCTCACTAATGCACCAGCCACTTTCCAGTCATGCGTGAACCATATCTTCAAGGCTCAGTTATGCAAGTATCTTCTGGTATTCTTCGACGGAATATTGATATAAAGTAGGACTTGGGAAGAACATTTGAGACACCTAGATGAAGTACTTGGGATTTTATAGGAACAATCGCTATATGCCAAGATGTCCAAGTGTGAGTTCGACATGCAGGAGATGTTATATTTGGGACATGTGATAGGGGCCAATGGGGTACAGGTACACTTAGAGAAGATTCGAGCCAGACTGGATTGGCCTACACCCAAAAATGTGACATAATTGAAGGGATTTTTGGGCCTTTGAACTTACTACAGGAGATATGTCAATGGGTTTTCACATATGACCGCACCTCTCACTGATCTTACCAAGGAGGGGGAATTTAGTTGGTCAGAGACAACACGACAGACATTTGAAAAAATGAAGAAGGTAATTAGTTCATTCCCAGTACTAGCTCTACCAGATTTTTCTTAGCCATTCATATTAGAATGTGATACCTCAGGAGAGGGAATAGGGCAGTATTGATGCAGAACAATCACCCCATTGCATTTGAGAGCAAGAAACTCAAGTACTATGAGAGCCACTATTCAATTTACAACAAGGAAATGTTATCCATTCTCCATGAGCTAACCAAGTTCAGGCAATACCTAGTGGGTGGAAGATTCGAGATTAAGACAGATCACAACAGCTTGAAATACTTCCTGGAACATAAAGAACTGAATGAGAGGCAACAAAAATGGGTGAGTAAAATTCAAGCCTATGACTTTGAGATTGAATACATAAAGGGAAAGAACAATATGGTAGCAGATGCACTTTCTAGACGACCAACCACTTTATCCCTTATGAGTATCTCATTAGATTGGAGATCTCATCTTTTGGATGAGTATTCCAAAGATAAATTTTCCTACGAACTATTGGATGGACACATTTCGGACGACAGGTACATAATAATTGATGACATCATCTACTACAAAAACAAAATCTACTTGGTTCTCGAGTCTTCCCTTAAGAAAAATATTTTGCAAGCTTCGCATGACTCACCTTTAGTAGGACATCAGGGGTTTCTTAAGTCTTACGGGAAGATTAAAGAGAGGTTCTCATGGAAGGGACTCAAGAATGATGTGATTCAATATATAAAAGAGTGTAGTTTGTGCCAACGGAACAAGATAGAGCACACTCACACGGCCGATTTACTACGACCATTTCCCATTCCTGAGCAGAAGTGGGAAAGCATTTCCATGGATTTCATTACAGGTTTTCCCAAGGTTCAAGGAAGAGACTGCTTGTACGTAGTGGTGGACAGGTTGACCAATTTCGCTCACTTCTTTGCCATTCCCTCATACTATTCAACAACACAGGTGGCATAACTATTTTTCAAAGAGGCATTTAGACTCCACGGGTTACCTAAGACCATCGTTAGTGATAGGGACAACAAGTTCACTGGAGCCTTTTGGAAAGAACTTTTCAGGTTGGTGGGAACAGAGTTATCTATGTGCACAAGTTATCATCCACGGAGCGATGGAAAGACAGAGATAGTTAACAAGTGGATTGAGGGATACTTGAGGAATTACATAGCAGGTCAGCATAGGACATGGATCAAATGGCTAGACTTAGGAGAACACTGCTACAATACCACCCACCATATGACTATTGGGATGACTCCATTCAGAGCTTTGTACGGTTACGATGCCTTAACTTTTGCAGATCTGATATTTGGTGATAGCAGGGCCCCCAATTCCAAAGAGTGGATTCAAGAGAGTCAATATTTTCTTAAAATACTCGGAGAAAACATACAAGTTGCTCAGAATCAACAAAAGATATATGCAGATAGACATAGGATTGAGCGCAGTTTTGAGGTGGGAGAATTAGTATATTTACATCTACAACCTTACCGATAGTCATATCTTAAGAAGAAAGGAGCAGAGAAACTCAATCCTTGCTTCTATAGTTAGTACAAGATAATCCGGAAAGTCGGAGAGGTAGTGTATGAGCTAGAATTACTCCAGAGAGCAAGATTCACAACATATTTAATGTATCTAACCTCAAGAAGGAAGTGGGTCAAAAAATTGTGACATCAACCAAGATTCCCCCACTTGATGATGAGGGGCAATTGATTTTGATTCCAGAACGCATCCTAGAGGTGCAAGAGTGGAAAATAAGGAACATAATGATTAGAGACTACTTGGTTCAATGGAGAGATCTGCCTATAGAAGAGGCCACTTGGTAAGGAGAACAGGTATTACAACACCCAACATTACAGTTGCTTGAGGACAAGCAATTTCGAGCAGGGAGGACTGTAATGTCATTTTCTTCTTAAGCACAAAGGACCATCCCGCTAACCTATCTGATTCCCATAGGTTCAAGCGGGCACTGACATTTAGGGAAATAACTGAGGATTGATGACATATGCACCCTAAGAAGATCTCTAGCATGGTTATTATATCATCAGTAGGTAAATAGGGGCCACAGGAACTAAAGGCCACTTGCATGCATAACATCCGAGCTTTATTGCATGTTTCATGCACTGATTGGGTCTCCAAACACTCCAAAAGCACCACATGCAAGTCAACTGAAAATTAGAAGATAAAGTGACCTAATTAGGTCAAAAGTTAGGTCTGACAAGTGAATGTTATAAAAGAAAGGTAAAGCAAGTAAAGAAGACCTTCTTATATGATTATTGATTTGTGGATTCAAATTGGAGAGCTCAACGAGCTAAGTTGGGGTTGAGTGCATGCACTCAACTAACTAGTGCATTTCGGCAGTGAAATCTATCTGCCCTAGTCACTATCAGGTTGGATAATCCAGATCCAACACAGCTTCATTATCAAATACTACTACTCTGCAGCTACTGCAGGATTCGAGTTTCTATTGGATTGAGGAACTCACCCTCCTTGCTTGGGCGCATTATCCAAGGACACCTCTATTCGCTATTCAGTCTACAGGGTCTGGAATTGCTGCATGTTGCTTCCATTCTTCTCAGAGTAGTGATATTACCCTTCCCCTGGAAGAAGGACTCCTCAGCTTGAGTCTCGGGCTATTTATCAACATATCTCTCCTAAAGAAGACATCTTTCTACATATGGGAGACTTTCTCAAGGAGGAGGTTCACATTTTAGGCATCTGAGCCATCCTTCTATCTGCATGCTGCTTCTATCGTGATTAGAGGAGCAGTATAACCCCATCACACCCTTTCTAGAGTTGCTTCTGAGGAGTATTATTTACTAACGAGCATATCAAGGTTTGAGTGGGAGCATTATTCCCAAGGGCGCATTATCTAAAGGATATTCAACCTTATCTCACCTATCCACCGACACAACTCTTGCATGCTGGGTTTATATTGATGCTTATCAGCCAATCTATCTATTGGTACGTACATGCATAACTTCTTCCTATTTTATAGCATTTCCGATTATCTGGGTTATAGATCTGCATGCATGCTTATATCAGTGCATACTTTCATACTCTACTCTTATATTGAGGCATAAGACCACTAGAAAACCATAGAACAACACAGAAAAAAGAAAAATATCAGTTTGGGATATTATAGATGTGCACTTTTCTAGTTGTCTTGGAAGAATTACTTGATGATTGAAATGAGAAGGCATCATCCTTTATTTATACTTGATTATGAGCTGACTTTTCTTAGTGGGTCCGACTTCTCTTTTTCTACCTGGGCCGACATGTATTAGGAGCAATATAATATTGTTTTATTTATTTATTTAGGGCATACTTTAGCTAGCGAGGATACCTCACTTAGCTACAAACATCAACACTCCCTCTTAGCTAGAGAGGTATGATCATGCTAGAACTCATCACGTCGGAACACATACGGTCATCTCGTCTGAGTACATTTGATCGTCAAATCAGAACACATTCGATCATCTTGTTTGAGCACGTATGATCATCACATCCGAACACATTTGAATGTCTCGTCTGAGGACATGTGACCATCGAATCGAAACATATCTGAATGTATCGTCTATCATGTAGATCTCGTCATCATAATAAGGTCGATTCCCACATAGGGATACACTTCAAAAAGAAGTACTCTCCACAAAGGAACCATCCCACAAAAGGATACACTCCGCAAAGGAGCACGTTCCACAAAGGAACCATCCCACAAAGGGACACACTCCACAAAGGAGCATGTTCCACAAAGGACCACGTTCCACAAAGGACCACGTTCCACAAAGGAACCATCCCACAAAGGGACACACTCCACAAAGGAGCACATTCCACAAAGGAACCATCCCACAAAGGGATCAAGCACAAGCCTCAGCTTGTGCCTCATTAGCATCCATATTGGTCATCAATATCCCTTCCTGAGGAATGGTATCTCCATTACTCCAAGATTTTCACGGAAGTATGCAAACTTCACTTTAGACAAAGGATTGGTAAGGATATCAACAATTTTCTCATATGTGGAGATATACTGGAGCTTGATTGCTCCCCTCTAGACTATGTCTCTGATGTAGTGATATTTGATCTCAATGTGTTTGGACTTATCTTGGAACACAGGGTTCTATGGAAGCTTTACACAACTTTGGTTATCACAAAATATCATTGTCACATCAATCTCATTACCATACAAATTTGCAAGCATCTTCCGAATCCATACTGCTTCCTTACAAGCTGCACTAGCTGTGATGTATTCTTCCTCGACTGTGTTGAGTGCCACAAAAGTATGTTTCTTGTTGAACCAAGAAACCATAGCTAATACCAAGCTAAAAGAACACCCAGAGGTGCTCTTTCTGTCAATTGCACTGCCAGTCCAATCTAAATCTGTGAAACCTACTAGCTTCACTCCATTATCTGAGGCATATCTCAAACCATAACCAATCATACCACGAAGCTATCTCAACACATGCTTAGCTGCTACCCAATGTACTTGTCTTGACTCGACCATGTGCTGACTCAATGTGTTCACTGTATAGAAAACATATGGCCTGGTATTAACCAGGTACAACAAAGAGCCAATTAACTGATGGTACATGATGGGATCTACTAAATTTGAAGATATGGCAGCATTATGTACCTTCTTCAGATTTGATTCCATAGGTGTAGCCATGGACTTACAGTCCATCGTGCCAAATCTGCATAGGATCTCAATAGTATACTTTCCTTGTCCAAGGAAGATCTCACCGGATCCCTAGCACACCTCTAAGCCCAAGAAATAATGCATTAGCCCCAGGTATTTCATTTCAAATTCACAATTCAAATCCCTCTTGCACCTGGCAATCATACTCTCGTCTCCTATGAGAAATAGTTCATCAACATAAAGTACCAATATCAAGGGACGACCATCATCAACCTTATAATAAAGGTTCTAATCTGCTTCACTTCTGGTGAAGCCTAGCTTTGTCAGAACTGTCGATCCTAGAGTACCAGGCCCGGGGTTCCTGCTTAAGCCCATAAAGAGCTTTCTTCAATTTGAAAACATCATACTCCTTCTCATGTACAACAAAACCCTCAGGCTGCTCCATATATACTTCTTCCTCAATTACACCATTGAGGAAGGTGGTCTTTACATCCATTTGGTGTATTTTCCAACCCATGACAAAAGCAAGAGAAATAATGGACCTCATAGTAGCATGCCTGGAAACTGGAGCAAATGTCTCATCATAATATATTCCCACTTTTTGAGAGAAACCATAGGCTACGAATATGGCTTTGTGTTTCTCAATGCTACCATCTGCAACATGTTTAATCTTAAAGATCCATTTGGAAGTCACTACTAAATTATCTTATGGCCTTGGAACAATATCCCAAACGTCATTTTTCATGATGTATTGATACTCATCCATCATGGCATCTTTCCAGACCTAATGTCCAACTTCCTTCGAGTCAAAACTAGAAGGCTTTGAGTCACTGATATGACTCATCAAGGCTGAGTATCCAGAGTATCTTTGTGGTCTCTTGCTCTCTTTGAATGTACCTCGAGGAGCTGCATGTCCTTCTGCATCTTGTAAGGTATCAATAAGCCATCCTGGCCTCTTTTGGCTAGTATTTTTAGGAGGCTCGGGATCTAGGACAGGTTCTAAAGAAACCTCCTGATGATCTAGATCATGGTCTTCAACAATAGGAGTTTCCTGCTACTCAGTATCATCATCCAAATGAGTTTCACGAGATCTCTTAAATGATACCTCCTCATCAAAGGTTACATATCTGCTTATATCAATATGACGGTGCCCTAGAATATATACTCGATATGCTTTAGAGGTCTCACTATATCCAACAAAGATACCTTTATGTCCTGAAGGCTCCAACTTGGTCCTCTTTTCCTTAGGCACATGAATGTAAGCTGGACAACCAAAGATTCTCAAATGTTCAACTTCTAGTTTCACACCTGTGAAAACTTCTTCAGGGGTCTTGTCCTTCAAGGATTGATGAGGACATCTGTTCTGAATGTATACGATAGTGTTGGCTGCTTCATCCCATAGAAACATAGGGACCCCTTGATCATGGATTAGTGCCTTGGTAGATTCAATGATGGATCTATTTTTCCTTTCAACAATCCCATTCTGCTAGGGATTATAAGGTACTGAGAAATCCCTCTTAATTCCTGCATTTTTACAAAAATTGTTGAAGTCCTTGGAGGTGTATTATCCCCCATTGTATGATTTGAAAGCCTTGATCTTCTTGCCTATCAAGTTTTCTACTTGAGCCTTGAATTCCTGGAACTTGGAGAAAAATTCATCTTTGTTTTTCAAGAGGTATATCCATGTTTTACGAGAGAAGTCATCAATGAAAGTAGCGATATACATGTATCCTCCCAAGGATGGTGCTGTCATAGGTCCACACATATATGAGTGAACCAAGTCCAAGATCCCTTTGGATTTTTTGTCACTGTATGGAAAGGAATGCTTGGAATTATTTCCAAGTGCACATACTTTGCATACACCTTCATGTTCATTTGGAAGATCTAGGTTACCTGTGACCATGTGTCTCAAGGTTGGAAAAGCTCTATAGTGTAAGTGAGCAAATCTACAATGCCATAACTCAGTCAAACTGTAAGATTCATGAACAAGAGCTTGAGCTGGTTGACCTTTCAATCTGTAGAGACCCCCAAATACGGTACCAATAATGTTAGTTGAATCAATGCTTGAGTCTTTAGGCGACATGAGTACTTGTCCATCTATAAAGGCAACTCTCATACCTTTATCTTCCAAAGCTGATATGGATATAAGATTCTTCTTTAGACTTGGTACAAGTAGCACTTTTCCCAAGTGTAAGGAGTCACCTGAGTCTAGTTGGAAGGATGTTGAACCAACTCCTTTTACTTCATACTTGGAATCGTCACCGAGTTCAACCTGAAGAGAGGCATGCTTGTTTGACAAGCTTGAAAGAGGATCTTGAGAACCTGTCATGTGTCCAGATGCACCACTATCTATTAACCATTCATCATTGGTAGAGATAGTACCCGTGAGAGCTGTAAAAAGGAAGTATTCTTTCCCAATGGCTTCTTGTTGATCTTTTTCAATATGCTTCTCCTTAGCTGTAGAAGCATTATGCTTTCCCTTTCCTTTTTTATTCTTCCAGCATTCTGAAGCAAAATGGCCCATCTTGCCACAAGAGTAACATCTGAGTTTGGATTTGTCTTTCATTATCTTTGGACTTTGAACTCCCTTAATCCCTTTCTTGCCTTTCTCCACTTCCCTTCCTTCTTACCAAATTTGGTTGCATTAACTAATTCTTCTTCATTCTCCTTTGAGGTAGAGGCAAGCTCCCTTGTTTTTTCTTGAATACATTATGACCAAAACTGATCAAAAATAGGTAGCTAACCATGAGCACATGTTCCTTTCACAAATGGTTTCCATTTGGAAGGAATACCACTCATATATGTCAACACTAAATCTCTATCAGGAACACTTTCATCAACAACTACTAGTTGATCTCTGATTTGACCAATCTTCAAGAAGTAAGAAGAAACATAATCATCCTTTGTAAACCTTACTTGACGAAGTTGATCTTTTAGGACCAAAATTATGATAGGATTCTCATTTTCATATAGCTTCTTCAAGGCACCATACATCTTCTTAGCTGAGTCTGAGCTTGCAATAAGAGGTACAAGATGATCTTTTACTGAGTCCATTAATGTCCTCATAGTTGTGGCTTCATTCTTTTTTAATCTTGATTTCTCTCTGACTCACTCTAGCTCTAGAATGACTTTGAGTATATGATATTTGAGATCATGTTCATTTAGGAGCACGATCATTCTGCTTTTCCAAGATCTGAAGTTTGAGACTCCCTCTAATCTGTCTTCTACTCTGAGTCCAACAACCATCTTGTCTGGAAGATTGAAACCGTGAAATCGGACTTGGAAACCCTAGTAGGAGCTATGTCAAAAACCAAACTTCTTGAAACTGAGATCTGCTTCCATAGAGAGATTCACCTTCCTAGGGCGAGTTAAATAGTCCTCCTTTTCTTCTGATTCCGTGGACAAGATACTCAAAAAACTAAAACCCTAGTTTCTTGTTCCTAGCAGAAATTAGGTCAAATTTGAAAATTTTCTGAATGAAGATCTTCCTCCATAGGTAGCTGCGCCTTCCTAGGGCGAATTCAAGATAGATCTTTCCATGTCAATTCTGTGGATGGAAACCTTAAAAGCGGGAAGCCCTAGTTTCTGGCACTTGTCTCTTTCAGCACAGCTTTGCTACCATGTTAATTGTATAATATAGAAGTATAGTTTATATTATAAGCATCCCAAGAAATAACTGAAAGAATAACAAAGCACAAAGAAACAATAGACACAAATGTTTATCTTGGGAAACCACAAGGGAAAAACCCAACAACCTTCTTAATTAGAGATATTCAGTACATAGAGTAGATAAAGATCACAAGACATAAGATGACAGATAAAGATAGTCTTCAACAACCCAAAATTTGTCTTCCTTCGAGTGATGCACACTTTTCCAGCTGTCTTGGATGAATTGCTTGATGATTGAAATGAGAATGCATCATCCTTTATTTATACTTGATTCTGAGTTGACTTTTCTAAGTGGGGCCAACTTCTCTTTTTCTGCCTGGGACAACTTGTATTAGGAGCAATATAATACTGTTTTATTTATTTATTTAGGGCAGACTTTAGCTAGTGAGGATACCCCACTTAGCTACAAACATCAACACTTTCTACATGTTAGTAACTGAATAGCTTGGAAGGTGGGGAATGGGACTCAGGTGCTTCTTGGAGAGGATAATTTCATTGGTTGTAATGGGGTTTACAAACTTCCTCAAGGTCTAATTACATATTTGAGACATTTTGGTTGTATTTATCGAGCTCATGTCAAAAGAATGGCCAATGGTTATCATGAAGCAAATTGTTGATATCTTGAGGAAGAATTAGGCCTTCAGGGTGATCAAGCAATTGAATGGGATAACTACATAAATGGATTGAAACATGTTGGCATTAGATTGCCAAACATAGAAGATAAAATTGTCTGGTATTGGGATGTTGCTTCTGGGCAGGTAAGTGCAAAACAAGCCTATGAAGCAATTGTACCTTCTAATGTGTTTTGAGGTGAGAAATGGTGGTATAAATTGCTTTGGAACTTGAATGCTCCATTGAAGTTGAAATGTTTTTACTTGCTTGCTTTAGATAATAAAATTCTAACTTGGGAAAATCTCTTGAAGAGAGGTTTTGTAGTTCCAAATTGTTGTTATTTTTGTAAAAATGGAGTTGATTATGTGGAGCACTTCTTTGTCCAATTTGATTTTGGCCAGAAATTTTGTGAGGCTATTAGGCATAGTCTTCATTTGTCGGCCAACCGGTGTAAAATTTCTCTAGAAGAAAATCTTTTTCATTGGGTTTCAACTTGTTATAAGTTCAAGGCTTTTCATCTGCTTGTATTATGGGGAATTTGGAGACGTAGGAATTTGATCATTTTTTAAAATGATAGAAGAAGTATTTCTCTTACAAGCTCTCAAATTTCTGTGACTTACCAAGAATATCATTTAGCTCAAAATGAGAAAGCTTCAAGAATCATTAATTTCCCTTATGTTTTGAGTGATACACATGTTGGTCTATTTGATGGTGCTTCTAATTTGGGTCTTAGTGTTTGTGGCAGTCGTCTCAGACTTAGTGGTAGAAAAAGATTCCATATTTGGATGGGGTGTGGAGAAGGTACCAACACTAGGGGGGACTGTTGGCACTATGGGTTGTGTTAAAGTTTTTTTTATTTTAAGGGGTATTGACTCTTTACATCTTTTGGGAGACTCCAGAGTGATTGTGGATTGGTTTAATGAGGAATTTGATTTGCAAGTAGCCATCCTTGACCACTGGAAACTTAGAATTTGAGAGCTTCAATCTGGAATGCAATTTATTTCCCGAAGACACATTTTTCGCCAACTGAATTCTACAACTGATGGACTATCAAAGAAGGCATTTGGGCTAAATGAAGGGCTTCTCTTTTATAAAGAATATTTGGATGGTCGAGTGCTGTTAAGGGGCACGATTCAGGCATACTAAATCATTTGTCTCCGTTATCAATAAATACAAGTGATGAAGTTTTTTGTTTTGTCATTTTGTAATTTTAGTGAACATTAATGTGTATAAGCCAATCTTTCAGCTTATAGTATGAAGTTTTGTATTTTGCTATTTTATGAACATTGTTGCAAAAGTTTGAATGCTACCATAACTGATGGTTTTCGATATCTCTTTATTTTTGAGAGTCATTATGGGGTCTAGATAACTTGTATAGTAATAATGATGAGTCTATATATGTATGCAGTAGTCTAAAGATTAGATGATTTCATCTTCGTTTTCAGGTTATTTGTTCTCAAAATAAAACATTTACTAAAAAGTCAAAATAGTCTAATAGTTAGACAACTCTTATATAGTTAGACAACTCCTATATGTATCTTTAATTCTATGTGAATAACAAGATACACTCTTTTTCTTTCAAATAAAAATTAAATTATAAAAATAATTCGAGAAAAAGGTCAAAAGTTAAATATCTAACTATAAAAAATTAAATATTTAAATTATAAAAATAAATCGAGAAAATGTCAAAAAATTAAATATCTAACTAGAAAGATGCTGAGAGTGATACCGAAATTTGAAAAAAAAAATTGCTTAGCTGTTCATCAAATTCCACCACTAGTTGAAATAGATATAATACACTTATTTTATTTTATAGAAAATTCAAATGCATAAACAACAGGTTCGAACTCAAGATGGAGGGAACACGAATACAGTAAAGGAAGCGTCTAGAAATAGGGATTAGGCTGCAATCACCCGGTTCCCTTATAAAATGGATCGCGTCGCATCCAAAATCAAATCTATGTTTGCAGTAACCAACAAACTGACAAAGCAGTTAAGAGAGGAGCAAGCTATCAAATGGCTAAGTGTGGCTATAGGTATTACGATAAGTAACGGTTTTTGTTAGAGGAGGCATTTATTTGTAGTAAAGAAATCGGAAATACAACCAGAAGAAAAAGGAAGTGGAGGAGGAGAACTAGAAGGAGAAGGAGAAGAGGAGGAGGCTTGATGGTATTTATATTGTTGGATTCGTGCACCATAATTCGCATGGCAATGCCATGTGTATAAATTGGTCTGGAATCCATCAATACAGTTTCATCCATCACCCCCATTCCTTGACATTTCTTTCAGTTTCATCCATCACCCCCATTCCTAGACATTTCTTTCTGGACAGACCACTCTTCCGCCTCACTCCGGCCGAATCTCTGAAAGCAAATATGATTTTGGCGATACAAACTGTGAGTTTGTCTGTCTCTGTCTCAATTCTTCTGTTGTTTCTGCCTTTCGTTTTGTGATTTGTACATACATTGTGTAGTTTCTGCCCTATAGTTGTTCTTCCATTGGGGAATAGAAATTGAATCAACTGGGGTTCTGTAAATATTTTTTCGTTTCATCCGTTTGGAGTCCAATGGAGGAACCTTACCTCTTAGCTGAAACCCTACACTAAAACATGGAAACTGTGATGTGGGTGTGTGAGGAAAGTTTACGGTAAAAACCATTGTGTTAAGGGAAATCAAATTGTATTTGGACAGAAATTTGATAAGCATTTAGTGAGTTTAGAAGAAAATGTCATCTTCGAGCATTCTTGTCAAGCCTAAGCCCGTGAGAGATGAATGCATTGAATCTGGAAAGTCATGGCCCCTGGGAAGGCCAGGTGGGGCTAGACCTAATAATAATGACTCATCATCATCAGATGCTATTGAGATATATCTTAGCACTGCCGATTCTGTGACCGCCATGCGGGTTCTGGCATCTGATACCATAGAATCTGTTAAATTGAAGATCCAAAGATTTAAAGGGTTTTATGCGAAGCAGCAGATGTTGATATATGGCGGCCGAGAATTGGCACGTCCTGATAGTCTTATTAAGGATTATGGTGTTACAGACGGGAATGCCGTACATTTAGTTTTGCGTCTCTCGGATCTTCAACTCGTTAGAATAAAAACTTATTGTGGGAAGAAGTACGTGTTCAGAGTTCAGAAAAACCGTAATGTACAAGATTTGAAGCAAAGGATTTATGCAAAAGACTCTGGTTTGGCATTGGACGAGCAACAATTAGTTTTTAAAGGCGAGCAACTCGAGGACAAGAGGCTTATTGAGGATTTGCTTTTGGAGGATGATGCTGTTATCCACCTGCTTATGACGAAAACAGTAAAGCTTAGAACAAAATCTGTTGGAACAGCTGTGGAAGTTTGTTTTGTTGCCCCTGATAGTGATAATGATATACAGCCAAATTCAACAAAAGGACTGGCATGCCCTAGTATTCGGAAGAAGTCACTCATCACACCACCCCAGCCCCCTCAACTGACTGATGTTATAGAAAATACTCCTGAAACTGTGATAGATTATCAAGCTCCAAGACCCTCTTACCTTTTGGAACCACTTACAGCTTCTGCCAATTGTGTGTTGTCCTCAGCACTTTATGATATATTCGATATTGTGAGGGCAGGTTTGGAGTCTGGAAAGCCTCCAAAACAGTCTTCCGAGGGATGTGGAGGTGCATACTTTATGCAAGATGCAACAGGGACCAGGTATGTTGGTGTCTTTAAACCTGTTGATGAAGAACCTATGGCTGTAAATAATCCAAGGGGTCTCCCTGTCTCCCCTAATGGAGAGGGCCTGAAAAGAGGGACTAGGGTGGGAGAGGGTGCCTATAGAGAGGTTGCTGCATATATATTGGACCATCCTATTGGTGGACCTCGACCCTTGACTAGTGATGAACCAGGCTTTGCAGGTGTCCCTCCTACTATGATGATTCGATGTTCTCATTATGCATTTCACAATGCAGCAGTCATGGATGGTTCAGTCCCAGAAACCAAGATGGGTTCTCTACAGATGTTTGTAGAGTGTGAAAGCAGTTGCGAAGACATGGGTCCTGCAACTTTTCCTGTTCATGAAGTACACAAGATTACTGTTTTGGACATCAGGCTGGCAAATGCTGATAGGCATGGTGGAAATATCCTCATTTGTAATGAAGGTGAATCATCATCGATTAAGCTTGTTCCTATAGACCATGGATATTGTCTACCAGAGGCGGTATGCTATATTTGTTTATTTGATAAATTTCAATTTTTCCGTATTGTTCAAATTAGCTTATAAATTCAGAATAGTTTTTTTTTTTGACAAGATACAGATATTGAGTTTAGCCCCAAAACTTTATAGTAATATCTACTGAGTCAATTTGACTTAACTTGCAGTGCAAAGGGTTAAGATTGTCACTAACATTGCCATTTTCATTTGTCTTACAGTTTGAAGACTGTACATTTGAGTGGCTTTACTGGCCTCAGGCTAAACAACCTTATGATCCCAACACTCTCAAGTATATAAATTTATTAGATGCTGATATGGATATTCAGCTGCTGAAGTCTTATGGTTGGACTCTATCTGCGGCATGTTCTCGTGTACTGCAAATTTCAACAATGCTGCTTAAGAAGGGTGCAGCGGCAGGTCTTACTCCATATGAGATTGCTTGTATGATGTGTAGGGAGTCCCTCAACAAGCCATCGGTGATTGAGAACATTGTGGAGCAGGCAAAGGAATCAATTCTTCCTGAATGTAGTGAAGTTGCATTCTTGGAAGTTGTTTCTCAGATTATGGACTTCCATATAGAAAAAGCGAAGTGTACTCAGAAGTGACAAATATTTTGCACTGTTTTTATCTTCTTTCACAATCAAAGAGGATTTATTATTTCCTCTTCTCCACAGTTTCTTAAATTTACAGTGTATATTGTCTTGAAACTCACTCTCTGGCTGGATTAAGTTTTAAGGCATTAGAACAGATGATGTGACAGAGAGTTGGAGCCATTATGACCTACTTCTGTGTTTTCTTCTATGAGTTATGGAACCAATAACTGTATCCATACTCATAGTTTACTTTTTTGTAAATTTGTTTTACAAAATATGAAGGCAAGCTAAGTTGCCTGTACTAATTGAAGTACCAGAAGTTTGATTGAAGCTGTCTAAATTGGATTTGTTTTTCAAATATGCCGTTTTCTCCACTAAGCCGCTTATGTAAAAATTTGGTTCAGCAAGATAATCGTTTTCCATGGCAAATATGAATTACCAAGCTCAATGATTACATAATTAACTTCAAGGCACAAAAGGAATGGATGTAGGCCACAATAAGCTTTGAAGAAAAAATTCATAGTGTAAATTGGATAAGCCCCACAGCTTCATATTTCATTCCAATTTCATATTTAGATACTAAATTTTTATTTCAAGACAAGATATTTGCTATACATTTTTACAGACCTGAAGATTCTGAAACATTTACCTTGTCAAATATTAATGTGACAAGGTAATAAGTGACTTAGGGCATGCAAATATTTGCCCTAGGTGGAGGCTTAGGGCATGCAAATATTTGCATATCTTATTGGAAAGCTTTTTATTTTCTGGTCTGCCATCACAGCTGCCACAAGTACTAGCTAAGCTCAAAATTGGGTTGATTTCATATCAAAACACCCACTATTCTAATATCTTCCCTTGAGGCATTAGGAAAATATATCAAGAGGATGTGAAGCATCCAAACAACACCACAAACTGGCCCACGGTCCTGAAATAACAAGTACACTAAGCAACAGCAGGAACGAGCCTAACTTTTGGCAACCGATCATCATGGTCCCTAGGGGTCGCTCCCTATCCAGAAAAAGTAGGCTCCAGATCGGTAACAATTTATTCCCAGCCATCAGGTGGCCAGGGCCTCATGCTCTCAGAAATGGAAAGTGGGACTGTACGGAACTTGTCTTTTTGTAGCATGTGCTGAGGTGGACAGCTCTGCCAATGTTCTTTATTTTCTCTCACTTGCTCAGACTGCTGAGCCCGCTTGATGCTGTGGCCACCCTTGTGACTGCTGTGACCAAACTCAGTGCATTGGAGAGGCTCCAAGTGGATCATAGTGCACAAGGATGCCATAGGTAGGTCATATCCATCTCTACCTTTTGCACTTGTATGAGAATCTGCTCAGCCCGCTTGATGTCTCGTGGCCACCCTTGTGACTGCTGTGACCAAACTCAGTTTATTGGAGAGGCTCCACGTGGATCATAGTGCCAAGGATGCCATAAGTAGGTCATATCCATCTCTACCTTTTGCACTTGTATGAGAATCTGCATATACAGGCCATGTATGATTTTAAGGCATCGTTCCTTTTCTTCCAAATGAAAAAATAACTTCTGCATTTATTAGTTTCAATAAAGCTGGAAACTCCACATCCCATGGTAGTTTATCCCCTAACAAAGCTGCTTTCAATGATATGGAAGTGGGCAGGAATTAACCTGAAGGCTTAGATCGCTCCACATCCCATGGTAGTTTATCCCCTAACAAATCTGCTTTCCATGATATGGAAGTAGGCAGGAATCAACCTCATATCGATTACAGATCACATTCCATGGTAGTTTATCCCTAACAAAGCTGCTTTCCATGATATGGAAGTAGGCAGGAATTAACCTCAGATTGATTAGACCCACCCTTGGGAACACTTATATCCGGCGAAGGCTTTAGATTTATTCCATTTCCCATATTTGAAAAGCCTTCATTTCTTGTAACCAGTGTTTAAGCACTGAAGTTTTGATGATCAATATTTAATATGCCGGACATGTAATGTGATTAATGACATTGATGATTGAACTAAAAAAATTGATCAGCATGATGGTTTGTCTATGTCATTGGAAGCCTGTGTTGATGGTTTGTCTATGTCATTGGAAGCCTGTGTTGCAGGGGAATGTGTCTCCCACAAAAAGACCCTCGTATCCGCTGTTCCAGTGTTTTGGGGACTCGGACACCTAGGACATTCCATAACTGTTGGGGGCTGTGTCAGGAATATGGAGACTTGCTGGCCATACCCAAGATGTTCTGGGCAGATTTCAGGGATGTTCTGGACATGGCTGTTCAGTTTTGACAATGGACATTGATGATAGGATGATATCATTAAACTGTAACTGCAAAATCACTTGTTGGCCATACCCAAGATGTTCTGGGCAGATTTCAGGAAGATCCCGGGGATGTTCTGGACATGGCTGTTCAGTTTTGACAATGGACATTGATGATAGGATGATATGATTAAACTGTAACTGCAAAATCACTAAGCCGGGTTTTGGGGATCCTTAAACAGAGTTGTTGTTTGTACTAGAAAATACTGTCAGTGGCAGAGTGTTGATTTTTTTTTTAACATGGAAAATCGGTAATTTGTTGGGATTACCTAGATTAGGCCCAGGTTTAAATCCAATAACTTGTAACTCATCTGGGGAATGTTGATTTCTACTATATATCAAGCTTCTCCAACTCAGGACAATTAAAGAAACAACCTACAAACATCTTTATTAGAAAGAGATATTTCATAATGTTAATTATAATCCAATCACTAAAAGCAATTTCTTAAATAAGTAGGCAAATCCAAAGTAACAAAAAATATTCATAACTGCTAGTAAGTTACAAAAAATAAAAAGTAATTAAAAAATTCATATCTACTTATAAACCTGGAATTAAGATGATAAATCTATATTAATCTATTTATAAAACAAATCTATTAAATTCACTAAAAAAATTGTTAAACAAGCTCACCCATTTTAGCAAGCAAACAAAAACCACATCTATAATCCATGGATTTATTAGAAAGAGAGATTTCAAAATCGTCTTTATACTTTTATGTTATTTTTAGGTGATATCTGATTTATGACTACGAATTCATTTGTATGTATCTATTTATATAACATGGTTCATTTTCTATAAAGAAGTCAAACCCCATAGCATATTAGAAAAGTCAACATATTCCATTTTCTATAAAGTAGTTGAACTCCATAGCAGATTAGAAATGCCTTTAAAACCAAGTTTTTGATTTAGTATTTAGTTATATTGGTTTTTGATTTAGTATTTAGTTATATTGTTACAGTGGAAAACATAAGATAACTTGGAACTAAATTTCCAAATTAGTATCATGAGCAACATAAAAATTCATCCTCCCTTAAAAAGTCCCATCTCCATCATTTTCCCATTCTGGAAATACGGTTTTATTAAGTCTTTAGTCGTTAATGTCTTATCATGTTATTAATCAACTTCATGTCAATAAGGGTTTTGTTCTTCGAAATAGTTGCATAGGCTTAACGGTCATGTATTTCCTCCTAGGAGCTCAAAGGTTCAAATTTAGAGGGGGTTAGGGTATGTACACCTCTTTAGACCATAGTAGATACATCGCGATGCAAAGGGGGGTCCCTTGTCCCACAACAAGGGGGTCCATACACCAAACTGGTGTCGGCTTGGTTGTGACCTTAAAAATAGATTATTATTAGTATTAGGAAAAGTTATGTTATCATTGCTTATGATGCAATGATATTCTTAACACTGTTATTTGGAAATCTTGTAACTATAACATTGTGGAGCAGGTCTTAGATTGTGGACTATCAAATGGTGAATACAAAGCAAATCTCATGGCATGGTAAGCAAACCTGCACTCTTTAAAAACCCAGTGTCTCACTCTCCCAATGGAATGCCTTGCCTTTATTTTATAGACTAAGATGCTAGGGTTTTCAATAATTATGGACCATCCTTGTGGTATGCTTAAGTTAGGGGAAGATACCCTAACCCTAATTCTGCCAAGAATGGTGTGTCCAACTTGCATGCAAAAATCACCTAGGATAGAGCACCTCTTTATACCATGCGTCTATCATAACTTTAGAACTACAATGAATTAAGGAACTAAAAAGCACTTAATAAAGAAGATACATTCCTAATCTAGAAAAAACAACTCCAAATCTGGCGATGGTGCATGCATGTTAGAGACATGCATGCTCCTCACACACTCACTACCTACTAAATCACTATTGTGCCTTCATTGACTATGTCTCCTCACATAAGCTCTACAAAAGGATAAAGGATAAACTTAAATCTATCGAAGGCGTTATTGTTGAAGGAGTTCAACTTCCAAGCAACATGTAAAGAAATTAACACATCCTCTTTGAGAGGGAGGTTCCCTCCACTAAACCAAATATCTCCCTCAACATCTCAAACTTTCCCTTAGCTAGTGCTTGGTCAAAATGTTTGTAAGTTGCGATTATGAAGGAACATAATCAATAAATTAGCTAGTGCTTGGTCAAAATGTTTGTAAGTTGTGATTATGAAGGAGGACAACTACTCTCTTTTGAACTTTGTCTCTTATGAAATGTTAATGGATGTTGACTTATTTGGATTGGTCATGAAACATTGGATTCTTAGAAGGCTTGATGCTAGTCCGATTGTCACAACAAAAAACTATAGACTCCAACATCTTATTGGTAAACTCTAATATCAACCTTCAAAACCATACAACCTCAAAATCGATAGAAGAGGTTGCCATATACTTGGCCTCTACTGAATTGAGTACGCTTGTTCATTGTTTCTTGCTGAACTAGGAAATCATACTTGTGCCCCAGCTGAAACAAAACCCGAAAGTCCTTCTAACACTTGCATCTTAATGAATTTCCATTGGTTCAACCATGAATTGGCTCAAAGAGATGATGGAGCTTAAAGAACATAGATTCCTATCATATTATATTCGGACATAGAGAAGTCACAACAAAAGGCCTGCATGATTGGCACATCAAACATAAAGATTTTGACCAAGGCGACTTGGTTCTCCTTTATGACAACAAGTACTTTAAGCACCCAAGGAAGCTACAATGCATGGGTTAGGCCCCTTCATAATAACATATATACAAGTCTCAAAAGTTGTAAGGTTGGCTCAATTGGATGGAATACTTTTGGAATGATGGGTAATTGGCGCCCGCTTGAATCCATTCCAACCCCCACAAGTTAAATTCCTATAATTTCAATTGTTCTCAAGCCAAATAATCCAAATAATCCAAATGCCACCTTTGTGGTCGAGGAGGGGAGGACCAAGTTAAGTCATTTGTTAGCTCTATAATAATTAGATAAGTTCCTTAAGAAAAACGCATATAGCACCTTTATGGTAGGGACTCGGGAGCGAGAGGGTAGAAAAAATGTAAAGATGGTTGTGTCACCCTAGTGGAGTTGCGTTATTTATTCAAGTTGTGCCAATAACCCTATTGCGTCATTGTTTCAAGTTAAGTCAACCTACCTTGTTGTGTCTTTGTTGTGTCTTTGTTTTAAGTTCATTAAGTGACCTTGTTATGCCATTGTTTTAAGTCATTCCATTCTAATAACAATGTTAGAAAACTCAATCGCATCAATAACCAAGCCACATCACCAAAGTAATGAATCCTTATCAAAATTTGTACTGGTCATTTCGTGAACCATTAGTTAGTTAATAGTATTCCTGTATTTATGACCGATATCTAATAAATTATAGTTGAAGTGATGGATGTAGGGGGCAAGAGACTAACCCCGAGGTCAAATTAAAAGGTAGGCTACATCACATCACTCCATCTTTAGGAATGCGTGTCTCCAATGAGCTTAATGACAACAACAACATGTTAGGAGTAAATGCAAACATTGGTAATTGTGTTGTCCACACCTTTCTTAATATTTTATCGGATCTACTTGTTTTTTCCACTTAATGAGCTAATCCAATCAAATGTGTGGATTAGTGAAGTCCACGAGGAGTAATGTTTAAACCATCTGAACATGTTTCCTTTCGAAACTATTCCTCAGGCACAAGGAGAGCATTACAGAGATCCCATAGAATGATACCGATGAGTTGATTGAGACATATGTACTAATTCCAAGTTAGCCTACTAGAAGTCTAGAGCATCACTCAAAGACTTCAATTGGTGTATACCCAACAAAAGTCGACAAACAACACCATGAGAAAGGCTAATATCGATCAAGTGCCAGATAGAAAAGAAGCTGTAACTGAGGAGCCAATGGACCTCGAGTGCTACAATGGGGAGAATCCAAGGGTAAATTATAATAGATACCCATAGTGGAGCATGAATTCATTGACGTAGAACAATTTTTAGACCCGTAGACAAATTACTACATACACAAAGTTACTTTGAGTAGTAGTGATATCAGAGAAGAGGTTACCAATGAAGTCCTACCACTACAAGTGTCTTCCTTGTTGAGCATGTTGTGAATCTCAACTTTTGGCACATTGGATCTTGTCCAGAAGTGCATGAGGTTTATGTTCTTCTAAGTACATTAAGGAAAACTCCATCTTTATTGTCCATACCCATTCATGCCAGAGATGGTCCAAGATTTCACTGGTCTTTCAGTGGACGGTCCTAATGTTCACATGACTTTTCAACAACATAAGTGAGCAAAGAAAGCTAGAGAATATAATCTTTATGCCCAGTATGGGACACGATGAGGGAGAAAATGGGTTGATATATATATTAATTCAATCCCTATTCAAATGGTGGCATGCATCCTTTAAGAAATAAAGAAATACAAAATGTAGTCTAAATGTCCTTTCAACAGTTGAGACATGTGCTTAGTGTCATCAACTAAATTGGTGCAGATTTTTCGTGAATGAATTCATAGAGGCCAATAAATTGGTGTAGGTTTTTCAAGAATGAATTCATAGAGGTCGATCTAGAGGCCCAACAAAAATTCCCCATTCAACTATGGGTATTTCCTCATTGCATTTTCCATGTTCAATGGGGAAGCATCATAGTGTCATCAACTCATGTTGACATATAAGATACTTGTTTTAGTAGCTTTCACACCATGGAAAGCAAGGAAGGAAACCGACCAAGTCTAGTTCAATGGTAAGGCATCCATAACCTGGTATTGATCCATGGTTGATGTCACAAAGCAACAACCTTGGTTCCCCACCAAGTTGATTAACCAATACCTCAAGTGGTTGTGCTTCAAAGCCATCGGGGACAACAACCATGTGCGACCCATCATGGAAGGAGTAGAAAGACTAGAAGTTATCCCTCTACCCTACATTCTCATAGACAAGGACATCCGAGAAGAAACTGTAACTGGATAGGGGTGAACATGCCATGACCAATTCATGAGATGCTTTTCCATTTTTGAAAAATAAACTATAGGAGGGAGATGAATAATTTGACAAGGTTCCCATTCTCTTGTAGGAACCCCCTTTGTTGCCCTACATTCAAATCTAGAGGAAAAAAAAAACTTGGAACTTAGACAATCATCCAACTAAAATGTTGAACATGAACCCACAACTACTCAACAGACTGCCATGACACCTTGATGAAGCTCTCCAATATTGTTACTGCTTGAAAAGAAACATAGACATCAAACAAATTCCATGGAGGGGTTACCTAGTTAGTAGAAATGTTGGAAAGGCCAATCATTAAAAAGGAAAGGACACAATATCAAATCATCGACAATGAAATTCCTCACTAGAAGTCAGGGCCACACATTAGCCAACACCAGTAAGTGCTCCAATAATAACTCATAGTGTCCCAATTTTATAGAGCCTGTACCCAGCAATAGGAGAGGTCGTAGACCTCATCCATGAAGAACCATCAAGATCTCCCTTGAGTGGAATAGAAATAGTAATGGATCGATAGGACACAACCGAGGGAAGATTACCTCAACAACAATAACAACCAAAGCTAGAGACACTTATGGAGGAACAAACTATAGAGCTAGAGTCACGACAAAAACTGATTATCCAAAAGCCACAATTGATTGTAGGAGGACTTGACTAGGAAACTAGGAAATACCTTGTTGATGGGGTGAACCAACTGATCGTTGAAAGATAAACAAAGAAGAAATAGGAAGAAGAAAAAACAACAACTGAAAGAGATGAACATATGGAAGACATACCACATGAGGAAGCTAGCAAACAAACTCAACCAGGGGAGGGAAGTGACAAACAAACTCAAATAGGGGAGGAAGGAAATGGATAAACTTAAAGAAGACCGTCAATGTCCAGATTGGAAAATAAACTTGATGTAGGAACCATAATATTTCTCATTTCCTAGCTAGCGTAGGAATAGAAACATCAATTATTGATCATGGAAGAATTCCATGAGACCTTCAATATTGTCTAGTACATTTCTCAAGAGGTATAGGAGTGGATACACATGGAGGAAATGCATCAGTTGAGACTGGCACCATTGATATCACAAGTAAGAAGCAAACCACCCCTAGTATGCCACAACATCTTGCTAGGATGGACACCACAATGACATTGCAATCTCATGCTTCTCAACTGTTCGATATAATCCAAGTCCCAACTAAATATTTAATCATACAACATCTAATTTTAAGGAATGAGATAGGGAGCATGCTAACCATGGTATAATGAGACATCAATAAGTTGCACCTTGAGAATAAAAATATACAGCTTCAGCCTGATGATGCCATCTAACTTAAACAAAGGAGCTGCACAGAGAGAAGGAATCATTGCAAGACCAAGTTGAATCAATATGAGACAAAATTAGGCTCATGTGGATAGCTATTTAGGAGGAGAACCCATAGATTCAATATCTACGAGTTGACGCCCCACTACCACACATTGCAGACCACTGGAAACAAGAGGTGCAAAAAATAAAGAAGGAGAAAGATTATATGAAGTTGACATGGGATACAAAACGCTCGATAGAATAACATAATATGGCCCGAATACTACAAAGTTTGGACCCTACAATAGTTGTTGTAGAGGGCATTCGTGAACACTTACAAGAAGGAACTATTCAATTCCAAGATATTGTGGTTGCAATGCAAAATTTGATGTAAATGGTCAATGATGTAACTAGTTGAAGCTATCTAGGAGAAAATTAACAAGCTACAATAGGAGGATGAGTAGATTGCCGATCCCTTAGTTTGAGATGAAAAATTTAAAGATATACAAAAGGTAGATGAAGAACTCGACCAAGTCTACCAGACAAGTAGATTGGCCCATTCCAAGTTGCAACAGCTAAGATCGACCACCCTCACTCATCTCATGTCCTTGCAATAGGTGCAATAACGATGAAAACCGTAGGGGAAATGTTTTAAGAAACTTGATTGTGCACACTAGAAGTCGACTAGGTCAATGTATATCTTGCTAGATTAAACATCCTAGTTAGAAAATGGTCCAAGCAGCTTGAGGAATTCATAACTTTTCAAGTCATGTTTTTGGAGGCGATCCTAGATTTAGGCCCCTCATTTGAGAAGGATACGCCATCTAGGAAAATGGAAGAGGAATATGTTGAGTCAAGCAAGGTCGATGTGAGTTGAATTGAGGGCAAGTTAATAGGTGTGGTTGGGGCTTGTTGGGCCCCAAATTTTGAATTTTGGAAGTTTGGGTTTTGATGATGATAGTGGGGAGGACATAATGGTGCAAGCTAAACTAGTCAAGCCAAAGGAAGCGACACCACATAAAAACAAGGCCATTGGGCACAAAGAAGGATGCAGGAAAAAGAGGTTGACAACAAGAAGAATCTTTGAAAACTGAGAAAGAGGTGGCACAAGGAGAGCACCATCTGGTCAAGGAATACAAAGAAAACTAGGATTTAATCAAGCCAAGTTAGGTGGAAATACAATGGTGCTAGCCAAGCCTTCCCATCTCTCTTAGATGGATATAATGTAAAGGCTTAGGCTGAGTAGGATGATGGTAGCATATTAGTTGATCTATAGGATTAGTTATAATAGCTCACAATGTACTAGATTGTCTTATATAGTAATGAAATAAAAAATTGTTGTCTAATTTATATATGGCGATAATGTTGCATTTTATATATGTTATGGTGTTTAATAATGTGCTCACTTCTATCTATGATTAATGGTTATGATGAATGTGTTATTTGCTATGTATATTGTTTTGGTTAATGGTGATTGCGACATTCCGGTTGAAATTGATAGGAGACTCTAAGATAACCTACGTTATGGATGGTTGCAATAGTCATGTTGTTTGAACCTCACAGTTTCTCTATCCTTGACACTGCACTTAGGTGATACCTTCCCTTCCTAAATTATTGAATATGCTAACGCTTATATTACAACAGATCCCTCTATTGGACACCTCTACCGACCCTAATCTAAAATTGAGCCATGACTAAACAATACTTAATCTATGCAACCATGCAAGTCTACAAAAATGCCTACTTACCTATTTTTCCCATTTTAACAAACCTTTAACAAAATGCACGCCAAAGCAAAATTATGCACGTTGAAGGAAATTCGAAACATAAAATTTTAAGATTTAAATTGAAAATATGAAAATGTATAAATTTGGATCGATAGGACACAACCGAGGGACAATGACCTCAACAAAAATAGCAACCAAAGCTAGAGACACTTATGGAGCAACAAACTATAGAGCTAGAGTCACGACAAAAACCGATTATCCAAAAGCCACAATTGATTGTAGGAGGAGTTGACTAGGAAACTAGGAAATACCTTGTTGATGTGGTGAACCAACCGATTGTCAATAGATAAACAAAGAAGAAATATGAAGAAGAAAAAAGAACAACAAAGATATGAACATATGGAAGACATACCAGAGGAATATTGCAAACAAACTAAACCAGGGGAGGGAAGTGATAAACAAACTCAACCAGGGGAGGAAGGCGATGTATAAACTTAAAGAAGACCGTCAATGTCCAGATTGAAAAAATAAAATTGATGTAGGAACCATAATATTTCTCATTTCCTAGCTAGCTTATGACTAGAAACATCAATTATTGATCATGGAAGAATTCCATGAGACCTTTGATATTGTCTAATACATTTCTCAAGAGGTATAGGAGTGGATACACATGGAGGCAATGCACCAGTTGAGTCTGACATCATTGATATCACAAGTAAGAAGCAAACCACCCCTAGTATTCCACAACATCTGGCTAGGATGGACATCGCAATGACATTTCACTCTCATGCTTCTCAACTGTTCGATATAAGCCAAGTCCCAACTAAATATTTAATCATACACCATCTAATTTTAAGGAATGAGATAGGGAGCATTCTAACCATGGTAGAATGAGACATCAATCAGTTGCACCTTGATAATAAAAATGTACAGCTTCAGCTTGATGATGCCATCTAACTTAAATAAAGGAGATGCACAGAGAGAAGGAATCATTGCAAGACCAAGTTGAATCAATATGAGACAAAATTAGGCTCATGTGGCTAGCTATTTAGGAGGAGAACCCATAGATTCAAGATCTACAAGCCATTGCCCCACTACCACACATTGCATATCTGTAATATCCTTATCAAGACCTAACCAAGATATTGCCTTCCTCTTCAGAGTTTAATAAAATTTTACTAGCATTTTTTTTATGGTAAATTCTCAAACTGGACAGGATGTAAGCGACGGGGATTAAAACTCTGAATGGGGGATGGTAGGAATGAGATTAGGTTCTGGAATTTAGGTGGCTGAGTGTGCAGCAACATCAAAATAAGTTATGAGCAGAAGTCCTTGACACAAAGTACTAGAGCCATTCACTTTTCAGCAATAGAGCAACTCCATTGCCTACTTCGAGGCTTCCTAGGCTTCTAGCATATGCCAACAAGACTAGGTCAAGGTTATCAGAGTTTAGGAAATATTTATATCAGTCATTTAACTTATAAAATATGCTGGAATGAAGACTAGGTGATCTTGGAAAGGTTTGGAGTAATTTGGGGCTTAGTTGCACATGGTGGACTGCTGAGCTAGTCAAATTACAGGATTTCCAAAACGAGGCTAAAAGCATCCAAATTATTATTACAGGGACTGATATGGATATTATACTAAGTTATCAACCCCCTCCAACTAACAGAATTCAAAATGGATTCTCAGAATAGTTTTAGCAGTAAATATGGTGAAACTAGTCTAGAATAAGCACCCAACTAGCTAGTCTTGCATTTTAATTCATCAAACTGCTCCAATAAATGATAAACTCTGTTATGATATAAAATAATGTTCTGATATATAAAATTCAGCCAATATAAGTCTAAATATGTTCTTCATAACTATTCTCTTAATTATTTGAATATCTCTCAAGCTTACAGTGCCTCACAGGCTAGAATTTTCATTACAATAGATAGAGAATGAAGAGAAGAATGAGAAGATTACTGTGGCTCTGCTATGGAGTTATGTTCAGGTCACCTACAGGTCATATGACTGTAATTTTCTGCATATTGAGATTCTGAACTTGACTGGGGCGCATTCATTGAGTCATCCCTCTCCTCCAGGGAAAACTCCTCTAGATTTAGCTGTGAATGTGAGAATGAGTGAGAAGAGAAGTGTGGATCGGATCTAAAGCTGGTTACTGATCTTGTAAACCTCTGATGTATGCAAAAATGGCTGTACCAACTCTCATTCATCACTTGGGCGCACTCCCAAGATCTATCTTCTTCAATGGATGAATCTTCACCAAAACTAGCTGTAGAATCACTGCTGGAGGAATCCTGTTCTCCAAATAGTTGAGGATCTTCAATGGAGGATGGAAGCATATGTTAATGGATGCAATATCTTGATATGGACCTGCACGACACTCACTGAAAACTATGGGCCTTGGGGCACATCACCCAAGAAGCACAGTTGAGGCACATCACTCAACTAGAGAAGCATCGGAGCTCTCATGAGAAAACATAAATGATCAAAAAGTTGTCAAATGGAGTTGGTTGGATTCTTTTATAAACTTCATGGTGACCCGCTGAACAAGTTCTTGGCTTGGTGACTTGTGAGAGTAGGTTACCCACTTGCCCATTCTACTCCAAATCCATGAGGGTGCCTTTCTTGAGGAGAATAGCAACTTCTGAGCTTTAAAAACTTTCTTTCCTTCACCTCCTTCACTGAATTTGGGCAAGTGCACTTTAGGTAGCTTTTCTGGTTATTGCTATTTTCTTTCAGAAATATTTTCTGAATCTTTCCACTTTCTTTACTTTCCTCTTTCCTGCTTTTGTCTGATTTTGCCAGCTTTTGTCAGTTTCCTTTCTGGGTTCATCTTGCTAACTTGTCTCCACTAGATTCCTTAGCTTTTCTAAGACTTTACCACTTAGGAAAGTTTGGCTCACTTACCAATTCGAATTTCCTAGCCAAGTCATCAACCACTTGGCACATTTATTAGCAATAAACATTTAAATGAAAATAATACAACTCAGAAATAATTTAACTTAGCAATTAATTAATTATCCAGTAATTAATTAATTGTTATGGTCTAATGCCTCAAAATTTCCCCAATTAATTAATTTATCAATTAATCAATCACTTGGACTTAGTCATGGGGTTAATAACTGCATGGGGGACCCTCCTTGTCCATTTAATTCCCAAATACAACCTTAGGAATCTTCCATAAGGTAGTTTCCATACTTGCTCATTAATTAAATAATTATTGCCTAGGTGACTTAGGCCAAAATTACCCCATGGACCATGGAAAAATATGGGGACATGACAATATCACTGGAAACAAGAGGTGCAACAAATAAAGAAGGGGAAAGATTAGATGAAGTTGACATGGGATACAAAACGCTTGATAGAACAACATAAGATGGCCCGAATACTACAAAGTTTGGACCCTACAAGAGTTGTTGTAGAGGGCATTCGTGAACACTTACAAGAAGGAACTATTCAATTCCAAGATATTGTGGTTGTAATGCAAAACTTGATGTAAATGGTCAATGATGTAACTAGTTGAAGCTATCTAGGAGAAAATTAACAAGCTACAATAGGAGGTTGAGTAGATTGCCGATCCCTTAGTTTGAGATGAAAAATTTAAAGATATACAAAAGGTAGATGAAGAACTCGACCAAGTCTACTAGACAAGTAGATTGGCTCATTCCCAGTTGGAACAACTAAGATCGACCACCCTCACTCATCTCATGTCCTTACAATAGGTTCCACAATGATGACAACCATAGTGGGAAATGTTTTAAGACACTTGATTGTGCACACTAGACCTCGACTAGGTCAATGTATATCTTGCTAGATTAAACATCCTAGTTGGCAAATGGTCCAAGCAGCTCGAGGAATTCATAAATTTTCGAGCCAAGTTTTTGGAGGCAATCCTAGATTTAGGCCCCTCATTTTAGAAGGATGCACCATCTAGGAAAAAGGAATAGGAATATGTCGAGTCAAGCAAGGTTGATGTGAGTTGAATCGAGGGAAAGTTAATAGGTGTGGTCGGGGCTTGTTGGGCCCCAAATTTTGAATTTTGGAAGTTTGGGTTTTGATGATGATAGTGGGGAGGACATAATGGTGCAAGATAAACTAGTCAAGCCAAAGGAAGCGGCACCGCATAAAAACAAGACCATTGGGAATAAAGAAGGATGCATGCAAAAGAGATTGACAGCATGAAGAATCTTTGAAAATTGAGAAAGTGGTGGCGCAAGGAGAGCACCACCTGGTCAAGGAATAAGAAGAAAAATAGGATTTAATCAAGCCAAGTTAGGTGGAAATACAATGGTGTTGGACAAGCCTTCCCATCTCTCTACGATGGATATAATGCAAAGGCTTAGGCTGAGTAGGATGATGGTAGCAGATTAGTTTATCTATAGGATTAGTTATAATAGCTCACAATGTACTAGATTGTCTTATATAGTAATGAAATAAGAGCCCTTTAAAAAAATATTGTCTAATTTATCTTTGGTGATAATGTTGCATTTTATATATGTTATGGTGTTTAATAATGTGTTCACTTCTATCTATTATTAATGGTTATGATGAATGTGTTATTTGATATGTATATTGTTTTGGTTAATGGTGATTGCAACATTTTGGTTGAAATTTATAGGAGACTCTAAGATAACCTACACTATGGATGGTTGCAATAGTCATGTTGTTTGAGCCTCATAGTTTCTCTATCCTTGACACTGCGCTTAGGTGATACCTTCCCTTCCTAAATTGTTGAATATGCTAGCGCTTATATTACAATAGATCCCTCTATTGGACACCTCTGCCGACCCTAATCTAAAATTGAGCCATAACTAAACAATACTTAATCTATGCAACCATGCAAGTCTACAAAAATGCCTACTTACCTATTTTTCCCATTTTGACAAACCTTTGACAAAATGCACGCTAAAGCAAAATTATGCACGTTGAAGGAAATTCGAAACATAAAATTTTAAGATTTAAATTGAAAATATGAAAATGTATAAATTTGGATAGTTATGAAATACACACTCTCCAATTCGACTTACTCAAATTGGCTAAGAAATTAAGCCTAGGCATGCACTTTCATGAAGGTAATTTTGGCTAGTTTCACTAAAATGCATACTGAATGTATGAAATTTAGAGAGAGAAATAACTAAACAACACTTAATATATGTATCCATGCATCAAGACTATAAAAATGCATATGTACCTATTTTCCCCATTTTTACACATTTTTGACAAATTGCACGCAAAAACAAAATTATGCATGTTAAAGGAAATTTGAGGCATAAAGTTTTAAGAAACTGATAGATCTAAGCAATCCACCCCAATATCATTTGATTGGACTAGAATAAAATACCCCAAACAATGGAAAGTTAAATATAGGGAGCTTTGTGAAAAAGATAGTCTTTTAAATAACCCATCCATTGTAGTAACCCAATTGTGTTTGATAGGTCATCTCATTCTTGAGTCCAAGGACACTAAGGACTGGATCGAATTTATGACACACCAACTCCAAACTCAATATAGGCTCATATATTTATAGACTCTCAACATCACTATCGCATACTGCATTCCTTGAAGGGCTTAGACTGGGTAACACTTCTGACTGAGTGATATTTGAATCACAAAAATAGACTCTAAACCTAATCATCTTCAAAGGGCGAAGATCGTCACAAGTGTTACATACATAGAAGTCCAGAAAGCTTCTGATCCCTACATATCACACTAGGTGCAAAGGGAGAGCATGCACTTTTCTATATCTTCTCACTTACACTTGAGATATCTGCTTTTCATATGCCAAATTGTAAGATGTGCAAGCATAGAGGATACACAGACCTCAACTCAGAATAAAAAATCTCACACTCCAAAAACTCCAAATAAAGACTCTGAGTTTTGTATAAGGGAATAGAGAAAAAGATAAACATTGTCCAACATCGGATCCAAGCATGATTTGGTTCAAACCACAACAATATTCGCTTGCAAAGGTGGACTCCACTTTGTAACTAAGTGGGATCTTCTTTTCGATTTGGCCGACTTGGCACCCATATTGATCATGTTGAATAAAATTTTGATTTATGAAAACATGAGTATTTAGTGGTGAGTATTTCCCACCAAGATGCCGTAACTTGAATTTAAACCACATGTGGTTTTGGTGGGATACAATCATGTTAGCTTGTAGATGGAAAATAAAATTCGCCCACCTTTGTACCCAATCTTTTCTTGCACATAATTTATCCAGAAAAAATTCTATCCATCCAGACCATTGTTGTTGCACTAAGGAGCAATGATCACCACAAATTATTATTTTTCCCTGTTCTCTGCAGAACTGGAGTATTAGCTGGTAGCTACTCCATGTGAGATAACCAGGGCCAATGTCTACATAAAACACCATTTCTTTGCCTTTGGTGTCAGAAACATCGATCCAAACATCTCTAATTTCTTAGAGCTGTCTGTAGGCATTCTACATTCCTAAGAATGTTGTCTTCTCCCATCATTCTAAAATTTCAATATTTATTGGTGAAGAATGAATATGTTTGATAAGGGATATGGCCAACTATCTATCAAATTCCTTTTTACTGGCATACTCTAAGAATTCCCGACATTCTTTAATGTCCATAGGATCTTTAAAGATCCTCTTTCTTTCTGGTTCTTCAATGAGGATGCCTTTTCCTTTGTCTACTCCTGCTGAAAACATATTGAGGGTGACTTCTTCCCTAGTCAACATATCATCAACACAGTTTAAATAGCCAGGTTTATAACAATTTCAAAATAAAAAAATTATAACCAAATAAACCATTTTAAAATTTTGGAGTTGTTTTCATCCATCAAATTCTCATTTTTGAAGATGCCTGGCATGATCTTCAAATTAGTCCTTATCACAAAATTCATAGGTTTTAAATACATGTAGAAGTGATTGACTGTTTTCTTTACTGTTAGGATCTATCTGTGGTTGGAAGGGTAATTCAATTCTGCACCCTTAAAGGATCTTAAATCATATCCACAGATTTCTTCGCGGTCTCCATGCTTCTCAATGAGAATACCTCCCCAAGCTTTGCTAGAGGCATCTGTTTCAATAACAAGGATGCCAGTGCCTTGAGGAAGGGATAACGCAGGAAGCTGCTTCACCTTTTCTTTAATCCTCTTAAAAACTTTGGTCATCTCTGAGTTCCATATTGGTGGATTTTTCTTTAATCATTGCTGCAATACACATATATCCTGGGCCTGATCTTTGTAGAATGGTTTGATGTAGTTCAGGGCCTCAGGCTTCCCAAGAATATTTGGAGATGGAATTTTTCTAGAATTTGGATTGGAAAATTTATGGGTAAATACCTTCAGGACATGCTCCTGAAGAATGATTTTAACTTTACTAATTCTGTACTCGATTAATCCAATTTCAGTTTTCCCTATTTCCATCTTTCTCTTAGAGAGCACCAATACATGTTGGGAAACGATCTTATAGAATTCCTGTAAATGTTTAAGACGTTCCTACAAATTCTTGGAACATATTAGCATGTCATCAATATAAACTAATGCCCATTTATTTTCTCTGAATATATCTTCCATTCATTTTTGAAACAAAGAGGGGGAATTATTGATACCGAACGAAAGGAATTTCCACTGGTATTGACCATGTGGAACTACAAATGTGGTTTTAAATCTATCTTTAGTTTTAATACCAATATTATAGAAACCATATTTTAGATCAAACTTGCTAAAGATAGTACAACTTGCAATTCTTTGTAGCGGACTTGACTTGTTAGGAAGTGGGTGTTTTACTGGATGCAAAACATGATTCAGAGGTTTCAAATTTACAACTAACCTAGGTTTATCTCTCTTGATTTGAGGATGTTTATTTACAACAAAGTCTCTACATTCCCAAGGAATCTTTGAGGGATCAATTAGATCTTTAGAGAGTAGGTATTTGATCTCACTTGCGCAAAACTCTCTTTCGGATGGGGTCATAAGAGTTGTAGAGGATTTTTGGGCAACTAGTTTTATTGAGGGGTTGAAAGGAAAAGACAGAATATTTTTCTCTTGTCCAGAAGGTGTTGGGAATTTCAGAGGTACAATCTTTTTCAATTTTGGCAGAAATTTCAGATAGGGCAGTTTCTTTATGTATTTCTACATATGTAATGCATCTGTCCATTTTGTAGCGATCTGCAAGGGCAATATAAGAAGGACTTGAATTCTTGGTTGGTTCTTTACATTTGAATTTTCCTTCATATGACATTGGACAAGGCACAATTATACCATTTATTGTACATTTAAATACCATATTTTGATTGTCTAATGTAACTGGACTGACTTTGCTCAAAAATCCGGAACCTAGAATGCAATCATCTCTAATACTATCTAATATATTCAAAGAAAAAAACCTCATTCAAACCTTCCACTTTGATGGGGAAGTCTATAAATCTACTAAGCAGTTGTACAAGATTTCCTTCTATTTGTTGTGTCGTGGTCTGGTGTCTTATCCCATTAGAAAGCATGAATAACTCTTCCTTTTTCTAGATTCATCTGACAACCTTAATCTATCATACAATCCAACTGATAAGGCTTGTACTTAAGAGGACAAAACCAAACCTTTATGTACATCTTCGAACTAGTGAATAATCCCAAAGATGGATCTCTAGGATTTTCCCATTCATTGTCACTTGATTTTGAAGAATAGATCTATGGAATTTCTTTCTTAGGACTCTTTAAAGATTCAACGTAAGCTCTACACATTTCATCATTAGAAGACTAGTGTTTTTCTCGCAGAGTTACCTCCAACATTCTCTTTAGCTCTTCTATTTTTCTGATAGTTCTTCTGATATTATTCTGTTCTTCTTTTATTTGCAATATCAGGAGATTTTCTTTATCAGTCCTGAACTTTTTCCTATCTTCATGCTGCTCTGGATAGTGCTGATAGAGGTCAACAAGATTATAGAAGGAAGGGTTTTTCTTGATGCTTTGTGAAGAGGATTCTACCGTCTCTTCTTTCTTCTCCTTGGCCTTTATTTGGGCCACCAAATTCTTCTTTTCTCCTTTAAGTTCATGTCTGAGTACATCTTGGTAAGTTGGGATCTCAGACATCTTTTGATCTATCTGAGCAAGTATTTGTTGAGGCAAGGCCTTTGAAGGTCTTGAGGTTGAGAACATATAAAATGAATATTCAGGAGGTCCGTCACACCCCTTCTCCAAATTTGCATCCTCTGAGTCAGAAGAGAAGTACTCAGAAGGGGAAAATTTATTAAACTTTGGAAAATCGTCAGAGTCAAAATATTTATCCTTTGAAGGGAGGAAGACAATTTCACCTTCAAGGTATTCACCCTGAGTATAGTATGCTAGATTCCACCAAGATGGATCTAGTTCTTCTGAAAATAGGACTGCAAGTCGTGGCTTTATTTTTCTGGAAGGACATTTATTATCCTAGTGTCCTTTCTTTCCACAAATGAAGCATTTTTCTTTTTCTGTAGGAGTAGAGCGTCTCTTAACATAATACTTTTGCTTCTAGAAATTCTTTGTCTTTTTATACTTATATGGCTTATCTGGATGAAATCTAGCAGGGATGGTATATATATATTTTTATTATTTTTGCAGCTGCAAGACTCTTTACCAAAATGGCTATGATTATGTGCGCCACATCCCCAATCTGGAATTTTAGCAATAGGTTTACAGAATCCCGGGGAGTACATAGAAGCATGTCTTTTAAAGTCTTTAGAGACTCGACGTTCTAAACAATGTTCTTCCCAGACTTGAAGGATATAAGCATGTAGCTAAGCTAGGGATAGACCAACTAAAGTGATGTTCCTGTCCTTCAGAAATTGTTCTATTGCATCTTGGACATGTCTAGGGAAGCTACGTAGTAATGCTTAAGAAAAGCAGGTTTATCGACATTACTTGAAGAAATTAACAAATTCTGCATATAGCAGAAGTATTTCTTGAATGGAAAAGGGGGCACGCATAGTCAATTAAAAATTCACTATGCGATACATGAATATTTTCTTTTTCTTTTTTCTAAGGACATGCGCTGGACCTAGCAAATGTTTAACTTTAATTTTCTTCCACTTTATAAAAACACTTTACTTCACAAAATGATCGCGTGGAGATTGCATGTGCAATTCACCTTTACCCTTTTACCGCACCCAGATTAACTGCGCAATTCAACCTTTTACTGCGCGCAGATTAACCGTGCGAAGATTCGCTGCGCGATTCCACTTTCTACTGCGCAGTTGAACTTTGCGCAAATGCACAAATCTTGACTTCACGCAATACTTTACTTTGCATAAATGCGCGCTACTCTAGCTTTGCGGAACTTGACTTTGCGCACTTTATACAAATCACATTTGCACACACTTTTCACTTTTACAAAGGTTAACTGCGCGGTTAACTTTGCATACCTATTTAAGTGCGCACAACTCAAACTTAAATAAACTTGTCTTAAAACATAAGAACCAGAATATATGTAGAAGTTACTGCGCGTTAAACTAGGGCATTCACCACCGTGAAATACTTGGGAATTCTTGATTTGATTTACCGTGCGTAAATATAAACAACATTCACACAACTAAATATGAAGAAGATGTGCGCAACACAACATTTAACATTCTTGAGAATGAATATGCCAAACTATAGACTTATATATATTACTCAGTAAAACAGAGTAACTTTGCGCACTTACAAAGACACGATATTAACTTCAATCTTTCACTGTTTACATAGAGCTTGGGCTCTTGAATTACTTCACGGATTTTCACTTCTTCTTTTTCTTTCACTCCCTCACCTCTTTCATCTCTTACAGAGCTTGGGATCCTTACACATCTCTTTTTCTATCTCTGTGAATGATTTACATTTATAGAGTTTCACTTCACCAACTCAAGATGGCTTCGCTTGGAAGCTACAGGGTTTCATTAAAGATTGTAATAAATTCTACCTAAGAAAATTTTATCTTGCCGAATACAAGAGCGACTACTTAAATACTAACATGACGTGCCCCAGATTGGCTGAGAACTTCTGACATACTGACATCTCAGACTTTGCATGTTGACACAAACTGACTGACAGAGCCGACGCATATCTGATATGCTATCAGCTCATTAATTATGATATTTCCAACATTTATCATGCTGGTTTAAATTACAAATGTGTTGAAACATAAAGAACGAAGCTAGATGCTCATAATATTCATTGTCTTCAGTACCATAGAATTCTCTTCCAAGTGCAGTGCGGATTTGCCGATATGCATCTCTAGCACTAAGCATTTAGTCTCTAATCTCTTGTGGAAACCACCGCCACCACTCATGTGCCAGACCAGAGAATCCAACGACTAACATAAATACGAGTTATTGTGAGGATATATTTGGATCCCGTGACTTGTTATATGTGACCCAATTTCCTAAAAGGTCTATGGTGTCATGAATTTCATGCCTGGTCTGGCATTCTATTTTCAGAACAGGTTGTTCAGACATTTGAGAAATCAAATTATTTATTCCATTGATTATAAAGCCGAATCTGTGAGAAGGAGGAAAAGAGGGATTGGAAGCTTCTGCCATAAAATCATCCATATATGTAATCGGAGGAGGAGGTCCATACTGTGGAGGAGGAGGAGGACCTGTTTGGCCATGAGAGGATGGGTCTTCTTGTTTTGGATGGAAGAAATGTTTTGGCAAATATTTTGGCATCTTTTTAAATTCAGAAACTAATTCAGCTAATTCCTGAATTTCTTCATTATTCTCTTGACCATAATTGAACTCTGGTATGTTATCTTCTTCTTCCTGGATACTCATCATCCCACATGAGATGACCTATCAAACAAAACTGGATTACTTATAATGGATGGGTTATTTAAAAGACTATCTTTTTTGACAAAGCTCCCTGTATTTAACTTCCCATTGTTCAGGGTATTTTATTCCAGTCCAATCAAATGATATTGGGATGGATTGCTTAGATGTGTCAGGTTCCACCATGCTTGTAATATCCCGATTTTGACCCCATTTCATTTAACATGTAAATGATGTAATATCATTATGAAATCATGGTGAGGAGCTCAAGGCCAAGGCCCCACCATCGATTTAGTGTTAAAATTGATGCATATGGTTTGCGCAATAGAAATCGTAAATATCATGCAAATATGCATTTTAATAAAAATGCCCACAACTAGCTAAGCAATGCAACAAGAGTATGGGGGCATGATTTTTACAAGGAATTGGGAGGGAAATATTCAAACCCTTGAACCAATCAAGTCAAGCCAAGTGTAAATGAGAGAACCCATGAACTGTCAACTACCCATGTTGACTTTTGTACCCAATCATTTATTTCTCCCAAGAATTGGTTGAAGTAATTATTATTTGGGGAAATGGAGAGGTATGGATGTCCTATTTTCGTGTATGGAAAAAACACCATTTTTGGAAATTCGTGGTTGGATTCTTGGGAAACAAAAGAGCCACGAATTTGCTCCCCAAGCCATTATTCATGAACTAGTTTGGCTCTCTCACGCAGTTCTAGCTAGTGGGGCGTTTTTCCTCCACGTTTTTCCTAGATTTCCTTCATTCTTAGCTGGGAGAAGAGCGTTTTTGTGATATAGAATAGTGGGGAAGAAGATGAATCTGATTTGGGGGTCCATAGAGTTCGTTTTTAGCCATTGGAATGCTAATATAACTGGGAGATAAATCTTTTTTCTTCCCTGTGGTTATTTTCCCATCCCAGAATTCGTTTTTGTGGTGCCATGATTTGGGAAAACCCATGGAAAAATCGTTTTGCTCCCTGTGATCATTTTCCCCTCTTAAAATCCATTTTTGATTGGACACAATTTGGGGAAAACCCATGGACATCTTGTTTGTGAATCCCATAGTTAAAAACGTTTTCCTATGCCCAACACATGTGCTTGCTATGTGTGGGAGAGAATGCTGGGGTTTGAGTTATGGGTAGCCATTGTTTTGGCTTGAGCTTGAGTGCAAGCATCTAGAAATAGAAGAGGGTTCAAAATTGGATTTATAAACTCAACTATAGTCTGGCTTGGCTTATATGTGGTGTCCATTTTGCTATGCATCAGTTGTAGGTTCCCTTTCCTTGTGGAAATCATGCCCAACTCGGGGGTGGCAGTTGTGTTGAGATATTGATGAACACAATTTTCCTATGGCTGGGTGGAACGTTGCAGTGGCATAGCTAGTTGGTTGGAACAAATTCACAATCAAGATAAGTATTCTCTCTTGTGTTAATTTTTCAATGTCTCTAATTTTGACTGTTATGCTTATGCTGATGAATGCATGCTAGATGTGTAGTAGCATAGTTTAATTCCCGCTATGTATGTTTATCTTACCATGCTTCTGCATATATGCATTTATTTGTATTTCTATGAATTTGTTCATGATGAATGGGGCTTGTGTTTTGTAAAATCCCAAACTTAGTGTCATGTCCCCTTCCTTGAGTTGGATCCATGGGAGCGGACGTGACAACGCCGAGTAGGCGGAAGGGCCCGACCTTTGTAGAACGGTCTGATGTAGTTAAGGCTTCCCAATAATATTTGGAGTTGGAAATTTTCCAGAATTTGGTTTGGAAAATGGGTAAAGACCTTCAGGACATGCTCCCGAAGAATGAATCGAATTTACTAATCTTGTACCCAAGGAATTCAATTTCAGTTTTCCCTATTTCTATCTTTCTCTTAGAGAGAACCAATTCATGCTAGAAAATGAGCTTGTAGAATTCCTGTAAACATTTAAGATGTTCCTGCAAATTATTTGATTTTTTTTCATAGGGTAAAAGTCAGGGTTGAGTGCCCCCATGAAATGCTAGCTTCTTTATGAATTGGAGTGGGTTTGCTTGTGTGCTAAGCTAGATCACATAGACTTGGAATGTGGACCTGTTATTTTTATTGAGGATATCCATGAATTGTAGGCCAATGTGGAACCAATGAAACAATATCCATTATTTGATAACAACAATATACAAAGCAAGTTCTTTCTTTGAGAATATTGTACACAAACCAAAGAAGGGATTGCTTAGTTATGAGCCTTATTGTACACAAACCAAAAATTACTTTGAACAAGTTTATAGTAGATATTAGCAACATTAATGTTTATAAACATTTTACAAAAATCATCATTTCAAAGAAGGTTGTAATAACTCCCTAGAAGAAAAAAAAGCACATTGTAACAAGTAATATATACTTCAAAGAATTGAGGGCATGCTTAATTATCCTCTACAAACCAAAAAATACTTTGAACAAGTTTATAGTAGATATTAACAACATTAATGTTTATAAACATTTTACAAAAATCATCATTTCAAAGTAGGTTGTAATAACTCCCTAGAAGAAAAAAAAGCACATTGTAACAAGTAATATATACTTCAAAGAATTGAGGGCATGCTTAATTATCCTCTAAATCCTCATACTGATTCTCCTCCTCCTCCTCCTTTTCTTCACTTGAAGAAGAGTCATCTTTATAATGTTTGAGACTTGTTTCCTAATTTATTTCAGCTTCTCCTTTAGACAAATATTCAAAGGAACAAGTATTCAAAGACTTAGGTTTAATCTTTTCATTAGTGATATTAGAGTTTTGCTTTTCCTCCTCCTCCTCATCGTATTTTCTTCTTCTTCTTATCAATTGGTTTATCTTCCTCTTTGGAGGATTCTTATCTGACATTATTATTTAACTATATTGATGATAAAAAAGTAATAGTACATCAAACATTAGTTAACTCTACTAGAAAATTGTTAAACTAAAAATAACCTTGTAGTGACCAACTAAAAAGAAAATTTAAGTTGAACTGAAACTTGAAAGTGGATCCTGTCTCAAAATGAAAACAAAAAGGAATGTTTCACTAGGAAAGGTATATCCCAATGAATTACCAATACAATCAACGTTTCTCAAAGTCACTATAACTATAATTCCAATTCTAAACTTGGAGTGCAAATGGTTTTTAACTATATCATATTAATCAAAATGTACTAATCTCTATACCATTCCCAAAGGCTATGATGGTTGGCTTGTCATAATATCCTATTGATTAGATGCACATGGAAACACTTTTATTTAAATAATATTATGACAACATGCTCATTATTGTTCATATTACTTCTTTTAACCAATCAACCATAACAAACAAATTGAATCATATTCCATTAGACTACGATGGGACTTGATAAAATACATTAACATATATCTTAGCTACACTCACAATTTATCTATCATTCCCTATTGAATAGAAAAGTGATGACATTATTAAGTTGTTAAATTTGTTTGGGCACCTATCATGGTATACTTTCAATGCAATTTTATTTGATATATGAACTCAATATTAACACAATGTTCTACATACTTAGCATCAACAAATGGATTATGTAAGGGATGGTTTTAGCAAGTAGTATTAGTAAGAGGGAATAATGATTGGTGTGAAATTTCATGACTTTGAAAAAGGTTACGACTTGTACTAAACAACAACAACATTTTTAGAAGTACACTCTCCCTTTAACTTGAATATAAATTTCACAATGGAAATGACTTTCATAACATTTATCCACCAGATTATTGATTTAGCATGTCTAGATGCTTGATCGATTTCATTCCTCCACTTATCTCTAACGACACCATTATCATAAATACAACACTCTAATCATAACTACATATACATTACAAATAAATTTCATTACATGCTTCACTCTTCGAAGGATGTTCCAAATGATGTTTATTTAATGAAATTTAAAATCTCAAGATAATTAACTTATTTGTAACCCACCATTAATATGCTTGGTGTTAGCACCTAGTTTTTCTGGATAAGTAGCAAAGCATGGTGGATAAAAATCTTGAAAATTCCTTGAAGGAAGCCTGAAATTACCTTGGTTTTCATGGCTAGGTGCTAGGGTATGAGAAATGTTGATTTGGAAGCATTAAATATAAGAAGACCAAGGGAAATCCAAAGGAAAATGCAAAAATGCGACCAAATTGAACAAAAGGGGGCAAAAATATTATAGTCCGAACAATAAAATTGCAAAGAGTAAATCCAGGGCAGGTTGTACCGTTGATCGGGTGCGCATGGGAGATCAACGGTCCTCGTTGATCATCGTATAGCCAAACTGCGTGGAGCATATGGGAGATAAGTAGTCGCGATGGATAATACCGATAGACAGGTGGCGGCTAGAGAGCGCGTCGCAAGCAGGATAGGCGGTAAGTAAAACCACCTCCATGGGATGCGACACCATTGTGGTGGAAGACAAGGCGCTGAAGATCGATGATTTGGATTCGCGGTCAAAGATCTGGCGGTCAGGACAGAATGTTGTTTTTCTACGGGTAAGTTTTGTGAGATCGACGGTTCGAGTTGTAGGTAAATCAAATCAACGACGATGAGTTTTGGAGATGCGGGGGGAGTAATGGTGTGGACCCTGCCAACGGGAAATGATTCAAAGATAAAACATGTTGCAGATCTCCACCGTGGATGCAAAGCAGGGGATGATCGACGGCTCACGATGATTGTCGCATCGGGAAGATGCGCGGTGGATAAAAAATGTAGTGGTCGCGATAAATGAAACTGCTCGAAAGGTGTCAACGCCAGGCTCTGTCACAAGGAGGGAAAGTAGTATTGGAAACCACTTTGGAGGTTCGCGATGCCGCTTTGTAGACATATGGTGTTGAAATGAACGGTGGAGATTAAAGCACAAAATATGATCCGACGATAGATATGGAAGGAATGTCAAATCAATACAAAGAGGTTAGATCTAACGGCCCAGATCATTGCATAAGAGATTGACTTATAGAAAGGATGGACAGTTGGCAAAGAAGACTGAAGTTTAAGAGGAGAAAGGTTATATATATAAAGATGCACA
This sequence comes from Larix kaempferi, assembly GCA_027924585.1. Taxonomy (NCBI): domain Eukaryota; kingdom Viridiplantae; phylum Streptophyta; class Pinopsida; order Pinales; family Pinaceae; genus Larix; species Larix kaempferi. The sequence goes on along the minus strand of BSBM01001530.1, from coordinate 46,695,765 downwards.
TGTGAAGTTGACATTTGTGCCTTGGAGTTGTCGAAGTCATAAGTTTCCAGACGTGTGGAAGACGAAGGAGACGACAGGAAAGGTCCCTCTCAGAGCATATCGGTGACAGGTAGGCCCTTTCAATTATTCCCACCTGTGATAGTAAACGTGTTTGCTGCAAATATGGAAGAATATTCAAGTTCAAGCACCGTTAGGGTTAAAAATTCTCTTGAAGATAGGGATTTCAACATTTTTGACACAGACATTAGACTTCCTATCGCTGAAACTAGGAGAAGATTGAACAATCTACTTTCAGAGGGCCTAGATGTGCATAGGGTATTCCAGTCGTCGTTTATCCTGTTTTTCCCAGACCAAATTATACCCTTTCCTGAATTCACATCCTGGTGCGCGTCCAATTACTCCGAACCTCAGCGAGTTATCATGAATGCTGAAAAAACCAGAATTGTCTGCTCCGTAAACCCCTCTGTTGTAAATACTTCCTTCGAAATCCTTGCGTCCCAAGCTGCTGAGTTTGAAATTTTTTCCGAAGAGTCAATTGTCGCCTTATACCGTCAAATTTCTCCCGAAAGTTGGCAAGCTTTTCTGAGTACATGTATTAAAACCGATTTAGAAATTGTAGATACCCCGATGTATTAAGCTTTTCTTGATGTCAATTTCTTCAATGACAACAATTAGTTGGTCCTTTCATTGATGGCCCAATTTTTAGGTCATGATACTAATATGTTAATAGCAGAATTACAGTTGAGTTTATTGTTCAGAATAAGTGTCGGTGTGCCCGAAGTTGAGTATGAATCAGTGCCGAGTTTTAAGTTTGAAGAATTTGTGGCAGAAAAAAATTCACTCTCAGTTAGCGGATTTTCCCAACACAAGATGTTTTAGTTTTCAAGCAAAATTGATGAAAATGGTCATGTTTAGTAGTCGGGAAGAGTTACATTTTACACCAGAGGTTTATGTAGACACTTTAGAAGATAACATGTTCAATTATATGAATTTTATTTTATTTGAGTTGTACAAAATGATTTTTGGAGAAGAATTGCCAAGAGTTTTTCCCGAAATGAAGTCCATGATGTAGTTGAAAAAAGAGGTAGCAGTAGGAGACTGGTTTTTATTAAAGTATTCTACAGTGATTAGGTTGTACGGTTTCGTACATGAACCTTACATACTACATGCCTTTTTAACTTTGAGAATTTTAACTTTGGAGTTTGTTAGACATAAGTTAATTTTAGAAGATGAACACTTTTTGAAGTTAAAAAAGGGAGCTGATTTAAAATATCCTTGGACAATAAGCCCATTTATTGCAAAAAATAAGGATGCCCTTTCAGATGTACAGAGATTGTTGGAGGCTATGGAATTCAAGAAAGATATAGCAATGGAATAAGACCCTCTTCATATTATTTCTGAAAGGAGGAAGCTGAATAACATTAAAGCTTTTGAACACAAAGAAATAGAAGGGTCTTTAAAGGGAAGACATTTATTGCAATATGAACCAGAAGAAGAAACAATATCAAACTTACAGGTTAAAGATCTCGCTTTGATAGAATCAGCGATAGAGGCTGATATTACACCAAAAGTTGCAGAAATTGGGGAAAAGAGGAGTCTACATGAAATAATAGATGAACATGATGAAGAAAGAGAGGGAGAAAAGAGGCTTAAGGCCACCTTAAGGATGAAACTCAGGAATTAGTAGGTGATAACAACAAATAGAGCAGGGACGTGTCTACTCTAAATCGGCTATATTACTAAGAATTGGTGAAATTCTATGTCAGGAATGAAGCAGTTATCACAAATTTCTTAAGATCTAAGTTCTTTCAGTAAACATTCATTGAGATCTAACAACATTTCAGAATTAGAATCATGCAAGATAAGCACACATTCAACACTAAAATGGTAGAAACTTGAACTACTTCATATTAGAATAATGGAGAAATACATTCTTACCATGGACCTAGGTGAGAATCCTTCCTCCATTGCAAATGAACTTCCCTTCCTTCACCCTTGCTTTCGAAGAACTCGAGCTCTTCTCCTTCCTTCAAAATCTCCTCAACATGCCTTTGCTCTTTTTGTCTCCCCTTACCATGCCTCCCATGCCTTTCTTCTATAGCCTTGGGAAATTAGCCTTAGGTTTCTCTTTTGAGTGTGGGATAATCCATTTTCCTGATTTTAGATCATTTTTACTTGAAAACCCACTTTTCAATAGTTTTGAGGTTTTTTTGCACCATTTAGGATGTTTTAAACATAATTTATGCATTTTAATGCATTTCTCAAAGAAGATTCGTCTCTGACTGAACTTGTGTCATGAATTTCCTATCACGGGTGCATGGTAAACATATGTTTCTCCTTCACTTAGTTAAGGGTGTCAATTTGATTGTTAACATATGCCCCCTAATGTGTGAGGTCCGAAGCGGAGCTAAGGGCTGAAATACATTACTGAAATTTATACTCGGTATACTGATACTCTTTGTACTGATACTCTTTATCGTTCAAAGCAAGGATAAGGGAAGGAAAACTCATAGGCACAGGATTGAGGATCACACCTGCAAAATATAGCAATTTCTCAAATATACAATATCTTCCTGAGGCGGGCATACCCATGTTCAGCAGTAAACAAGCATGGCCACGAACAATACACAGTGGATCCATGTCAAAAGCAAATTTTTCTAAAATGTAAACATGCACTTTGATGAGTGCGAGAACAAAGTCTTTATTGAACTTCTGACATGGTAGTCTAATCTTGCGTAGCTCGGGCAGTGCATCGATGAGTGATACAACTGTTTTTCCCAAGGTCTTCAATACAAACTGACGATAGTACGAGTTTATATCATGCGAATAAATGATCTAATGTCGAGCATAATAAAACACCATCTGATTACCGGTCATTGATGTATACCGTTAACAGACGCGAAGAGACCCACTGATAATGATGGTGGACTCTAAGGTATTGAGTACAAACTAACAAGTGTGAATAGATGTTCTGAAGTCGAACACTTGTAGAATCAAACAATCAGGGGTCATTGATGTACACCAACTGTCATTTGCAAGGAAAACTGCCACTAATGACTGCAAAAACCAAGGTACTCTTGGGTTTCTAGATCCATATCCCAGATAATGATTTGATGTCGATAGGAATAGATCCATCGGAAGGAGGGCATTGGTGTATCCCACATCAACCAATACAAAATAGAGATCAATAGTATGATATAATTTGGTAGAAATGCAAGATCCAACACTGTATACTGACACAAGGAAGGCCGACATGATTGGTCAGGAATATTTGAGGAATGGCCGACTCGGTTTGGACTTCCCTTGAACACATAGCACGATGTAGAATGGACACTTGGCAACATAGGACTTTGAGTAACTGACCTTAATGAAATCCGCTAATGCCAGATGCATTAACGAAAAGCTCCATTGGTGACGGGAAGGATAACCCATCGGTGGAGATCTGATCAAAATACTGGTACAGTTTCCTAAAGCAAATGTAGATGGTGTATTTGATAGCGGAGACCAAATTATGTCCCGTGTTCAAGGGCAACAAGGACTGACTGTTGCCATTTTCTCCAAGGATTATACTGTGAAGTGGTTCAAGTCTCTACCTTTTTGGATTTTTGTGTTTTTTAATTTTTATGCTTTTTAATTTTTTGTAAAAAAAAATAAAGAATGCTATGATACATAGGAAGGAACGAGTGTTGCATGGGCGTACGCCTATTTTTCAAGGGTACGGGTTAGGCCAAGGAAAAGATCCATATTGCAAACAAGGGCTAATCTAGTTGTGCACACTCTTACAGCTGTTCCTTTCCCGGGTAGGTTATCTGAAGCAGGATTATGTGTCGACGGACGGTGAAGTAATACCATGTGACTGAGGTTATCCAATTTGGTGAAATGGTTAAGTAGGAATGGTTCAATGAGGTTTACTTCAGCTTGAGTCTTGTGAAAAATGCCAAAATCATAGATCGTCATGAATCATGGTCTGTCTCAACTACCTGAATCAAATAGTTTGAACTGTCAAAGTCTTCAGGTCCTGAAATCAAAAATATTTCACTAGCCAACATTTGAGTTAGACACTGGTTCAAACGTGCATTTAATATCTAAAAAGATAGCTAAAATTGAGGAGTTATGCATCTTTCTATCATTCAAAAGGATACGGTTTGTTCATGCATGAATAAAAGATAAGTAAGAAATACTCATGATTTGCCATATGCGTTCGTAGTGCAGCCGATGTATGAGAGGAAGCATCTTCTTTCAGCTTGAATTTCTAGAAGCTGTGAAGCTTTAGTGTTTGATCTGCCAGTAGTGGGTTAGTTTCAATGTCCAACTAGAAAATTTTGAAACAATTTCCCATGTTTTCGAATTTTTCGAATTTTTTTCATTTTTTGTTTGTATGAACATTTTTTGGGTGTTATCTGTAAGAAAAAGAAACAAAAAGAGAAAAGTATTTACACTATTCTTTTGGTGTGTGCAAAATTTACACACTTTTTGGGTTATGATGTAAGCTAGGTTATTTCGGTTTTACTTATGTCCTTAAATGATGTGTTCAATTAAATTGGCCATGAAATAATGTACATGCTTGCTTTTTGGTATGATGTTAATGACTTAGATTCCAATCAAATACATAGTTGGCTAAAGAATCAACCAAACTATTCAGACTTCTAAGAATGTGTATATATTCAATAAACTCGAACTGACGCTCTAAAAGACGTACTCGTAGAAATTTTCTGAACAGTGTAGGATGTCGAACCTGATACTGACCATTTAACTGGGATACAACTAATTCTGAGTCCATTTTGACGATTATTCATCGGATGCCAAGGGTGATAGCCTCGACAAGAAGCTCAATGACTGCGCTATATTCTGCAACATTGTTGGTTGCAGATCCGAGAAAAATGCCTCCTGAACTAAGAACTTTGTTATTAGGTGTGAAAACGACCCATGCAGTGGAAGCAATGTTCCGAGAACTATGGCTGGCGCCATCCACATATCCCAAATATGTGAAAGATTCTTGTGCCATCTGCCAAAGTGACAATGCCAAGCAAGATAAGTGTGTGCCCGAAATAACTAATGTACACAAATTTATACAAAGAATACAACATAATACAACAAGTGGTGCGAGGCATCAATGCCTACGCGAAGTATTTCTTCAAATAGAGACCATTTCTGATCTCCGACATGGGTTCCCCATCAAAATTGACCAATTCATAAGCTCCCTTTTTTAAGACAGTTTTGACAACAAGTGGGCCAAACCATTTAGGTACAAATTTTCCCTCTCCTATTTTATCTTGGTCTTGGTCATAAACTAAAACCAGATCGCCTTCAGAAAAGAATCGAGGATGAATGGACTTGTCATATTGTGTTTTTGTTGGTTGTGGAGCCAGATCTTCTAGTCTCATAGATGATATTGTATTAGCCGTGTTTGTACCCCAGTTCTATATAATGTGTAGGTGGACTGTACACTCACCCCAGCGGGGGGGCATCGCCCCCCCACGGGGTTCCAGGGGGGCCCATCCCCCCTGGCTGGGGGGTCCGGGGGCTAGCGATCCCCCGGCGGGGGTTCGGGGGCAACGCCCCCGAAGAAATTTTTTGGGGCTGTTTTCGCCAGCTGTTTTGCGGGCCCATGGTTTTGGGTATCCCGTGGTATTTTCCCATTGTATTTCCCTTATAAAAGAAGGACATTGTAATACGGCTAGGGTTGATGTATTAGGTTTTATGCATTGTAAAGATCTTTGAGATCTGGAGAGAGACTGTAAAACAGAGAAGAGGAAGTGCAGCGGTTGTGCTGCAGGTTGTATCCCTTCGACTTGCTGGACGGTAATAATAATAAGGACTGGCAAATTCAGTGTGGACGTAGCCCAAGTTGGGTGAACCACGATATATCTGTGTCTCTCTTGTAATGTGTATGTGTGATTATATTTGCATTTCTGTTTATTGTTATTGCTCTGCGATCCTGTTTTTCTAAAAGTTTTGACCCTCTTCTTGTGTGCTTCTATATTTAGAGAGGCCTCCCTTCTAGTTTCATCAAGAGAATGGAGATGGAGGAGCCTTTCCTCTTCTAGAGAAGTGTTAGGTAGGAGTTTGACAACGATCTTTAATGATGGGATTTCACATTCAATCGGAAACACAACTTCTTCTCCATAAACGAGTTGGAAAGGAGTGAATCCGGTTGCAGTTTTAGCGGTTGTTTGGTAAGCCCAGAGAGCAGTAAACAACATCAAGTGCCAGTTATTCTTGTTTTTATTAATCGTCCTCTGTAACACAGTTTTCAAAACTTTGTTGATGGCTTCTACTTGTCCGTTAGCTTGAGGATAATATGGTGAAGACAAGTCTTGCCGTAATCCTAACCGGTCTGTAAGTTCATCCATACAGGAATTCCTAAAATGACTTCCGTTGTCTGTAGTGATCTCTTTGGGTACGCCAAACCTTGCTATTACATGATTGAATAGAAAATATGCTGCATTTTTACCCGTTCAATTGAATGTAGGCATTGCCTCAGCCCACTTGGTGAAGTAGTCCACTGCTACGATGATGTAGTGGTGACCATCGGCCGATGGTGTGTTGACCGTCATATAATCAATGGCCCATTTTGAAAATGGACCCACGGTTACTATAGGGTGTAAAGGAGAAGGGTGTGCGCGCATTTTTCTTGTGTAAATTTGGCAAGGATGAAACTTTTTGATAGCGTTAATGAAATATTTGAAAATTGTGGGCCAAAAGTATCCTGCACGCAAGATTTTCTTGGCGGTTGCCAACCCAGAAAGATGACCGCCACATGCCCCAGCATGGCAATCATTCAACACTTGTTCAGCTTCTTCATGCACTAAACAACGTCTTAATATCATATCAATTCCTCGACGGTACAAAGTATCCTCAATGATGAGGTATCTTCGAGATCAGTGTCGAATACGACGTCGTTTAATACTAGAAAGCTGAGGATTGATCCTTTGGGTTTGAAGATATATAATGAATGCTCCATACCAAGGATCATAAGTTACAATGAGGAATACATGTTCATCTGCCCAAGTTTCAACATATATAGTACTCTCCTTCTCTATGGGTAACTCAAACATTAATTCAGCAAATGCCAACAACTTCTTGGCTTTAGCGTTTTTGAATTCGAGGTCGAATTCTTGTAAAATTACTATCCATTTTGAGTATTTGCCACCAATGACATGGCAGGACAAAATGTGTCTCATGGGGTTCATTTCATCCATTATGGTTGTTTTCCTTAGAGAAGTATGTAATGTATAAGTCTTTGGACATCATGGACTGCGGCCAAGGCCAATTTATCTACCTGGGAATACCTCAATTTGGGACCTGCAAGGCCCTTACTAACATAGTAAATAACATGTTCTTGAGATGATTCGTCTTCTTGTGCTAAGACGATTCCAATTGTGGAAGGAGATGCAACCAAATATAGTAGAAAGTCTCTATTATAGTTTGGGGGACTAAGCACCGGGGCAGAGACCAAAGATTTCTTTATTTAATCAAATGAGCGTTGAGCTTGGTCATCCCATACGAATATTGCATCTTGTTTTAAGAGACGTATGAAACCTTTAGTTTTTTTAGCAAAATTCTCGATAAATCTCCTCAAGTAGTTAGCTTTCCCTTGAAGGCTTTGAAGTTGAGTGATTGTTTTCGGGGAAGGAAACTGAAGTATTGCCTCAACCTTGATGGGATCAACCATGATCCCTTTTTGGGATACTACGAACCCAAGTAACCTCCCAGAGTCCACACAAAATATGCATTTATGTGGATTTAACCTAATGTTGTACTTGCGACAACGCTCAAAGATGGCCTATAAATGTGCACCATGTTCAGCTCTCTTTTTAGATTTAGCTGCCAAATCATCAAGGTAAACCTCTACGATGTCCTTAATGCCGTGAAATGCATATGACATGGCTCTTTGAAAAGTAGCTCCGGTGTTTTTAAGGCCGAAAGGCATTTTTCTATAAGCGAAGGTCCCCCAAGGGCATATAAAGGCTGTTTTATGTTGGTCTTCCTTTTTTATCTGGATTTGGTTGTAACCGAAGAAGCCGTCCATAAACGAGAAGATTTCATTCCCAACACATTCATCAATGATCTGATCAATGAAGGGTGTGGGATAGTTTTCTTTGGGACAAGCTAAATTCGGATCTCTAAAATCGGTACAAACCCGGACAGTTCCTTGTTTTTTGTTAACGGGAACTGGATTGGATACCCAATTAGTCAAAGGAACAAGATAGATGAATTTAGCTTTTAAAAGCTTTTCGACCTCGACTTTAATGGAATCAAACTTCTTAGGGTTCATTGGCCGTAGTTTTTGCCGCACAGGTTTGGCATTAGGATAGGTTTTGATCTCATGTTCTACGATATTGGGATCGATGCCTGGCATTTCTTCATAAGACCATGCAAATACATCACGAAACATTTTAAATAAAGCAGTGTAAAATCTTATTTCCTTAGGAGAACAATCCGCATCAATGTTGATGTACTCAATGATGCCAGGATTGATAGATATATCAATTTGAATGGTTTTTGAAATGTTTGCCAAATTGCCTTCTGAATTTACATCATAGATTCAGACAGGGAATTAGTATTTACTATTGTTATCATTGAAGTAAAACTTTTTAGGTTTAACTTCTAATGAGTCGATCGTAGGAAGAAACGATGATTTGTGATGCATATCCTCCTAGGGTCGTTCTAAGATGTTCATAACCTCTAAGATGGCTTCATCTGAAGAAAAAGTTTGATCTAGGATATCATGGTTACTTTGAGAGTTCAAGGCCCAAATAGGTGAAGTATAGGGATCATATTCCTCCATCTTGAGAGGATTTTGATCCGGTTATACCGAGGCTATTTGAATAGCTTGATAAGTGAGCTCTACGGTAGACAAGGGAACACTACTCTCCATTTCCTCATGGTGTGCAGAAGTATATGTCTTTCCATCATTCTTTTCATTTAAGGTGTTTTCTTCGGAGGTTCCTACCGATGAGGTGGAACCAACCTCCGAAATGGAATTAGAAAAAAATCTTAATGGTAAGTATACTTCCAATGTAATGGTGAAAATCAAAGCAGTGTTAGGGGTTAATATTGGTGGTGGAATTGGAAAAGTTCCCAAAAGGGAACGAGTCTTTAAACATTCCTACCCGAACATCCTGAATCACTATCGTTGAATCCCCTACAAAAGGTACATTCGAGTGGAGACCAGTTTCAGGTGTGCAGTAATCTAGTTGATCGATTGTTACAATCTTCCCTTGGTGAGGGAACCGAATGACTCGGAATACAGAAGATACTACAGCCGTCATCTTATGAATCCAACTACGACCCAATAGAAAATTGTAGTCTATGGGTGCATCCACTACCTCAACATCTACTTGAACCGTTTTTCCCCCCAGTTCAACTGGGAAAGCCATGATAAGTCCATGAGGTGGGAACGAATGACCATCAAATGCTTTGAGAATTGTGTGGGATGGCACTAAGGTGGGTGACCCCAAATCTTTCCAACAAGCTAGTGACATGACACATGTGGAGGCTCCTTCATCCACAATGGTTCAAAAAAAATTCTTACCATGTGAAGTTACTTTAATTTGGAAAGCAATTTGTGAGGAAAGCCTACATGTGGGCTGTTCTAAGTCAAATGTGATCAAACTAGTATCTGATGAATCAATAGCACCGATAGCAGACAATAGCGCTTTCCATTGAGTGGGACAACTTTGCAACACCTCCAAGGCAGGCATTGCACAAGGATCCTGGGCTAAATCTTCAACCACATTGTAGATTTGAGAAGCTCGCTTATTGGGGCTGTGTGTTGTTTTGCGGAGGACCGCTTTTGGATGTCGAGGCACCATGTCTATGGTTGGTTTTTCAATATTTAGAAAACCACTAGGTTGAGATCTAGTTGTTTCAGAATCTTTTGAAGGTATGTCATAAGAACGAGCCCTTGTTTGGATATGGATGTTATGTTCACCAATGGTGAATATATTAGCATTGGGTGGATTTCCCCCTTGTAGGGGGTTTGCCTGGTTTCCTCCTGGTGGAGGTACTGGGGTCGCAACAACTATCTGTTGTTGTTGGGGGAAGGGTTTAGTTAGGACAGCAGGTTGTGGTTGTTTCCCTCCTCTTTGAGCTAACATGCAATGAATGTCATCCATATGAGGACAAAGATGGGTAGGATGATCTTCTTGGCAAATTTTGCAAGGGTACTTGTTTTTCCTATTTTCATGATTTCCTCCATTAGGATTATTCACCTTAGGTGCATCTCTTGTCCTAGGGTTAGCATTGGGTTTCTTCTTTTGCTTCTTCTTTTTTTCTTTTGGGTCCGCAGTTTGAACCGTAAGGACTTCAAAAGTTTGGGCAGGAGTGGCAGATTGCTGAGTTGCCTGGTCAGCTGTGGGTTGCTGATTTTGAACTGACATTTGTCCCAATTGTTGGGTAATTTGTTCAGCTTGGTTTACAGATCCAATCACACCATCGATATGAGGTTCTTTTGGAAGCCTAGCTAGATCAGATGCAGGTCTTACAGCATGGGGTATTAAGTCGTAAAGTGTGCCCAATTGGGAATATACTAAATCCATATGGTGAGCACTCTGAATGAGTTGCTCTTCAGTCATGGCTCCCGACATGGCCACATCTTTGGCAAGAGTAGGAAATAGTGATTTGATAAACCAATATGCTAAGAATTGATTAGGGATTTCAACTTTTATAAGCCTTCGACGTCTCCTCCACTCGTGGATATGATCAGAGATGTGGGTAATGGTAGATTGCCTAAGTGAAGTTAAAAGTTCGGTTCCCGTCTCATAGCGGATAGGTAATTGAAAATGTGTCAAAAATGCCATAGCTAAAGATGAAAATTCTGTGAATGTATTGCGGGGCAACTCAATGTACCATTTTGCAGCATTTCCCATTAGGGTCCGCTGAAACAACCCCAACCTAATACTATCATCAACTAGGGAATTGGATGAACACCACGAATGGAATGTCATCACATGATTTGATGGATCTTCCCCTGGTTTTCCGTCAAACTTGGGTATGTCTGAGGGTAATTTGGTTGGTATGGTAGGCCACCCATTCAAATGAAGAACATGGTCATTAGTCAGCCGGGATAAATCCGGTAGATTCAATGTGGCTAGAAATGGTGACTTGGATGGTGCCGTAGCAAACGATTGATACGTGGGTGAAGCTTGATAGTTCCATTGTTGTGGTCCTTGGGTTTGAAAAGTGTTCCAAGAGGGGTTACCTCCTTGAGGAGGTTGCATCCAAAAGGATAGGTTATTGCTAGGATATTTCCTGATCCATTGTGAACTAGGTTGCATGTATGGATTGCCCCCTTGCGGAGGTATGTTCCAATAAGGTTGGTTATTTGGTGGAACATTACCATTCCATGGCTGGTTGGGATTCATGGGTGGATTTCCCCCTTGCAGGGGTGGGCCCCAATTAGATTGGTTACTAGTCGGAATCTGACCACTCCATTGATTACTTCCTTGGTTTGGATAAGCGTTCCAAGGTGGGTTTCTCCCTTGCAGAGGTGGTGCCCAAGAAGATTGGGTATTTCCTAGAACCTTCCCACTCCATGGTGGAATGGGGTTGTTAGGTGGGTTAACCTTCGGTGTGCTACCTATGGGGGGTATGGTATTGCCCCCAGGATTCATGTTAGGAAAGTTTGGATGATGAATTCCCGAAGCACTTCCACTCACCTGTGGGGTAGGACCCCAATTGGCATTATTATTCCATGGTTGATTAATTCTGCCAGGGATGTTGAGATTCCAAGGTAAAGGATTCCCCCCGGTAGTGGAACTAGGAAAAATGTTTGGTATACCAAGAGGATGTTGGTTCACTCCTTGATTATTTTGACCTTGATTAGCCAAACCAACCCATGTTTGGTAAGGCACACCCTCCAGTAGGGATTCCTGTAGACGAAGTGGATGTACTTCCGGGATTGGAACCCGAAACTGTACGAACTGGCACTGAAGTGCTGGTTGAACTTGTGCTAATGACAGGTATACTAACTAGTGGGATTGATGTAGTGGTCACATTGAAAGTATTGTTACCTCCTGCAACTATTTGTGGTTGTGTTGATGTAGTCCCTTGTGCTCCTGATGAAGCCATAGAGTCCATTGTGGGGTTTTGCATATTAGCCCAATATCCAATAATAGGGTTGATGTAATCAAGTGGCTCACTGATGTGAAGTAATACCAAGCTTGAAAGATTTGTCAAAGGTGGGTTCACGTGAGTTGCTGTGTTGTCCTCTAGTGTTTCAATTTCAAATGGAGCAAGATTGTCAACAATATATGTATTTGCCTTGGTAGGTAATGTTTTAGTATTTGTTTGATGTTGTTCTTCTCTATTGCTGTTAATTGAATCTAGAAGTTGTTCAGTTGCCAAGTCACAAGGTTGTGGGTTTTGTATTCATCTCCGTGATGTAGCGGGGCCTTCAGGTTCTGGTGACTCACCTCGTTGCCACCGTGATTGGCGGTTCGGGAGAGTAGCTACTTTGAAGAACTTGATAAAAAGATGTGTTTAAAAAGATTTTGATCAAAAATAGAATCAAACAATCCTAAAGCTGTCTAGACTCAACAAAATATAAAAAGTGTCCAAACAGTAACAAATTTCCTATGGATTCAAGCAAGCAAACTGAATTTTCAAAAGAACCAAGGCTCAATGAAAAGCTGGATAAGAGGGCCTTCCAAAACTAGTAGTTGCTGAGGGATCTCAAGCCTCAAACAATTGCTAATAGCGAAGGTATGAGAAACAATTACAATAAACTTTAATCGCCAGGGGTGAAAGTGTTGGTTCCTGACCAATCACCCTCCCAAGGAGTAAAAGTTCCAAAGTCTGTCTCAGGTATTGCAAGTGTCCCCCACTCACAATAGCCTATGTGATATCCTAGGAATAGCTACTAAAGTTACCACTTCACAATCGACGGTCGGGCGGAATAGTTGTAAGTCCAGGACAACTCTCATAACCAGGAACTCTAGAAACAATGATGTCACCCCGAGGACTTGTCACTTAACATAGAATCCCTTCGATAAGATCATGTACCACTAAATAAGCAAGAAGAGGGAACCACCCTTACTTATCTAGATTGACCTCATGCTTGACGCATGTTTCAGAAGCGCTTTCCCGGCAAGTGTTTTTTGAGATAATTGATTTACTCTCTTTAATCAATGCTAGTTTCAAAGTTTTGCAGCCCAGGAGTGTTAACTCTCCATACCTAATCCAGGGCACTAACCTAATCTTGTTGGTGATATTTAAAATCAAAAGTTTGTCAATTTTAGATTAAGCGCCAATTTTAGTGGAAGTTTGCTTAGTATCAGGAATGGACGTGAAATTGATGGTGTTTCGACTCGAGAAAAATGAACCAAACAAATGCAAAATGCTCACTAATCTACTTTTCAGTTCGATGAATGTTCTAGCCTAATGAAATGTTAGAGGTTCATGCGTCTTTGAAACATGCATTACTTCCGAAATAAATGATTTTAATGATCAATTAAAATCACAACTTATCACAATGAAAATTGATATTTAAAGGTGCAATGCTCTCTGATTGTGCATAAAAATCATAAAAACATTCTAATTCCAATCAAAATGTAACTAATAAAAGCTTGTTTTTGTCCTTGGAAAAAATTCTCAACTTAGTTCAAAATGTGATGTTTCAAAGTTTGTTCTTCAATGCAAATATGTGAAATGGTTCTTTCAAACGTTTGATTGATATGTGGTTTAATGTTTATGGTCTTAAAGGTGTTTTTGAACAATTGCTTTTTAGACCAAATTATGCAAACTTTTTCAAACTTTTAAAAAAGAATCAAACACTCATAATAGGAAGAAAAATAAATCTTTAAGCAAGTCTACGGGTTTTTCATGCAAACCCTCCTCGATTTTTGTGATCAGAATTCTCCATTGTTATAAATAAATGTCTTCAAAATCAACGAACTCACCTTTGAAACCTTGGTTCACTAATGACAATCATAAAAAGCTTATAATAATATTTTCCTTTAAAAATACCCAAATGTTTAAGATACATGACTCTCAACAATAATATAATGTGTCAAATTCAAGTAGATCTAGAAACTATATCGACATGGTCTTCATCATTAATACTAGTTTGTCTTAGCCTTATACCTTTTTAAATTTATTGTGACGTTCAATGTTGGTTGTATGATCTCAATGGCCTATATTCCATGTAGGATATAGTGAGTAGCCATTGTTGGACCTAACATTAGTGGATTTGCTGGAAATGCAAAGTCTAAACCATCATTAAAAAGCCAACATGCAAACGTTAAACTGGCATGCAATCTGACACTAAGACTGAGCAATTAGCAGAGATACACGTTGAGATAAACGTTGAGATACTCGCTTGAGATTTAGCCGAGAGATACGCTTGTCATTTTCAAGAATGATCCCGAGCTCCCACGATTCTAAGGTTCAAGGAACACTAAACTTTCATACTCGCCGATGTACAAGACACGTAGAGACTTTTTAATGGTAAATGCGAATCGCATTTAAGATCTGAAAAACGCCAACGGAAAAGTTCAACAGCTTTTAGGATGGAAACACAGAGATCAAACAGATCAGATTACCAGCAAATTTATTGATTGTGATTCCTTTCAACTGTGATTAAGGATCTGGAACATAGGACGCCGATTCATCTTCTTTCCTAGTACAGATGCCAAGTTAAGATGTGTGACAGTGTTTATTGAGTCGGTATTGACTCATTGTTCTTCCACTTTCCCATCCTGGGAGTCGCCGAAATAGTTGGAACTGTAGAGGATGCTAGACAGAAGTGTACTCATCACCACTGATCTCGGTGGGCGATCTCTTCTCAGTTTAGGGTAAGGATCTCAAGAAAAATCCACGAGGTAATAAAATAAAGATGGAAGCTGATCCTCAAAACAAGTGCAGGGACGCGACAGGGCTGTTTTCATGCTGTTTGAGATTTGACGCAGAGCTCTTTAAAAAGAAAAACGTTCTCAGTTATTACCCAGAGGACAAAGGTAGACTAAAGAATATTTTTCAAATGTAAATGTTGAGCCCGAAATAGAAAGACATATCGAAGACCAATTTTCATTGTCAAACAAGAATATCACCATATTTGGAGGTCACGCCCCAGGGAATAAATGATGCATAGATCCACGTATTTCCTTATTGTGAACAGTTCAGCTTCCTTCGCCAGTTACAACTCTTCTCTTCACAGTTCTAGATTTCGGAATAGCAATGGATGCGTTTCTTTTGAAATAATTGTCATCAAACAGAATCGTCTTCAATTAAGCAACAAACTGTTGTTGTTAAAGTCATAACTCCTTTAATGTTTTTGGGATCATTCTTATTGCAGTGAAGTGAATCATCCAATGAAGGCGTTTTCAGGAGAGTTTAAGGATCGAAAGAAAAATCGTATTTTTTAATTATCGTCCAAGTCAATTAGGGTTGTGCGTTCGGTTGATCAACAGAAGTCAAGAACACATTTAAACGATACAGAGGTTTTTATTCAATCTATGCATTGGTTGTCTTTATGCATTGGTTTTGAGTAATAAACTGATTTTAAGCAGAAAAAGAATTCTTTATGTAGATCTGCAAACGCACAAAAGAGTAGATCTGAATAAATAGCACCAAAAAAACGAAGAAAAAACAAGAAATTTCAAGAGATTTTAACATTAACAATCTAAAGACTATTTTTAATGGAGTGTAACTTGGAAACAAAAAGTTTGAATAAACAATCACATGAGCAGATCTGAAGAAAGGACACCAAATATGAAGAAAATTTCAAGAAATTTCAACAAGCGGAGTCGCCAGTCTGATAACAGCAAATAGAACATTCATTGAGATCTAACAACATTTCAGAATTAGAATCATGCAAGATAAGCACACGTCCAACACTAAAATGGTAGAAAATTGAACTACTTCATATTAGAATAATGGAGAAATACATTCTTACCATGGACCTAGGTGAGAATCCTTCCTCCATTGCAAATGAGCTTCCCTTCCTTCATCTTTGCTTTCGAAGAACTCGAGCTCTTCTCCTTCCTTCAAAATCTCTTCAGCATGCCTTTGCTCTTTTTGTCTCCCCTTACCATGCCTCCCATGCCTTTCTTATATAGCCTTGGGAAATGAGCCTTAGGTTTCTCTTTTGAGTGTGGGATAATCTCTTTTCCTGACTTTAGATCATTTTTACTTGAAAACCTACTTTTCAATAGTTTTCAGGCTTTTTTGCACCATTTAGGATGTTTTAAACACAATTTATGCATTTTAATGTATTTCTCAAAGAAGATTTGTCTCTGACTGAACTTGTGTCATGACTTTCCTATCAGGGGTGAATGGTAAACATATGTTGCTCCTTCACTTAGTTAATGGTGTCAATTTGATTGTTAATAGTAGGAACACAACAAGAGTTGGTGGTTTTGGAAAATGATGAAATTGGTGACAAAGAAGGGATGTCAATCCCAGAAGTACAGGTACAAGAGTATAATTGTCAGGAGGCTAAATACAGTGGAGACACAAGTATATTTCCATCCAGGGTTGAAATGTTTAAACAATATGGATCGAACAAACAGACTTCCGCTCAGTTTGTTTATAGTTTGTTGCCGAAAGTCAGGGACTTATCACAGTCAGAGGTTACTTTAGTAACCAACAAGAACATCAAAGAAAACACTTTGAATCTAGCAGTAGCAACTCCAGATAAATTGATTGAGATGAAAGTCAATTTGAAAAAGGTATCTGTGCTAGATAAAATTCAACTGCACAAACAGATAGGGGAAGTGATATTATGAAGATTTTGTACAAGCAGTTTTGAGAGTTGACAAACTTGAAGGTATTGTAAGAAAAATGGACAGTCAACCAAAGCTAGAAAGGCTGGAGAATAAATCCCACCAACAACAGGTCAAGAAGCTACAATTTGACTTAATATCAAGTGATGGTGGAGGCAACGCAAGCAAAACATTGTTGATAGAAAAAGATAGTTTGATTCAGGCATTGCAGAAAAAGATGAAGATTCCAAATACACATCTGATTCAAGCTCTAGAAGAAAGAAAGCTAGAGCTAGAAAAGGAAGCTTTGTCTAAGGAAGTCAATGATAGCAAAGTAGAATTGCTGAAATTTGATGAAAAAGAAGTTAGCTAGGAAAGAGAAAGGATAAGCTTGAGAAATCAGATTGAAGATTTGAAAAACAAGTTGTCTAATTTGAGCGTGCAACAAACTGGTGCAGGTCTGAATGGAGACGGAAATGATGCTGATAGTCTTTTGCAGGCTATGTCCTAGATTAGTTTAAATGATGTTGAAATAAAGGAATTAAGAGAAGAAGCCCATAAGTTGAAAGAAGAAAAGGAGAAAAGGGATGAAGAAACCAAATCCTTGCGAGACAAGTATAAGGAACTGACTGAAACTAATAAAAAATTGGCACACCAAGTGACAGGGCAAGAAGTTATGTAAGGATGCAAGAACATGGTATGGGACTTGATCATTAAAGAATCTGGAAATCTTAGGCCATATTTAGATTTCATAAGAGTGAAAGAAAAAGTGATCAAAGATGCTTTGACAAGTTGTACTGCGGTCAGAGAAAATCTAAGTAGAAATCCCAAGAAAACCGCACAGAATGCAATTACTTTTCTGAATAGTTTGACATTTGAAGATATGCATACCCTGGATATTAAAGACAGAATTGCAGTCATTACATGGGCATAGAGGAGTTTGGGAAAACATGCACACATCGAGAGTATTGAAGCTAAAGCTGGAGCAATGCAGAGACAGGTCGCGGGGTTCAAACAACAATTTGAGAAGTTGATCGAAAGAGGTTTACCCTCTTTCTGGGATGAGAATCAGGAGTTGATTCCCCCAAATGACTATAAGAAATTATTGTTCGATATAAGAATGGATCATGTGAAGTTCCAACATTTAAATTCCTTGCTTACAGGGAATATTCTGATGGAAAATATTACAGAATACTTTGAGATTTTGAATAGGTTGGTCACAATTGAGGAAAGACTCCCATAGATTTCTTATGCAGATCATGTTGAAATGAGAGTCATGGTTAAAGAAATGACCAGTTACGATCATCCAACTACCAATCAGTGGGCCAGCGTGGAAAAATACGGGAAGATGAAGTATACAATTCGTTCCTGAAAGTAGTTGTTGGATCCTACGTCAAGTGAAGAGTTCGAAGCTAGTGGGGGCAGTCAGTTTGTGAGAGAAGCCAGCTAGATGAGTGGCTACAAAACTCTTTTGTATTTTTGCATGAGTCAAGTGTCATTTAGTAAAAAAGTGTTGGTAAATGTAAAAAAGCAGTTAAGCTTGTTTCTCCCATTTTTGTCTTATAATGGTGGTGGCGAATATGCTCGATCATGTGTCACTCAAAATTATAACTGTTTTCTAGTCTGAATGGGTCGAGCATGAAGCTCAGGACATCTATAAATTCCATGTAATTGAATGAAGAAGGGTTGAAAACTTTTGGAGCATAGCATATTGCTCTGTGTTGTGCATTTTGAATTGTGTTAATAAAGTTGATAGAGCCGAGTGGGCATTTTTCAGGGATTCCTTTGTGATCGGTCTTGCAGTCTATTTATTCTCTCCGTGTGATTTGTGTTTCCTTTCATTGTTCATCCATTATGTAATACTTTTTCATGCTTGGTTCAGTGTATCATTTGAATAGAATTCATAGTCTTTATTCTCTATTCTTATGATACCAAGTATTCCACAATTATGTTTCTGCTAAAATCAATATAGAATTCATGTTTCCATGCTTTATATTGGTGGACTGTTTCATTTTTCTTCTAAATCACCCAACTAAAAGCTCTTTGACTGTAAGCTGGTGGCTACCTTGCACTTGTGTGAATGTATCTGCAAAGAATTTGTGAGTGATATTCATGTATTGTTTGATTTGACTCCATCACCCAATAGAGATCTACACTGCTTTCAACCAACAACTTTAAAAAGCCAAGCATCCCACCAGAAATATGACCTTCTGAATGAACATTTTGAGCATTAAGGCTCTACGTTTCTTTTTGAATATTTTCAGTCTTTTATCAAGAGAGATCCCTCTTTGACTGTGTTGGGTCAATAGCATAAGTCTAAAGTGGTTAGCGGTTACCCAGATTCTGCCTCTCCACAAACTTGGGGTAGGTTTTGGGTGTTAAGAAATTGGCGCCGCTACCGGGGACTGAGTATTCTATCATCCCTTGGAGAACGACAAAGAAGTCTGAGTTTCAAGGAAAGGAGAAATCCCTGTGGGAAAACAAAGATTTCCATATTTTCGAGAAGGTTGTGTTTTTTTCCCCTAGCGACTCCACTCATTGAGATTTGTATTCAAGGAAGACTCCACTAGGGAGACCAACGAGCCAAAGTCCATTTCTAAAGAAGTTTTGAAGAGCATCATGGTGCCTAGAAAGATCCATGCCCGAGGTAACCCTTTTTCCGAAATTCTACCAGGGGTGGATAATCTAGAGATTCTGCTTAGACATAGGACTGGAAAAGATAAGGCTAATACTTCTAACATTGAAAGAGCCATGTCTAAAGAAGAACCATATGTTTTTCATGATTTAGATGTAGAGATAGGCATTGGGAGGCCTTTGCTAAGGACAAAGTACGAATCATATCTAAACCTAGGTGAATAAAGTTTGAATACTCCTGAGTCATATCTGTTTGATCCCGTATGGTGTGGATCGCAGAATACTGCCAAAGTTGAAAGAACTAAGCCTGGTTTTCAGATCTCTCAGTCCCATACTATAAACCTTGCAAATAACCCTGCTCAGAATATTCTCCAGCATACTTCGCCCCTTGCACAAAATCCACCTGTACCCATGGATTCTAGATTCACACCGTTAAACCTACCAGATGTTTTGCATGACCTACCTCAGAACTATTCCTAGAGGATAATATCTTATGATGGAGAGGGAGAATTTTCAGCCCAACAACATGTAGACAGATTTGAGGATTTTGCTGATTTGGAGGAAGTGGATTATGATGATGCAAAGATGAGGCTGTTTTCCCAGAGCTTGTTTGGAGAGCCTAAGAAATGGTTCAGGTAGCTACCAAATGCTTATATCCCTAATTTTGCAGCCTTTAAGGCATTGTTCTTAGAAAGGTGGGAAACGATAAGGAGTCCCTCACTGGTTCTGTCCTAGTATAACCATTTGAAGAAAGGAAACTTTGAGTCCGTCCATGAGTTTTCTGCTAGATTTATGAAGGCATACAACTCTATCCCAGATGATATACGACCCTTAGTAGGTGCTGCAAAGCTCCATTATTCCGATGCCTTTGAAGGAGATTTCTCATGCATGCTGAGAGAAAGGAAATCACCCTCCTTTCCTGCTATGTTGAATGATGCGATAGAAGTGGAAGAAAACATGAAGGCCTTAGGAAAGTTGAAAGGAAAAACAGAAGCAGAGAAAAAAAATAGAAATCCATACCTCTATTTCCACCTCCTCCTCTACTAATGATGTGAAGTTTGAAATGATGATGAAGACCATGGAAAAATTAATGGATAGGCTGGTCCTAGACAACAAGCCCCTAATAGAGAACCGTTTGAAAATCAAGTGAGGAATCCAAGTTTTAGAAGATCGCCTCCCCTAAGAAATCAAAGAAACCCTGATGACCAACAAATAAAACCTCATTTCCATGAAAATATGGTATATGGAGAAGGGCCAGAGGACCCAATGAATGAGCAGATTCATCTTTTTGATACCCTAGACCATGAGATATATATGACTGAAAGGGAGCATGATTTTTTCACCAAGGGAGCTTCCACTTCAAATCCGGAGTTGGATTCAGAGCAGTATCAGATGGGCTATCAAAATGCAGTAGATGACTTCCAAAGGAAATTGAAGCTAAGAAATAGGGAGGTAAATGTGACCAAAGGAAAGCCTAGTTTAAACCAGCCCTCTAACACCCAACAGAGCCCTGATAAGCAGAAAGAGAAGCCACAAGAAGATGCTGTACCAAAGGGCCCAGAGAAGCCAAAGGAAAAATAGCAAGAGGTCACTGCACATAAGAATTCAGAGAGTAGGGAGCAGCAACCCACGGAGCCTAGGCAGCCCGAGCATGTAGACCTGTGTAAATCAGTATCATCTTTTAGTCTGAAGGCTGAGCTATCAAAGGTAAATATATCTATCCCTTTCAATGAGTTGTTAAAGAACAATTAATATAGGGAGTAGATCACCAAAATGGTTAGTGGTTAGGATTACTATCAGCAGGATATTCTGGAAGTAAATGATGATGCTCCAAAAATTGTTTTTGGGCCCAAGCTTGAAGAAGAAGAGGACGCGGATGTTCCCCTTTCTATTTGAGTTTAAATATTCATGACATGACTTTACACAATGCGCTGATAGACTCTGGTGCCTCTCACAACTTAATGACCAAATCAGTGGTGGAAGAGCTGGGTTTGGAAATCACCAGGCCTTACAAAGATCTATACTCCTTCAATTCCAGGAAGGTTAAGTGCTAGGGGTTGATCAAATATGTGGTGGTAACATTGACAAAGCTTCCATCCAAAAGCATCATGATGGACATAGTAGTGGCTGACATCCCTGCAAAGTTCGGTATGCTATTGTCCAGGTCTTGGGCATTGAAGCTGAGAGGGAACATGCAGCTAGACTTATCTTATGCTACCATCCCTTTATTTAGAGGAAACAAGAGACTGTGCAGGGAGAAAATATTGGATTATATGGTCAGTAGCCCAAGCAAGCCTGAGAACCATCCTATCTATTATGTTGATACAGATGTGGGGTCATCCATATTCTTCAATGATGGGCCTAGAATAGACCCCAAGGTCCCTATACACTTGGAAGTGGTGGAAGACAAGGAATTTGCAGCGAGGCACGAGGCTCTGGAAAGGAAGAAAAATGAAGAAGGCTTGTGGAAGATGTATTTTGAAGAGTCTTTGAGTAAAAATGGTGCAGGGGCAGGAGTATAGATTACTCTCCCCGATCTGGAATTTAAGGCCTTGTCATACAAGTTGACGTTTGAATGCACCAACAATGTGCAGAATATAAAGCTTTATTATTGGGCCTACAAGCTTTGAAAGACATGGGAGCAAAAATGATACATTTATTTGGAGACTCAGAGTTGGTAATAAACCAAGTAAATGATAACTATCAAACAAAGCATCCTGGGATGAGGGCCTATATAAATGAAGTGTGGGACATGTTTGGTAACTACTTTACGGAACACAAGATCATGGTAATACCCAGAATCGAGAACCAAGTAGCATATTCTTTGGCTACTACAGCTGGAGGTTTCAAAACCCATATCTATTCCCAAACAAAGTATGAGGTAGAGGTGGTGAACATACCCTCTATTCCTGACAATTCCAAATACTGGCAGGTATTTGATGATGATTTACAAATTAAGAGGTTCTTAGAGCTGTCTGACGAATTTGCAAATGTACAAATTGACACAGAGAACGAAAACTTGGAAGGTTTCATGGACAAAGAGCAGTCAGGGGATGAAGAGACTGAAAGCAAAGGGTGGAAAAACATGCTGGTTGGAAAGGATATCATTCAGCTTAAGAGCAATTACATCCCGAAAGGTTTGATACCCCTAGAGAAGCTATTTGACCAGAATGACGTAGCTAAAAACCCAAAGTTTGAACCGAGTAGTGATACCATGGAAGACCAGAATTTAGGCACTAAAGAAAAGCCTCGAATGGTGAATCTATCCAAGAAGTTACCTGCTAAGAAAAAGGAGCGGTATGTTGAAATGATGAAGAAATATGTTGATGTTTTCACCTGGGATTATGAGGAATTAAATGAGTACGACACCTCGATAATACAACATTCTATGCTGATCAAACCAGGGGAGAATCCTTTCAAGCAGAAGATGAGAAGGATAACTCCAAAGCTGCTACCTATAATAGAGAAAGAAATCAGAAGATTGTTCAGAGCAAAAATCATTGTCACCCTAAGATTCTCCCAATGGATAGCCAATCTGGTTCCTGTGAGGAAGAAGAATGGCGAGATCAGAATTTGCATAGACTTCAAAAGCCTTAACAAGGTTTCACTCAAAAAGATAATTACCCCTTGCCTAAAATGTAACATATCTTACAGAAGGTAGTAGGGGCAGAAAGGATCTCTACCAAGGATGGTTTTTTAGGATATAATAAGATCAAGGTATGCCCAAAAGATCAGGAGAAGACTGCCTTTACCATGCCTTGGGGCACCTTCATGTATGCAAAGATGCCATTTGGGCTAATGAATGCAGGAGCCACTTTCCAACGTGCAATGGACATATCATTTGCTGAGGAAAAGAACAATTTTGTGGTAGTGTACATGGATGATATAACAGTATACTCCAGGTCTGATGAGGAACACCTAAAACATTTGGAGCAGGTTTTCATCAAATGCAGGAAATATGGTATTTCTATTAACCCCAAAAATTCACATTTTTCATTATAGGAGGCCAAGCTCCTAGGGCATATCATTTCTAAAGAAGGTATCAAGATTGACCCTGAAAGGGTTAGTGCTATTTATAAAGTTGGGGAGCCAATAAGTAAGAAAGAAGTGCAGTCCTTCATTGGGCAAGTGGGTTTCCTATGGAGGTTTATTCCAAGTTTTGCAGAGATAATGAGAAGTATCACCAATATGTTGAAAAAACAGAGTCATATAAAATGGACTGAAGAAGCCACGGATTCATTCATTTTAGAGAAATATTATACCTTAGTACCTTAATCATTAATTAATTAATGGTTATTAGGTGCTAAATTGGTTAATAATACATCCCTAGGTGTGAAACTGGTTATTATGAAGTGGTTTGGACTTATCTGGATAAGTGTGAACAAGTTCACAGTGTATGAGGAAATGAATTGACCAAAGGTGCTCATGCACTGTATGTGGACAATTGCCACGCCCTAGGCCATTTTGGCAGGCCTAAGCCTAACCAACTTCTACCAACCACCTCCTCCACATGTGTCACCCCAGGTTTGGTCTCCCATGCTCATCCAGTGTTCACATACACATTTTGAACCTGTTTGGGATATTTTGTATCCATTTGGTCAAACCCAGGGGGGATTGAGGCTAAATCTAAGCTAGCTAAGTGTGGACACTCCAAGTGGATATTTTTCCTTACTATTTCTATATAAGGATGATCCAAGCTCATTGTAATATTGGACAGTTAATAATATCTCATCTTTTGATCATTTGTTAAGAGTTTTTGACCATTTGTTCATTTCTGTAATAGTTTGCACTTGTCTCTTGCTTATGAATTTAATCTTTCAGCTGTGAGGAATCCATGGTAGCTAGATCCTACCGTGACATAGATTTTACATGGTATCAGAGCTCTTGGAGCTATTATTCGAACCAGCAAGACTGTTTTAGTGGCTTGCCAGAAGCAGTGGAGAAACCACAGAATTCCTGAGGCCATTGCATTGAGCCCATTGGAGAAATCTAGTGGCTCTTCTCAGGTGTGATGCTCTCCCGAATGCACCCACTATCAAATAGGGTTCGAATATGTTAGTGTAGATCCCTCCTGAGTGATTGAGAGTTTTTTGCAGGTTTTCAAGAGCACCATTGTCACCCAGTGTGCAAGCAGTAGAAGAAGATGGAGAAATCTCATCCAAATTTGATCACTCCTTTCAACTATTTCGATTGGAAGGCTGAAATGGTTATTTTGTTGAGATCCAAGGGTCTTTTCAGGATCACAATGGGCACAAGGTTGAACCCAACTCTGCTGTGGAGAAATCAATTTTTTTTAACAGAATGGATGAGGCATTCGGCCTCCTTTGCCTTAGTATTTAGAGAGGCCTCCTTTGCCTTAGCTACACCCAATGAAGTTTGGCTCAATCTTGAGTCTCTATTTGGGAAGACTGATGAGATGAGAGGGCATCAACTTGAGAATGAGTTGATCTCACTGAGTCCAAGCAATTTCGAATCCATCCAGGTTTTCTTCACCAAGTTCAAGAGATTGTTCATGCAAATCAAGCAATGTGGCATTGATAAGAAGGAAGAAGAGTTGATCTTGTCCATTCTTTCAAAATTGGGTCCTGAGTACTCAGTTTTTGTGTCTACATTCAACTCCACAAAGTTCATAGTTAGAAATTGGAAAATGCCATCTTTGGCTGATTTCATGGTTATGCTAACTCAAAAGGAAGACAAATTGGTCTTAATGGGTTCCTTTAAGCAAAAATACCAAGTACTTGCAGCTGGAGATTCGAAATATGCAAGAGGCAAACAAAATCCCAAATCTAAACCACAAGAGAAGAAGATGAAGGAGAAGAAGCAGTCAAGTGATGAAAGATCAAGCTCAAGTGATGAAGATTCAAAAGTCAAGAAGATGAAGAGCAACAAAGAGAAGCCCAATTGTGGTTATTGTAGAGGTTCTCATAATGAAAAATCTTGTTTCAGAAAGAAGATATACATTCTAACCAAATTACTTGAAGAACATAACATTCATGTTCCAGATTTTGCAAGAAGAGAAGAAGCCAAGCTCTCTTTGGAACAATATCATTGCCTCTATGCTACCTGCAAAAGTAAAAAGTTGTATGCTTTGAATGCTAGATTTAAATATCTTTCCGATGTCTATGTTTTTGATTCACATTCTGATATATCTGATTCATAAATTTCTATCTCTTCCTTGAAAGAATCTCCATCCAGTTCACCAAAGCTTTCTCCCAATACTAGTCATTTTTCACTAGTTTTTGACATGCCTTTTGAAAGCTCTTTCCCACTTCAATCAGATCCTTCATATTCTGATATGGAAGGTAATATGCAGGCTGATATATAGGTTATGACAGCCATCAAACCATTTTCCCAACCATTGGATTCCCAAAAGACCACACAACCCCCAAGTTCTCTAGTTGGAAAATCTCACAATTTTATTGTTTCCAAAACTGTGTCACTTATCTATGTTGGTTTTATGTCTTGCATATCATTCCTTGGTTGGACAGCCATGTCATTGGCTATCATGGGACTGCTGTTCCACATGTCTGGACCTGATCTTACCACCTATGGTTCAAAACTCAAGTCTCCAGACCTTTCAAGTTCGCTCAACTATCAGTGTGATCTAGTTGCACACTCTCTTCTTACTGAAAAGACACTCGCTCATGGAGACACTATACCTCTGTTGTTTGCTGCTCCATATGACTTATATTCTGATATTTAAGAGCCTCATGAGCTCTATTGCAGACTTGGGAAGGTGCTACATCAGTTTGGAAGAAATATACATGGTTTGATTCACCATATGGCAGTTGCTCAAGGAGCTGATTTTGTTGAGTCTTTTGATGTTCTTTGGGAAGGATTTTGCAGAGATATCTTTTCCATTATTGATTATGTATTCATATCAGAGTATGTATGCAGCAAAAAGCATTTTTATGATGCTCCCCCATCATCAAATGATGATCTTCAAGGAGCCTTCCAACATGCTTTTTGTCTACAGAACATTGAAGAATTGGTGCATGATCATGACATCCACAACATCTTCACCAAGTATTTCACCAAAAAGTTGTTCATTCAACTTATTCAAGTGAAGAACAAGACCTGTTGAAGACCTTTTGATCATCTCTGTGTCATGTCCATTCTTGAGGGAGGATTTTCCCCATGTGGTTTTGCCTCTTTCCTCGTTTTACATGGACAAATATATTTCTGTTGTAAAAGGTGACTTGAGCCTTAGTTGCCAAGGCCTTATTTTTGATATTCCACTAAGTCTAGCTTATGGGGGGCTGTTAGAGCAATATTATACCTTAGTAACTTAATCATTAATTAATTAATGGTTATTAGGTGCTAAAATGGTTAATAATACATCCCTAGGTGTGAAACTGGTTATTATGAAGTGGTTTGGACTTATCTGGATAAGTGTGAACAAGTTCACAGTGTATGAGGCAAAGTATGGGCCAAGAGGTGGTCAAACAAGTTGTTAGGCATGCTTATCCAATCATTTATTGCCCTAGCATGCCTAAGGAACCCTCTTTCCCTGTTTTAAGGAAATGAATTGACCAAGGGCGCTCATGCACTGTATGTGGACAATTGCCACTCCCTAGGCCACTTTTGGCAGGCCTAAGCCTAACCAACTTCTACCAACCACCTCCTCCACATGTGTGAACCCATTTTTGGTCTCCCATGCTCATCCAGTGTTCGCATACACATTTTGAACCTGTTTGGGATATTTTGGATCCATTTGGTCAAACCCAGGGGGGATTGAGGCTAAATCTAAGCTAGTTAAGTGTGGACACTGCAAGTGGATATTTTTCCTTACTATTTATATATAAGGATGATCCAAGCTCATTGTAATATTGGACAGTTAATAATATCTCATCTTTTGATCATTTGTGCATTTCTGGAATTTGATCATTTGTTAAGAGTTTTTGATCATTTGTTCATTTATGTAATAGTTTTCACTTGTCTCTTGCTTATGAATTTAATCTTTCAGCTGTGAGGAATCCATGGTAGCTAGATCCAACTATGATAGATTTTACAATTCAAGGGCATTAAGAAAGCTATCACTGAGGCCCAAGTATTAGCAAGCCCAAATTTTTCCAAGGATTTCCTATTTTTTTCCTATGCATTTGAACATACGGTGGTAGGAGTGTTGTTGAAAAAGAATGCCCAGAACGATGAGCAACCCATTGCATTCTTCAATAGGGTGCTGAGAGATGGAGAGATAAAGTATGATATCATGGAGAAATAGGCATACACCCTGATAAAGTAATTAAAAGATTTCAGATTCTACATCCTCCATTCACACATTATTGCCCATGTCCCAAACAACGCTGTAAAGAGTATCCTCACCCAAGCAGATCCCGAGGGAAGAAGGGCCAAATGGATTGCTGTACTACTGGAGTATGACCTGGAAATAAATCCCACCAACCTAATAAAGGGGTAGGGTTTGGAAAAATTGATGACTAAAGCTAACTGTGATTCTTTAGAGCTGAATTTCTTAGAAGACTATCCAAATCAAGTAGACACAGGAATGCATGTAAGGCCATAATTCTCTGCATCCCCCTGGTATGATGACATTATTTATACATTGTAGAATTTGCAAGCTCCTGCAGGGTTGAGCAAAACCAGGGCCAGGTCTGTGAAGATGAAAGATGCCAAATTTTGTATTATGAATAAGTTTTTGTATTGCAAGGACCTAGGGGCATGCTACTGAACTTCTTATTAGAGGATGAAGATCAACATACCAAAAAGGAGTTCCACAAGGGAGATTGTGGTGGGTATCATTCATGGAAAGTGACAGTCAACAAGATCTTGAGGGCAGGGTTTTATTGGCCTACCATGTTTGCTGATGTGTATAAGGAGACTGTTACCTGTCACCAGTGCCAGATCTTTGAAGGTAAAAGGAAGGTTGTTTCACTACCCCTTCATCCAATCATAATAGAGGTGCCTTTCCAACAATGGGTTCTGGATTTTATTGGAGAAATAAATCCTAACTCCTCTAGCCAACATAGATGGATTTTTATAGCTAGTGATTACTTCACCAAATGGATCAAAGCCATCCCCACAAGGAAGGAAACTGGGATAGTAATCATGGATTTCTTAGAGGATAAAATCTTGTCTAGATTCGGTTGTCCCAAGAGGATAGTCATAGACAACGCACCAACATTTAAGTCCAAAAAGATGATAAAATTCTGTCACAAGTACCATATCAGTCTGAACCACTCCACAACATACTACCATCAGGGAAATGGACTAGCAGAGTCTTCTAACAAAAGCCTGGTAAGGATCATCAAGAAGTTGCCAGAGGAGAATAAGAGAGCTTGGCACACAAAATTAAAATATGCTCTATGGGATGATAGAATCAGTACAAAGAGAGCCATTGGAATGTCACCCTTTCAATTGGTATATGGAGCTGAGGTGGTTTTTCCAATCTCCCTAGGGTTACCAGTCATGAGGCTACTGCAGGGAATGGAAGAAGAGCCAAATCACATGCAGAGGAGGGTGAATCAAATAGTTGAATTGAACAAGCTAAGAAGTAGGGATTATGACAAAGTGTAGGGGCACCAGGAGAAGGTGAAGAGCGCCTTTGACAGGAAAACCAAAGAAGATCAATTTCAGGCTAATGATTTGGTTCTGAAATGGGATGCTCCCAGGGAAGATAAACATGGAAAATTCGACCATATGTGGATGGGGCCTTATGTTATTGCAGTAAACTGAGGGGTGAACTCTTTCATCCTGGAGCACCAAGATGGGTCTCCTTGGATAGGGGGACCAGTCAATGGGATATTTTTGAAGCATTACCTGTCCTGATAAGTGACAGGTAAACCTCTGTACCATAGTTTGTATATATGTGAGTGTGGTGTTTTACAGTTGCAAATAAAAGAGTGGTGGCGTACCGAAGATATGAAGCCTGAGGTGAAGGCCCTGCGATCTGGAGTAGGCCGCCATTGTTTTTGTCGTGTCCATACATTCAGAGTAGTCCAAGCAAAGCAGGAGGTGAAGGTTTTGTTCTACAAGGAATATTTTCTTGTAGGAGTGACCCAATGGATTAGGCACCAGTCTGTCGGAGGTTCTTTGCTACCTCACAGGGAGGATAGCATCCGTAGTTGGAGCCAGTTGTTAGCACCTATTTTTTCTGCATAAGTAGCAAAACATGGTGGATAAAAATCTTGAAAATTCCCTGAAGGAAGCCTGAAATTACCTCGTTTTTCATGGCTAGGTGCTAGGGTATGAGAAAGGTTGATTTGGAAGGGTTAAATATAAGAAGACCAAGGGAAATCCAAAGGAAAATGAAAAAATGCGACCAAATTGAACAAAAGGGGGTAAAAATACTATAGTCCGAACAATAAAATTACAAAGAGTAAATCCAGGGCAGGTTGTATCGTTGATCGGACACGCATGGGAGATCAACGATCCTCGTTGATCGTCGCATAGCAAAAATGTGTGGAGCATATGGGAGATAAGTAGTCGCGATGGATAATATTGATAGACAAGTGGCGGCTGGAGAACATGTCGCAAGCAGGATAAGCAGTAAGTAAAACCACCTTAATGGGATGTGACACCATTGTGGCGGAAGACAAGGTGCTGAAGATCGACGGTTGGGATTCGCGGTCAAAGATCTGGCGGTCAGGACGGGATGTTGTTTTTCTTCGGGTAAGTTTTGTGAGATCGACGGTTTGGGTTGCAGGTAAATCAAATCAATGGAAATGAGTTTTGATGATGCACGGGGAGTAATGGTGTGGACCCTACCAACGGGAAATGATTCAAAGATAAAAAATGTCACAGATCTCCACTGTGGATGCAAAGCAGGGGATGATCGACGGTTCACGATGATTGTCGCATTGAGAAGATGCATGGTGGATAAAAAATGTAGTGGTTGTGATAAATGAAACCGCTCGAAAGGTGTCGATGCCAGGATCTGTTGCAAGGAGGGAAAGTAGTATTGGAAACCACTTTGGAAGTTAGTGATGCCGCTTTGTAGACATATGGTTTTGAAATGAACGGTGGAGATTAAAGCACAAAAGATGATCCGATGACAGATATGGAAAGAATTCCAAATAAATAGAAAGTAGTCAAACCTAACGGCCTAGATCATTGCATAATAGATCGACGGATAGAAAGGATGGACAACTGGCAAAGAAGACTAAAGTTTAAGAGGAGAAAGGTTATATATATAGAGATGCACATGTGAAGTTGACATTTGTGCCTTGGAGTTGTCGAAGTCAGAAGTTTCCAGACATGTGGTAGACGAAGGAGACGACAGGAAAGGTCCCTCTCAGAGCATCTTGGTGACAGGTAGGCCCTTTTAACTGTTCCCACCAGTGATAGTAAATATGTTTGCTGCAAATATGGAAGAAGATTCAAGTTCAAGCACCGTTAGGGTTAAAAATGCTCTCGAAGATAGGGATTTCAACATTTTTGACACAAACATTAGACTTCCTCTCGCCAAAACTAGGAGAAGATTGAACAATCTATTTTCATAGGGCCTAGATGTGCATAGGGTATTCCAGTCGTCGTTTATCCTGTTTTTCCCAGACCAAATTATGCCCTTTCCCGAATTCACATCCTGGTGCGCGTCCAATTACTCCGAACCTCAGCGAGTTATCATGAATCCTGAAAAAACCAGAATCGACTGCTCCGTAAAACCCTCTGTTGTACATACTTCTTCGAAATTCCCGTGTCCCAAGCTGCCGAGTCTGAAAGTTTTTCCGAAGAGTCAATTGTCGCCTTATACCGTCAAATTTCTCCCAAAAGTCGGCAATCTTTTCTGAGTACATGTCTTAAACCCGATTTAGAAATTGTAGATACCCCATACCCTCTTGATGTCAATTTATTCAATGACAACACTTAGTTGGTCCTTTCATTGATGGCCCAATTTTTAGGTCATGATATTGATATGTTAATAACAGAATTACAGTTGAGTATATTGTTCAAAATAAGTGTCGGTGTGCCTGAAGTTGAGTATGAATCAGTGCCGAGTTTTAAGTTTGAAGAATTTGTGGCAGAAAACATTCACTCTCAGTTAGTAGATTTTCCCAACACAAGATGTTTTAGGTTTCAAGCACAATTGATGAAAATGGTCATGTTTAGTAGTCGGGAAGAGTCACATTTTACACCAGAGGTTTATGCAGGCACTTTAGAAGATAACATGTTCAATTATATGAATTTTATTTTATCTGAGTTGTATAAAATGATTTTTGGAGAAGAATTGCCAAGAGTTTTGCCTGAAATGAAGTCCATGATGCAGTTGAAAAAGGATGTAGCAGTAGGAGATTGGTTTTTATTAAAGGATTCTACAGTGATTAGGTTGTACAGTTTCGTATATGAACCTTACATACTACCTGCCTGTTTAACTTTGAGAATTTTCACTTTGGAGTTTGTTAGACAGAAGTTAATTTTAGAAGATGAACACTTTTTGAAGTTAAAAAAGGGAGCTGATTTAAAATATCCTTGGACAATAGTCCCATTTATTGTGAAAAATAAGGATGCCCTTTCAGATGTACAGAGATTGTTGGAGGATATGGAATTCAAGAAAGATATAGCAATGGAATATGACCCTCTTCATATTATTTCTAAAAGGAGGAAGCTGAATAACATTAAAGCTTTTGAACACAAAGAAATAGAAGGGTCTTTAAAGGGAAGAAATTTATTGCAATATGAACCAGAAGAAGAAACAATATCAAACTTACAGGTGGAAGATATCGCTTTGATAGAATTAGCGATAGAGGTTGATATTACACCAAAAGTTGCAGAAATTTGGGAAAAGAGGAGTTTGCATGAAATAATAGATGAACATGATGAACAAAGAGAGGAAGAAAAGATGCTTAAGGATGAAACTTAGGAATTAGTAGGAACACAACAAGAGTTGGCGGTTTTGGCAAATGATGAAATTGGTGACAAAGAAGGGATGTCAATCCGAGAAGTATAGGTACAAGAGTATAATTTTTAGGAGGCTAAAGACAGTGGAGACACAAATAGATTTCCATCCAGGGTTGAAATGTTTAAACAGTATGGATCGAACAAATAGACTTCTGCTCAATTTGTTTATAGTTTGTTGTAGAAAGTTAGGGACTTATCACAGTCAGAGGTTACTTTAGTAACCAACAGGAACATCAAAGAAAACACTTTGAATCTGGCAGTAGAAACTCTAGATAAATTGACTGAGATGAAAGTCAATTTGAAAAAGATAACTGTGCTAGATAAAGTTCAACTGCACAAACTGATAGGGGAAGTGATATACGAATATTTTGTACAAGCAGTTTTGAGAGTTGACAAACTTGAAGGTATTGTAAGCAAAATGGATAGTCAACTGAAGCAAGAAAGGCTGGAGAATAAAGCCCACCAACAGGAGGTCAAGAAGCTATAGTTTGACTTAATCTCAAGTGATGGTGGAGGCAAGGCAAGCAAAAATTGTTGATAGAAAAAGATAATTTGATTCGGGCATTCAAAAAAAGATGAAGATTCCAATTACACAACTGATTCAAGCTCTATAAGAAACAAAGCTAGTGCTAGAAAAGGAAGTTTTGTCTAAGGAAGTCAATGATAGCAAAGTAGAACTGCTGAAATTTGCTGAAAAAGAAGTTAGCTGGGAAAGAGAAAGGATAAGCTTGAGAAATCAGATTGAAGATTTGAAAAATAAGTTTTCTAACTTGAGCGTGCAACAAACTGGTGCAGGTCTGAATGGGGACGGAAATGATGCTGATAGTATTTTGAAGGCTATATCCCAGATTAGTTTAAAGGATGTTGAAATAAAGGAATTAAGAGAAGAAGCCCAAAATTTGAAAGAAGAAAAGGAGAAAAGGGACGAAGGAACAAAATGCTTGCGAGACAAGTATAAGGAATTGACTGAAACTAATAAAAAATTGGCACACCAAGTGACAGGGAAAGCAGCTATGCAAGGATGCAAGCACATGGTATGGGACTTGATCATCAAAGAAGCTGGAAATATTAGGCCATATTTAGATTTCATAAGAGTGAAAGAAAAAGTGATCAAAGATGCTTTGACAAGTTGTAGTGCGGTCAGAGAAAATCTAAGTAGAAATCCCAAGGAAACCACACAAAATGCAATTAATTTTCTGAATAGTTTGACATTTGAAGATATGCATACCCTGGATATTGAAGATGGAATTACATTCATTACATGGGCACGGAGGAGTTTGGGAAAAGATGCACATATCGAGAGTATTGAAGCTAAGCTGGAGCAATGCATAGACAGGTCGCGGGGTTCAAACAACAATTTGAGAAGTTAATCGAAAGGGGTTTACCCTCTTTTTGGGATGAGAATCATGAGTTGATTCCCCCGAATGACTATGAGAAATTATTGTTTGATATAAGAATGGATCATGTGAAGTTGTAGCATTTAAATTCCTTGCTTACAGGGAAGATTCTGATGGAAAAGATTACAGAATACTTTGAGATTCTGAATAGGTTGGTCGCAATTGAGGAAAGACTCCCACAGATTTCTTATGTAGATCATGTTGAAATGAGAGTCATGTTTAAAGGAATGACTAGTTACGATCATCCAACTACCGATCAGTGGGCCAGCATGGAAAAATACGGGAAGATGAAGTAGACAATTCGTTCCTGAAAGTAGTTGCTGGATCCTACGTTAAGTGAAGAGTTCGAAGGTAGTGGGGGTAGTCAGTTTGTGAGAGTAGCCAGCTGGAAGAGTGGCTACCAAACTCTTTTGTCTTTTTGCATGAGTCAAGTGTCATTTAGTAAAATAGTGCTGGTAAATGTAAAAAAGTAGTTAAGCCCGTTTCTCCCATTTTTGTCTTGTAATGGTCGTGGCGAATATGCCTAGTTATGTGTCACTCAAAATTATAACTGTTTTCTAGTCTGAATGGGTCGAGCATGAAGCTCAGGCCATCTATAAATTCCATGTAATTGAATGAAGAAGGGTTGAAAACTTTTGGAGCATAGCATATTGCTCCGTGTTGTGCATTTTGAATTGTGTTAATAAAGTTGATAGAGCTGAGTGGGCATTTTTTAGGGATTCCTGTGTGATTGGTCTTGCAGTCTGTTTATTCTCTTTTCCCATGTGATTTGTGTTTCCTTTCATTGTTAATCCATTCTCTAATAATTTTTCATGCTCGGTTCAGGGTAGTATTTGAATAGAATTCATAGTCTTTATGCTCTATTCTTATCATACTAAGTATTCCACAATTATGTTTATGCTAAAATCAATATAGAATTCATGTTTCCATGCTTTATATTGGTGGAATGTTTCATTTTTCTTCTAAATCACCCAACTAAAAGCTGTTTGACTGTAAGCTGGTGGCTACCTTTCCCCTGTGTGAGTGTACTTGCAAAGCATTTGTCAATGATATTCATGTATTGTTTGATTTGACTCCATCACCCAATAGAGATCCACATTGCTTTCAACCAACAACTTTAAAAAGCCAAGAATCCCACTAGAAATCTGACCTTCTGAATGAACCGTGTATGAACATTTTGAGCATTAAGGCTCTACGTTTCTTTTTGAATATTTTCAGTCTTTTATCAAGAGAGATCCCTCTATGACTGTGTTGGGTTAGTAGCATAAGTCTAAAGTGTTTAGTGGTTACCTCGATTTTGCCTCTCGACAACCTTGGGGTACGTTTTGGGTGTTAACACTTGGGTTAGAAATTTTGGATTGATAACTCATGTTGAACTTGATTAGATTAAAAAATGCTACTGGTTAACCCATACTTTTTTCCTTGAAACCATTTTAATTTTAAAATTTTCTACTAAATTATTTTTTGTTAGTTAACCCACCTACTTTATTTATAATAAAAAATAACAATTCCAAATGCATGTGGCCAATTCTAGGCAATATAAAAAAACATCTTTTGACAAAGATAAACATCTTGTGACATGCCTTGATTAATATTCTTAATGAAATAGGATATATGATAGAATTGGGTAAAATGTTATGCTATTTGGCTCTTTGTTCCTTTGTGGAGATTTTCTCCACTAGCCCCTTAGGATAGATGTGAGATAATTTTTTATAGGTCTCTTCAGTTCTTCAATCCATTGGCATATCTATCAATTTTCTCCCTTCTTTCAACTATTCGTTGGATGCCCCTGGCCATATTCTACCCTTCAAATAGGAAATCAATAATGTGGTTAGAAAAGACATCGTCTGACAATATATCTAGGTCACTTGTACCTATTCTCAAATTCTTGACCCTATGATGGCCTTCTATGTGGAACAATTTTTGTAGACAAGGGTTGGGTTATAATTTGCCCCATGCAGACTATGTAGCAATGGAAACATGGCCTTAGTGTCCCAATCAACTTGTTATGTACCCAATATAGAATTTAGATCATACACAATAGATATCGATAATGAGAATCAATACAAGAGATATTCAATAAACTTTGATCTTATTATTATGAAGTGATTCATTTGATGGGATGAATCAAACCCTATTTACTTGCCTCTTTAAGGGGGATTCCTCCTAATGAGCTAATGCTCCACATACAATAATTATTTTCATCCCAAAATAAAAATACTCCTTATTTATTTATAGATCCTATTACAATATAAATTCCTAACTACCTAGTGGACATTCTTTAATGAGGTCCATTACATTTATTTACTAACATAGTGATCCTGATTTAATTATAATAACCATACAGTGGACCTAGTCCATTTTACATTGATTTTCCTCCACTATGCATTTAATGGGCCTTTGGGACTCCCATTACCCCCTAGCTAGGGTCATAACACTCCACCCCCTTAGTAATGCATCATCCCTGAAGCCTTGTGTAGGGTCCCAAGTGTGAATGTTGACTGCTGTGTTGAAGTAGGAACCAAGGTCCCATGGACTAATTTGAGCCACCCTGCCAATGTAGTTCAACACAGTACTCCTGTGTAAGACTGGGTCCCATGTACGAGTGCTAATGGACATTGTGAAGTATTGGAAGGGACTCAACCAAAAACCTGATGCTAATTTCCATGTGCTATAGCTGGCACTTGATCTTTGAAATTGAAGTACCACGAACTATCAAGAATTGTGTGTCACATGCCCCATATAGTCACGTGGATCGAGATAAGCATACCCAACCAAATTAATTGAATCCTCCAAAGAGTAGGAAAATGAGGGAGATAAGTGAAATTCACTTATTGTAGAAGAAGCATATTGGAATTTGGGAGGCACCACCAGTCATTGTCCATCTGCAACTACTTTGTCTTCATATAGTAGAGAAGATATATAAAAAAGTATATGGAAATAGTTTTCATCCCAAAAGTTAAAACTATCCATACATCAATCGCCACAATCATCCTCCCTAGGGGGTAATGGGGGTCCTAGAGGGCTCATTAGAGTATAAGTGGAGGCCATTCAACACAAAGTGGATTAGGTCCACTATATTGTTATTATTAAATAAGGCCCACTGAGTTAGTAAATAAATGTAATGGGACCTCATTAAATAAGGTCCACTAGGTGGTTAGGAGGTTAAAAGGTAGTATTGTATGGTGATTCTATAAATAAGGGTGGATTCCTCCTTATGTGATATGGAGAAAAAATATTATATGTGGAGCATTAGCTCATTAGGAGGAAGCCCCCTTGGAGAGGAAAGTGAACAAGTTTTGACTCATCCCATCAAAAGAATCATTTCAATAATAATAGAGTGAAGTTTATTGAATATCTCTTGTGTGTTGATTCATATTTCTAGTATCTATTGTGTTTGATCTAAATCAATACTTTCATATCTAAGCTACATAACAATTGATATCAACCTTAGTTATGAAAATTACAATCACACACAAGATCATACACAATAGATATCAACAATAAGAATCAATACAATAAATATTCAATAAACTTCGGTATTATTATTATGAAGTGATTCTTTTGATGAGATGAATCAAACCCTGTTCACTTGCCTCTTCAATGCGGCCTCCTCCTAATGAGCTAATGATCCAAATACAATAATATTGTCCTTCACTTCCCATAAGGAGGAATCCATCCTTATTTATAGAATCACCAAGCAATACTAACCGCATAACCTTCTAACCACATAGTGGACCCTCTTTAACGAGTTCCCATGACATTTATTTACTAACTTAGTGGGCCTTATTTAACAACAAAAATATAGTAGACCTAGTCCACTTTATATTGAATGGACTCTACTTCTACTCTAATGGGCCCTTTGGGCCCCCCATTAACCCCTAGGGAGGTTCATAACACTCCACCCCCTTTAGGAAATCATCATTCTCAATGATTTGTGTGAAGTTGTACAACCATAATTCAGGGTCCCATGGGAAAATGATGATGACCATGATGAAATAGGACCCCATGTCTCATGGATCAATGTTAGCCACCATGTGGATGTCATCCAACGAAATCCCACGTAAGCATGGGTCCCATGTTTGAGTGCTAATTCCCCCCATGAAGTAGTGGAAGGGACTCAATAAAAAACCTAGGGCTAATGTCCATGTGTCTCAACTGGCACCCCATTTATGATGCTGGAGATCTACAAACTGATACATGTTGTACCACATATACCTAGGAGGGTCATATGGATCCAAATAACCCGCCCAAGAAAATGAATCCTTCATGGAGTAGGAGAAGGATGGAGCTATGAGGAAGTATTCTACTACAGTAGAAGCGTACTATTGTTTGTCTTCACAAGAAGGAGAAGATTCCTCAAAAAGAATATGGAAATAGTTGTCATCCCAAAGATTGCAACTATCCATATACCAATCAGCACAACCATCCTCTAATTCAGACCATGCACCTATTTCTTGTGTATATTCTTCAATGATGAGAGGATTAATAACAACATTCTTTACTTTTATTTCACTATCTAGAGAGTGCATAGAGTTCAAATGGGCTTGTGTATTCTTCAATGTATGTTCCTTGTTCCATTCATGAAGTTGTTCTCATTCATGGTTCACGTCGTACAATGTATGTTTCTTGGTCAATCGCTAAAGTTGTTCCCATGCATGGACCACTTCGGGCCCATACTTCTCCCATTGTATGGGCCCCCACTTTGCCATGCTGTAATGGAGGGAAAAATTGTTTCCAGGGCTGTAGCAGTGGAAAGAATAATTGGAAATAGGGAATATAATATATCAAGTGAAATCCATAAAAATAATCTTTTTAACATCATTGGTATTGCTTCAATCTGAGTATATTGTTAAAAGATATGACCTTTATGAGTTTCACGTGTCCATATTCTGAAACCCTAAAACATGCATAGATTTCAAACTGCAATATCTCCCTCCCGAATTCAGATTTGAACGATTTGTTTTATGAAATCACCTAATTTTATGAGAGGAAGTAATATTTGCAATTAGTTTTGGGATATTCTACTGAAAAAAGAATTAGAAATTCATTTGAGTGTCGTGGCCCTCTTTTTTCTCTTTTAAAAAATATGCAAAAAAGAGAAAAAATTCCAATGTTGTAGCCCCAAGTGGATCTGATACCAATTGTTATGTACCCAATATAACTAACAATACGAATCAGTACAAGAGATATTCAATAAACTTTGATCTTATTATTATGAAGTGATTCTTTTGATGGGATGAATCAAACTCTGTTCACTTGCCTCTCTGAGGGGATTCCTCTTAATGAGCTAATGATCCACATACAATAATTATTCTTCACCCCACAATAGGACGAGTCCTTCTTTATTTATAGATCCTATTACAATCTAAATTCCTTACTACGTAGTGAACATTTTATTAATGAGGTCCATTGCATTTATTTACTAACATAATGGGATTTATTGAATAATAATAGCCACATATTGGATCCATTCCACTTTACATTGATTGGACTCCACTATGACTATAATGGGCCCTTTGGGCCTTCCATTAAATCCTAGGTAGGGTCATAACGAAACTAGTTTAGTGTTTTCTCCTAGAAGTTTTGGGTCGAATATGATAATTGTGTTGCATAGGAAAATCAAATATGTTAGTGATACCAACTATAGGAGGTATATTTTGAGTTCATTTTATATGCTCTATTTACTACGAGATCCATGTGATATTTCATTGTTTATTTTGTGATTTTGGAGATTCCCTTTCCACCTTGTTTCCCTAAATTAATCATAAATTCTTGGATTTCTTCATGCATAAGGTGGTTACGCACATGCAATATGCCTTACATAATTATTCTATACCTCGCTGTGACACCCATACTAGGTTAACAACCCAGACAGGGCTTATACTCTATAAGTTACTTCATTATTAATATGCATTTCTTATTAATTCAACTACAACTTAGGTATGATAGCTATAATCACTTGGTTTCAACTTTTGCTACTACCTATAACTATCTAGATCTATAACATAACAAAAACAACTACTAGTTACAACTCTCAAATCTATCAATGGTTGATTTGCAAAAATGAAAAATATGTAATCTAACATAGAACTAGAAAAATTGTAGCATCCTTTTAGAAATTTTTGAAGATGCACATAGTAAATAATAATAAAATAATACCTATTTTACCCATATCGTATTATTCTCAGTTATAGTGTAATGTATTCCCATATATATAAGTACCTATAGTCTGTCCCTACCACTTTCCCATAGTACAAAAATTATCCTCCTTACCAACTACGAGCCTAGTAGACTTCCTAACTCAAATAAACCCTTTGGATTCCTATCCCTCTTTGCCCAAGGCTATAAGAACAACATTGCTAAATGATCACTCCAATATAATATAATTGATCAATAAAATTTGTTCCAAACACTCAAGGTTGATCTTAGAGAAAATCCATGAAATATGGTAGCCATCAAGACTTGATATTTACTCCTATTTATGCACTTCTATATATGGCCCCGTCCCCCTATGACATCACTAGATCCAAATGGCTTACCTTTCAATATTTCTTAGGAAGAGTGCTCGACTCCTTTCCATCCTAAGTGTTAAATTTCATCACATGCAATTAATTGACCTTCCATTAAATTTAATGGTATCCACTCAAGAACTATACCAACCTCTCAATAAGCCATCAAATGCATTTTTAAAATATTTTAATGCACATGACAATCTTTGCATAGAACCAACCAACCAATCAATTGGATCATAAACTAAATTGGTAGTTAAGTATGACATAAGCACACATATAGGGTATGAGTACATATCTAGCGTACACATATTTCATGCATATACTAATAGAAATGAGCAGTCAATGCTTTAATTCTATGATGTCCACATTGACATAATCACACATGCTTGGATACAATTGCATTATTTAATAAATCATTTAACAAAATCATAATGATTCAATTAACTTTCTATTTTGGTAATCACACCATATTAACTAAAATGAACTAAAAAATTGTTTAAAGTATGGTCAAAAACCTAAGAAAGGAGGTAACGAGTAAAAAAATCAATTCCTATGAATATCTCAAACAAATCGTAATCAACCCTTGAACACCTATTTCCATCTCCCATCTCCCATCTGCTCATTTATTGCAATATGTTGGAATGATAATTATATATACATACATACATACATACATACATATATATATATATATATATAACCCTAAGGTAGAAGCATCAACTATATCATCCTAACCTTCCCAACATGTAATTAATAGTGGCCATCACATGTAGGTTACAATATTTCTCTCCACACCTCTAGGTTTCGAAGGATACATGGTGGGTAACATATCTAACCCTCCTAATAGAACCAAGGTTAAAACCCTAACATTGAGCCATGTTTCATAGTTGTTGTCCTTAGTGCCACACCATTGAGTAACCTCTTCAATAAATTTGTGTCTTATCGAAATCACGCTTACCCACAAATCATAGTAGTGTTTGAAAATGTAAATTAGATCACATGTAAAAGTGATATCATGTGCCTATCTATGTGATGTCTATGACATCAAGTTATCTTGGCATTATAGACATTTGGATATTGCATAGGACATCAACATGTACTTTGTATCACTAATAGCTCACATACATACAATTATAAAACAATTTCATGCTATGTTGGGCACAACCCAAGTACAAGAAGTTTTGATGGTGAAAGTACAAGTTAGGCGAGGCCTAACGTTGACCAGTTTTGGGAGAAGCAACTCTGAAATTCCCAGGCGGAGGTTATGGAGTGAAGCGAAGTTGACAGGAAATGACCTATCCCCTTAGTAAAGACAAAGTACAAAGGACAACCAAAGGTTGTTGAAGCAGTTAAGGAGTCAAGTGGCGAATTGACAGCTACAAGAGCAGAATTAAAGAAGTAGAATGGTATAAAGGACGCGCCACTGTAGATTCAGAGCCGCGTGGTCATAACTGCACTGTCAGAGGAGCGTCAAAGTCAGAAGAAGCGGTGCAAAAGGACAACATACTTACAACGAAGTTAAGGCAAAGCGTGGATGACAGGAGAGCCATGCCATTTTGGGTTTAAGGGTATTATGGGGGGTTGGCCCATAGTTATTTTAATATGTGACCTTCGGGCACATCTATATAAAGGGAAATTTTGTAT
The DNA here is from genome assembly GCA_027924585.1 of Larix kaempferi. NCBI lineage: Eukaryota > Viridiplantae > Streptophyta > Pinopsida > Pinales > Pinaceae > Larix > Larix kaempferi. The sequence goes on along the minus strand of BSBM01001530.1, from coordinate 46,654,014 downwards.
AAGGAAGGGTTAGATTTTGAGAGATATTGTTAGATTGTGATAGATCTATATTGAGAGAGATATCTAAGAGAGAAAAGACTCTGCAGTTGAGTGCGCAAAGATCTATTGTAGAGAAGATTCTGTAGCTGAGTGTGCACACTGGAACTATTACCCCTTCCAAGTAATATAAGAAAAGTTCCCGTGGACGTAGCTCCCATCTGGGGGGTGAACCACGTAGACACCTGTGTTATGTGTATGAATCTATGATGTATTTTATGTTCATGTTATGATATGTTTATGTATTTGCTTTCATATGTATGTGAATGGAAATCATATGTTATGTAAGCGGAACACATGTGTATGGATGTTGCGAAGTAACACTAAGTATGCTGAATGCATAGTTATATAGTAAAGATAACAACGATTCAGTGAATTCTGAGGTTGTTAATAACTGTGAAGTGTGAAGTCACATGTTGATATTGGTATGTTAAGTATATGCAAAGTAAGAAATACAATGCAAGGTAATTTCCACATCTACGCATCACCACGGTTACAGAAACTTGATTCTGTAAACCCCCATATTCACTTCTGGTGAGACGTCAACTTGTTCACAGGTTGATGTCGAAAGGGCCAGTGAAAGGGGTTTTTGTTGGATCTACAAGAACTTCACCGAACCTGGGTCAGCCCACAAGTATAGTCCAACAATGGTTCTGTTTCCGTGCTATATATATGCAGTTGAGCATCAAAAATGATTTTGGTGCCGTGCTTGAACTGATATCTTGGTGATGTGTAATGTTGACGTGGAATCCAGAGAAGACATAAATACAAAATTGGGTGAATCAGACAGAACGTGAGTTTGCGAAGAAAGAAAACAAACATCCGCACCTTACTACAGAACAATGGTTGCAAAGGTCTATATTCATTGACTTGCATGAATTTTTCTTCGCATATTTCGCTAAAGAGCCACATGAGTGGATATCGAGGCTAGAAGAGAGAAAAACCTATTTTCAGGGTGCAGAATTGTTAGGAACCCATGTCAACCCTTCTCTTTACTTTGTTAGTATATTGTTGTTGGACGCATATGCTTTGTAAGTCATCCCATAGTATTTGTTGATCTATAGTTTGTATTAGCCCATGGTATTGACCCATAGTATTTGACACATATGCCTTGTAAGTCATCCCGTAGTATTATATGTCCCATGGTATTGACCCATAGTATTGGGAATAGACTTAGTATATAAGTGTGTGTTGAGGCCAATGAAGGTACCATGAAGTTATTTGTATTGAGCTTGCTCAAAGGAGGTTTCCCCCTCGAAGTGGCCTGCGATCAATAAAGCGATTCTGAGTTCTATTATTTCTATTATCTCGTCTATTTTCATTAATTAATTGTTGCAGGTTCCTCACAAGAATCTACAGTTTGGAATCTAGAGTTGATTTAGAGGCTTAAAGGGATTGACAACTAGACTTCAAGAGTAGTAGATTTTTGATTGGATAGCTTATTGGAAGGCTATATTACAGAGTTTGCTGTGGACACTTTGAAGTCTTACAACACAGCATAAGGATATTTTTTCCAAGGATTTAGAGGTAAGTACCTGAAAAAATTGATTTTATGCATTAAAATGCTATTAGCTGAAAAAGGTCTCTTAAAAATGCAATCATATTCCTAGGGTTTGAGTCTGTAATGTTCAGAAACACAGATAGTGATACAGACGAAGAAATTGGTATTTTGAGTAGTGGAAAAAGATATAAAGTTAGCACTAGAAAGAGGTCTCGTGAAGCCGAACCTCACACATTTCTAGAAACTGAATTGGGAGCTGATAGAAATTCATTTCAAGATGAGTCTGATAGTGAAATAGAACCTAGATACATTGGCTATCAGCTTCTCACTCCATAGAAACTTATAGTCGAGGAAATAAATATTACTAGTTCGCAGAACACTAGTAGTAGTAATACTGCAAGAGAAAACACTTAGAATCCACCAAGTAGTGGTGTACCTGCTTCATCTCAGAACACTACACCTCCTAGAAGAAGGATGGAAGACGATATAAAACTACCTGTTTTTAAAGGAGTTGGTCTAGAAGATCCATAGCAACATTGGTTTCTCTGTGATGCCGTCTGGAACGTTAAGCAAGTACAAGATGATGCTATAAAACAAGCACAGTTAGTCACCACATTCAGAGACAGAGCTTTAACATGGTTCATGAAATATTCTGTTGGACATAACATAACATTAACGGAGATCGTAACTGTGCTTACTAGAGAGTTTAAGAATCCTAAATCAGAATCTCAGTGCATTACAGGGCTCAAAGAAATAAAACAGAAACCTAATGAGACTATGTGGGAATTTGACCAGAAATTCAAAGCCTTGTTGGATCAAGTTAGCTTTGATATAGCACCGCAACAACATCAATAATGGTTTATCGCTTCATTGTTTCCCCACATTAGATTACCATTGATGTAACAGAAGGTTGCCTCGCAAACATAAGCATTGGAAATTGCGATGAAACTAGAAGCTTCTCCGATAGGAGAAACTAGCACAGGCATGGTACAGATACAGACACAGGTAGCAAACCTGAAATTACAGTTACAAGATATAAAGAAAGGGAAAGAAGTAAGAGAATAAGTTTGGTGCACTAAATGTAAAGGAGAAGGACATTCCAAGGACCATTGTCCTGTATTTAGAGATTACATTGCTAGTGGAGCGCTGAACCCATTAAATCAACCTCAAGGACCATGGTGCGATATTTTACGATGTAGAGGACATCGCCCACAGGATTGTTACCTACTATAGAAGTATGTACAGACACCAAAGAACCTGTACTGCACATTTTGTAAATCAGTTGGCCATGATGATACCAACTGTAGAGCATATGACCTTATGATAGAAAGAAAGCATGATGTATACAGAGTCTAAGGAGAAACAAAAAATAATAATGAAAATGTGCAGTATGATCAAGGCACATACGTAGGACACAAAGTATTCAGAGGAAGAGGATGTAACATTGGCCAAGGACGAGGAAGAGGTTAGATTGTTTGCTATAAATGTGATCAACCTATACATTTAGCAAGAGACTGTCAGAACCCTTGTACTACCTATAAGTATTGTAAATCGTTTGATCATATCATTGGAGCATGTCCCATTTTGCTAGGAAAAATACAAGAAAAAAGACCGGAAGGACACAACCAGAATATTCAGATGATTGCAGCTGAGAAAAGAAACCAAGACCGCAACATCCATGTTGTGACGTGAAGTGAAGCTTTGACATGAAATGATAGGATGAACGAAGATTCAACTTCTGATGATCACATGAACAGACCAAAGCCTACTGATGGGCCTTGGGTAATAAAATAAGTTGGAAAAATTCCTGTATTCAACCCTAACAAAGAAAAATAAGTATTCATGGAAGCAAGAAAATGATTTCAGGACTCAAAACCTTCAACCACAAGAATCCAGTTTTGAAGTGATCAGACACCTGTATTGGACATGCCGACTTCGTATGATGGATCACAAACTTCACCAGAACATACAAGTCCTATTACACAGTTTCTATAGAGCTGCATAAACTTGCTAAGACATGAAAACGCCTTAGGATAACTACAGAACATGTTGGGACACTATGGACATCATAGTACAGTAAATGAGGCACATAGAGATGTCCATCACATTAAGAACCATAGAAGGACAGGAAGAGAAATGAGGCTAAGAACGTAGATTGGAGATTTTGAAATGAACCAGGTCATTCTTGATCTGGGCCCAGAGGTGAACGTGTTGACAAAACAAACATGGGAACAAATGGGGAAGCCAAAGTTATCTTGGTCTCCTATACAGTTGAGATTAGCTAACCAGCAGAAGGTTATACCTTTCGGGAGACTATCAAATGTTCCCATTGATATTGATGGAGTGTGAAGTAAAAAAGACTTAGAGGTTATTGAGATCATAGATGACAATAATCCTTATCCTACATTATTGGGGATTGACTGGGAAATCGATAACCTCGCAATTATCAACTTGAAGAAAAAACATATAATATTTGAAGGACCGGATATCAGGGTTATCGCTCCCCTGGACCCTTCACAAGGAATAAGGTATGTTGAGCCAGTACGAGAAGAATACAGAGCTCAAGAATTGGATACTATCTACAAGATGAATGTAAATAAAGCATATTACATTAACCCTATAGAGGATGGGGCACTAAGCTGGAGATGTGACAGTTCTCGCGTATCAGAATCAAATGCAAGATTGGAGAACTAGTAGAGCCAAATGCATGAAGTATCAGCTAGATGATGTGTGAATATAACAAAGTCACTTTGTTGGATTGGAGCAGAGGTAAGTCCAATTCCTACTTATGATGGTTTGGGTAATATACATGCATTCATTCATGAATATTTAGCATCAATTTCATATGAACATAAGCTAGCAACTTTAGACATAACGTTGCGAGCTACAACTGCTAGGAGGTGGGATGTGCATAAAGACAACCTAAACACATGGGAAGAATGTAAGCACTTAATGGAAATTAGATTTACTGAACAAAATGAGGTTGTACAAGCAAAATACAGTGGACAGAATGATCCTAGAGATCATATAGAGTCTTGTTTGAAAGCATGGATGCATATATCGAAGACAGAATGGGTTCATATGTTTGTGCACACATTGGATCTAATACCAAAGAAATGGTATACATAAGCAAAACTTTGCAAAGGAACGACGGACTGGCACATCATGGTAAAGAACTTTCAATCAAATTTCAGTTTTGAGGATGATTGTTTGAGTGTTAATGAGGATTTACAGATCATTAAAAATAAGGTATTTGATGATATCCTGTTACCTGTGTATGAGCAACCAGATTGGGAAATACAATTGGAACCTGCCCTACAATGATATAACTTTGCATTAGAAGAAGGTGAAGAAGAAGACTCTCGCGATGTGAATATACCTGATTTTGAAGGAAATCGCGATGTACAAGGACCTGATTTAGAAATTCCAGATCTGAGTAACCCTATGAAGACAAGAAATATCAATGTTAGTACCAATGATGAACCAAAGTTTTCTTCTATTGGGGATTACTGGGATTAAGAAAGAATGGAGCAGATCGCAGACTACTGCGTGATTATCAGGATCTGTTTCCAACCAAGTTTTCTGAAATGAAAGGCATTTTAGGTGACTTGGGGGTTATGAAAATACCTCTCAATCCTGATGCGAATCCCATTAAGCAAAGACCTTATAGATTGAATCCTAGATATAAAGAAGGAGTGAAAGCATAAATTGACAAAATGCTAGAAGCAAGAATTATTGAACTAGTAGAAGAATTCGAATGGATAAGTCCCATGGTAATTCAAGACAAGAAAGCTAAAGGTGAAATCATAATCTATGTGGATCTTAGAAAATTAAATGATGCATCTCTGCATGACCCATTCCCTACTCCATTCACAAATGAAGTGATAGATAACATAGGTGGAAATGAGGCATACTCTTTCACTGATGGATTTTCTGGTTACCATCAGATCAAAATTGTTGCAGAAGACAGACACAAGACAACATTTGCTACTGAGTGGGGATCATTTTAGTACACTGTTATGCCTTTTGGATTGAAGAATGCATCTGCTATATTTTCAAGAGTGGTTGTAGTTGCATTTAAATATTATATCCATAAATTCCTAGAAGTTTATTTTGATGACTGGATAATATTTGGCCTTTTAAGGGACCATCATGCGAACTTAAGGATGATGTTAGCGAAGTGTAGACAGTATCAGATTACAGTGAACCTGAAAAAATATGTTTTTTGTGTTCCCTATGGTATTTTGTTGGGACACATAGTATGTAAGCAAGGATTGATGGTTGACCCAGCAAAGATAGCAATCATAGTAAATATTCCAACACCTAATTCAATTAAGCAGTTACGTACTACATTGGGACACACATGATACTATATAAAATTCATTAAAGGATATGCGCAGATAACTACACCTATGGAAAATCTATTAAAGAAATAAGTGAAGTACAATCGGATTGAATATTGCCAAAACGAATTGGACACACTGGAAGAAAAAATGGTCACAACGCCTATTCTCGTCTTTCCTGACTGGAATAAGCCATTTCATGTACATGTAGATGCTTCATTTATAGCACTTGGCATTGTATTAACACAACCAAGTTAGGGAGGCATCAATCATCCCATCGCATTTTCAAGCAAAAAGATATCTTCAGCAGAAAAGAACTATACCACAACAAAGAGGGAAGGCTTAGCTATGGTGTACGCATTGCAGAAATTTAGACACTATTTGCTAGGTTCACCTTTTTGTATGTTCACTGACCATTCAAATTTGAAGTACTTGGTCAATAATCCAGTGTTAGGGGGAATAATATGAAGATGGTTGTTACTATTTCAGGAATATGATTTTGAAATCATTGTGAAGCCAAGAATATTGAACGCAGGACCTGACCATATTTCAAGAATCGATTCAGGAGAAGAACCTAATAACTTGGAGGATAATCTGGCAAATGCCAGTTGTTTTCTATCCATATAGTAGATGACTACTTCAGATATATTTTAGAATTCCTAACTACAATGTTAACACCTACTTAACTTACTACGCAACAGAAGAAACAGTTTTGGATCAACTGATTTTACCCTCATTGCAGGACAATTATACAAATTGGGACTAGATGAAGTATTGCGTAGATGTGTACTAGAACATGAATGACCTATATTACTTGCTGAAGCACATTCAGGAGTATCTGGATGACATTACGCAGGAAGATCTACTCCAAAGAAAATTTTGAGGGCAGGACTATGGTGGCCTACGATACACAAAGATTCAAAAGAACATTTTCGAAATTGTGATGTATGCCAAAGAATAGGGAAGCCATCTCGTAGAGATGAGATGCCATTGATGACACAATTGACTTTTCAAGCCTTTGATAAATGGGCTATTGAATTTGTGGGACCTATTAACCCACCAGGGAAGAGAATTGGTTCAATATATATCATTACAACTACAGATTATCTAACCAAATGCGTAGAGGAAAAACCAGTGAAGGAATGTAGCACAGTCATAACCGTGCAATTTATTTTTGAGAACATCTTGACAAGGTTTGGATGTCCAAAAATTCTGATGAGCGATCAGGGAACCCATTTCCTGAACAAAAATATTGAAGCATTGACAGAAGAATTTTAGATCTACCATCAGAAGAGCACAACATATCATCCACAAGAGAATGGCACTGTAGAAGCCTTTAATAAAGTATATGAGAATGCATTGACCAAGGTATGCAATACAAACAGGGATGATTGGGATCTTATAATTCTAGCAGTATTATGGGCATATAGAACAACTTGTAAAAAGTTGACAGGACATACACCTTTCAGATTAGCATATGGACAAGAAGCTGTCATGCCCATGGAATACATAGTACCAAGCTTGAGAATTGCAACATTTACATATATGGATGATAATGAGACAATGGATGAAAGATTATTACAGTTGGTTGGATTGGAGGAAGATCGATTCATTGCAGGTTTTCATCAAAAAGTTTAGAACGATAGAGAAAATGTATGGCATGATAGACAAATAAAACATAAATTCTTCTAGGTAGGAGACCTTTTCCTCCTTTATGATAGCAAATTTATGAAGTTCCTTGGAAAATTTAAAATGCATTGGTTAGGGCCATACATTGTCAAACATGTCACTAATGGAGGAGTAGTTCAGTTAGCAACATTACTTGGGGAAAATTTGCAAGGTCTTGTCAATGGGAGTAGACTAAAGCCTTACAGGGATGGCCTTACTCCTATAAGAAGAAGTTAAAAAATGCAATAATGTCTTAAGTGTCAAGTGCAGTTGAAATTGGACACTAAAATAGAGGGCAGAGTCTGCACACAACAATTTTGTTAAAACGCGCAATTTTACAATATATATGAAGAGGTGTTGCAAAGCACACATAGAAAGCTAAGTTTCAAAGTAAAAGAAGGGAGTAGTGCTGCGAAGTTCAATCAGAAAGACGAGAAATGAAAAGTGAACCTCGACACTCACTTAATCGTCAACGAATCTAGAGAAAACTAGCCATTACAGTTTTGTTCGGAAAGTAGCCGTTGTACAATACTTTTGAGAACCGACTTTTTCCGCTTTTAAGGCACATTCGTCCATTGAAGACACATTCAATGAAGGGAAAGGACCAAGATCTAAGCAATATTTGGCCAAATAACATATCATTTAATTATAATTTAGTTGTTTTTGGGCGTGCCTTAGTGTCGCTATTCCTATAAATATTAAAGACCGCATCGTTACCGGTTTTACCGTAACATCTAATTTTTACCGCGAGTATTTTTCGATATTTTTAACAGTCAAGAGAAAGAAGTAATACGACAGTGTATGTATGAACAAGAGAGATTAGAGGAGATATTAAGATAATTTCAACATTCTGGTTTGGAAGGAATCATGAAGACGCTAATGAATAAAGTAGTTCCAGAGAGAGGTGGAACATCTAGAGCTTCACCACGAAATATACCACAGTAGAAGCAGAGGCTACTGAGCAAGAAAAGACGAAGGCCACATAAATTCCAAAGGAATATCCACCAGAGAGACCTCGGAACATACCAATTTCGCTGATTCTTGAGTACATCCCTCCTAGAAAAGAGGATGCTCCAGTTTTGGTACTCAAGAAGACTGCACAGTATGAGATCCTAATGCCGCCCATGTCGAATCATGTGCGCAAGAAAGAGAATTGCTTGGCAAGATCCAAGAATGAAAATTTGCATATCATGACTTGCTACATGAGACAAAGTACCCACAATTTTAGCCAGACCAGTATATTTGTAGGCGATATGATGAATCCAGTAAGCAAATGACAATTTGAATGCAAGACTGGATTGCGCCATTGCAACCATCCGAATTGTTGAACTTGCTGCGCATTCTGCACTTTGACAGAAGTCCAGAGCTCACATCGGTTGTTGGAACCTTTCTCTCATGTATGCACCAAGGCTACTTATGGTTGAACCAAAATATTGACATAAATATATACTTGATCTATAGGATCACACACTTGAGCAAGAGAGGCGTTGATCCTATGATAGAGTTCGTCAGAAAGAACAAGGATAAAGAGCTTGCAAGAAGAATGCAAAATGAATTTGGCTTGGTGAAAGGAACGCGTGGATATAAAGAAAATTAGATCAAGGATATCACCATGAAGTTTACAGTTCAACTCCTCACAAGAAAATTCCTATGGAAATGTAGACCGACCGAGGTGATGACCGCTGAAATATCCTTAGCTTGGAAGGCCAAGGATGGACTCTAGTATAATTGGGCAAGTTACATTCTCAATGAGTTCCTAGATGATGTTGCAGACTCACAAGACAATTGATATCAATTCCATTACAACTGGTTATTAGTTTTGATCCGGTTAGTAGGATGGAAAGAGCCTAAGTATCAACAAAACCTGTTGGTATTCACTAGAGATTGTCGAGGACCCAAATTTGTGAACATGTGGGCTATGATATTTTCAATTGCTAGGAATTAGATTCATAAGACAATTTCACATGGAATATTTTAGACAATGAGAGAAGAAGAATAAAGAGAATAAATTGTGGAAATCACTCTGTATATTATTCATTGATACGATGAAAATATATAATACATCCTCCATGAAGAAAATCAAATTCCTTTGAGGCAATTAGGAAAGAGCAAAAAGAAAAGGCTTAGAAAAGACAAAAACTCCCTAGGTGACAAAAGCAGTTTCCAAAATTGTACTAGAGGCTCATGAATTGGCTAAGTATGGTATGGAAGATCACGAGTGAGGTAAATAGAATGTGTTGATGGATTTAGAAGGTCATATATGATGTGGAGGTAGAATTGGTCAAGTGGAAAAAGTTTCTAAGTCAACTAGCTTTACCTTTTCCACTAGAAAGCAAAAAAAACAGGACAAAGCTAATTACATCAGGAAAGCACCTTCTAAACCAGAAATGGAAAGAAATCAGATTGAATCCAATGAAATCTTATAAGGAATCTTCTCTAAGGCGCCCTAGTGACTTAGGATGGCAAGTGGTCCGCTGAAAGACAAAACTAGCCTATTTTACCTAAGCAAAACTCAGAAAATTAATCATAAATGATTAATTAATTTATCCTAAGTCGAGAATGACATAGTGGGTTTTTTTAAATATTCCAACACCCCCCCTTAAGCCTGACTTTATGTGATGGGAATCATAAAAATATCAGAATATAGGGCCCAAGGAACAAGGATTATGGTCACCCCAATACAAAAATAACTAGTCCATGTAAACCGAGGAAAAGGGAAAACCTCATGGGAACAAAACCCTCCCTAAAAAATGGACATGCTTGAAGTCTTTATACTGTCATGTTGCTAATTTGGATGAGTTGAATGAGATTAATGAGCTGAATGGGATGCTTTTGAGTAACATACTTGATGAAGATGTTGTGGATATCATGATCATGCATCAGTGCATCAATGTTGTGTAGGCAAGAACCATGTGTTGAAGCTCTATGAAGCTCATCTTCTGATGATGGAGGAGCATAAAATGAATCTCTCTTGCTGCTGTAACATATCTAATCAGATCTGAAAACATAATCAATGATTGAAAGAATAACTATGCATACTCCTTCCCAAGGAGAAATAATGAACTCAACAGGATCAATTTTTTCTGTAGCTGTAATGTGGTGCACTAGTTCTTGTACTTTCTTCTCAAATTGATGTAGAACCTTTCTGATATTATAAATGATATCATGCAGCTTTAAAAGATCATAATTTGATCCATATGGAGCAGTAACCAGTAAATATGTGGAGTCTCCATGATCGAACAAAGTTTCAGTAGGAAAAGTGTGAGAAACTAGATCACCCTGACAATTGAGCGAGCCTAGAGAGTGTGAAGACTTGAATTTTGAACCATGAGTGATGGGGTCATGTCCATATGTGTGGAATGTTAGTCCAAATAAGGACAAAAAAATGGCTGTCCAACCAATGAAAGATATGAAAGAAAAAATTGCAACAGAGGCAAGTGACACAGTGTAGGAAAACATAGAATTGTGTAGTTTATTAACTGGAGAACTTGGGGGTTGTGGGGTATTTTGTGCATCCAATGGTTGGGAAAATCATGTGAGAGATGTAATTACCTGCATATCAGAATATAAATCATATTCTAAATCAGAATGTAAAATATTTGAATGGTGGTGGGAATACATTCCAGAAGACAAGTTAGAAGCTAGTAAAAAATGACTAGTTTTGAGAGTAGACTTGGATGAACTGATTGAAGATTGTTCAAGGAAGAGGTGGAGGTTTCTGATTTTCATATATCAGAATTTGAGTCAATATCAAATACATCATAATTATATTTCACTCTATCACTCAAATCATAAACATGATTACCTTTGGGAGAGGCTTGGAGACAGTGTTCTTGATCTACAACAAGCTTGCCTTGATCTTTCTTTGCAAAGTCAGGAACATCTATGTTATGTTCTTCAAGCATTTTGGCCATGATGTCCAATTTCTTCTTGAAGCAATATTTCTTAGGATGAGTGCCTTTTCAACAATAATAACACTTGGTATTCTCCTTCTTCATCTTCTTTGATTTGGAATCTCCATCAGAATCCTCTTCATTTGACAATATCTTCTGTTTGGATTTGTCATTCTTGAAACCCTTTGCTCCATGAGCAACAAGTGCAAAGTATTTAGACGGTGATTGATCCCTCATTTGAATCAGATTGTCCTTCTCCTAAGTGATCGAATCAATGAATGCATCCAAGGTTGGCACCTTCCACTTGGGAACTGCAAGCCTTGTAGAATGAAAAGTAGAAACAAATACTGAGCTTTCAGAGCTCAATTTTGATAGAATGGTAAGGATTAGTTGCTCATCCTTCTTCTCTATGCCACATTTATTGAGTTGAAGAACTAGGTTCTTGAATTTTGAGATGAAATCCTCCATAGAATCAAAATTATTTAGACTAAGAGAGATCAACTCAATCTCCAACAAATGACCTCTGAGCTCGTCTTGTTTTCCAAAGAGAGATTCTAGCTTTGTCCACACTTCATTTGGAGTGGATAGAGAATCAATGTAGAATAGAATATCTGGAGATACAGAGAGAAAAAGTAACCCATAAGCTTCATCAATCCTATTTAACCATTTGGATTTTAATGCAACAACTCCTGGCTCAGTTTCAAGCCCCATAGTGACTCTATACAATCCTCTGCTTCAAAGCTGGATGATCATATGCGCCTTTCAGTCAAAGAAATTGAAGGGAGTGAGAGTCACAGATTTGGATTGATTTTGATCCATACTGATGCGATCTCGGTGATGGAAATACTTGCAAAAAACACTCTTGGAAATTTTTTTGAATCAAGCTAGCTCTGATACCATGTGAGATTTTCAATTGCTAGGAACTAGATTCATAAGACAATTTCACATGGAATATTTCAGACAATGAGATAAGAAGAATAAAGAGAATAAATTGTGGAAATCACTATGTATATTATTCATTGATATGATACCAATATATAATACATCCTCCATGGATAAAATCGAATGCCTTTGAGGAAATTAGGAAAGAGCAAAAATAAAAGGCTTAGAAAAGACAAAAAACCCTATAGGTGACAAAAGTAGTTTCCAAAACTATACTAGAGGCTCACGAATTGGATAAGTATGGTATGGAAGCTCATGAGTGAGATAAATAGAATGTGTTGATGGATTTAGAAGGTCATATATGATGTGCAGGTCGAATTGGTCAAGCGGCAAAAGTTTCTAAGTCAACTAGCTTTACCTTTTCCACTAGAAAGCAGAAAAAATAGGACAAAGCTAATTAAACTAGGAAAGCACCTTCTAAACCAGAAATGGCATGAAATCAGATAGAATCCAATGAAATCTTATCCAGAATATTCTCTAAGGATCCATAGTGACTTAGGATGGCAAGTGATCCACTAAAAGACAAAACTGGCCTATTTTACCTAGTAAAAAATCAGGAAATTAATCATAAATGATTAATGAATTTATCCAAGTCTATAATGACATAGTGTGAGATCCCGATGCCACCCATGTCGAATCATGTGTGCGAGAAAGAAAATTTGCTTGGAAAGATCCAAGAATGAAAATTTGCAGATCATGATTTGCTAAACGAGACAAAGTACCCACAATTTCAGCCAAACCAATATATTTGTAGGCGATATGATGAAGCCAACAAGCAAATGACAATTCGAGCGCAAGACTGGATTGTGCCATTGCGTCCATCCGAATTGTTGAACTTGCTACGCATTTTGCACTTTGATAGAAGTGTATAGCTCACATTGGTTGTTGGAACCTTTCTCTCATGTACGCACCAAGTCTACTTATGGTTGAACCAAAAGATTGACATAAATATATACTTGATCTATAGGATCACGAACTTGAGAAAGAGAGGCGCTGATCCTGTGATAGAGTTCGTCGGAAAGAACAAGGATAAAGAGCTTGCAAGAATAATGAAAAATGAATTTGGCTTGGTGAAAGGAACGTGTGGATATCAAGAAAATCAGATCGAGGATATCACCATGAAGTTTATAGTTCAACTCCTCGCAGGAAAATTCCTAAGGAAATGCAGACCGACCGAGGTGCCGACCGCTGAAATATCCTTAGATGCGAAGGCCAAGGATGGAATCTAGTATAATTGGGGGCAAGTTACCTTCTCCATGAGTTCCTAGATGATGTTGCAAACTCACAAGACAATGGATATCAATTCCATTAAAGATGGTTATTAGTTTTGATCGCGTTTGTAGGATGGAAAGAGCCTAAATATCAACAAAACATGTCGGTATTCACTGGAGATTGCCGAGGACCCAAATTTGCAAACATGTGTGCCAATTCAAAGCCGGACAGACAAAAGGTAAATAATATACAATTGTTTACATACTATGAGAATCTATGTGAAGTCATCAAGCGAACCTCGCTTATTCCAAGGGAAATAATAACAACGTTTATCCACAAAATGAGATTCAAGGCAGGCTTGTATATCATTTTCATTCAGCCGAGGGAACTGTAAAACCCGGAATGGTTTGAGGGACAATCCCAAAATCGACGCGCAGAAAATAGATCTTATCATTGAAGATTGGCCTCCAGAGTGGAAGGTCGATGCGCCGAAGACATTGATCACTACATCAGAGGAAAAAACAACTGAAAGTGACACACATAACCAATAAGGAGAGCCAACAAATGGTCAAGAGCAAGAACAGGAGCAGAATGCTGATTTGAAGGCACTAAGGGTGAAGGAAGCTGAAACTTCATCTAAGTTACAACCTATGCAAGAAGAAGCATTGGCACTCTCTGAAGAAATTGAGGAAAATTTGCAAGAAATCCACCCCACAGAGAGTACAGTTAAAGATCAAATGCAAGAACACATATCGGCGATGATGCTCGAAATGATTAAAGAATATGAGCAAGAGACCAATGAAGTAGTTGTGAATTTGAGCACAACTTTTCAGGAATTCGTTGCAAAGACGAACATACTAGGCGATGCGCAGTTGAAGAAGCCCAGTGTAAGTGGCTCGGGGATGAGCCACAAGTAAGTGTTAGGGGCTTGTTGGGCACAACCCAAGTACAAGAAGTTTTGATGGAAAAAGTACAAGTTATGAGAGGCTTAACATTGACCAGTTTTGGGAGAAGCAACTACACAATTCCCGGGAGGAGGGTATGGAGTGAAGCGAAGTTGACAGGAAAAGACCTGTCCCCTTAGTAAAGACAAAGTACTAAGGACAACCAGAGGTGGTTGAATAAGTTAGGGAGTCAAGCGACGAACTGAAAGCTACAGGAGCAGAAGTAAAGAAGTGAAATGGTGCAAAGGATGTGCCACTGTAGATTCAGAGCCGCGTGGTCAGAACTGCACTGTCAGAAGAGCATCAGAGTCAGAAGAAGCTACGCAAAAGGACAATAAACTTACATCGAAGTTAAGGAAAAGCATGGACGATAGGAGAACCATGCCATTTTGGGTTTAAGGGTACTATGGGGGGTTGTCCCATATTTATTGTAATATTTGACCTTCGGGAACATCTATATAAAGGGAAATTTTGTATAAGGAAGGGTTATATTTTGAGAGATATTGTTAGATTGTGATAGATCTATATTGAGAGAGAGAGATCTAAGAGAGAAAAGTCTCTGCAGCTGAGTGCGCATACTGGAACTGTTACCCCTTCCAAGTAATATAAGAATAGTTCCTGTGGACGTACCTCCCATCTGGGAGGTGAACCACGTAAATACCCGTGTTATGTGTATGAATCTATGATGTATTTTATGTTCATGTTATGACATGTTTATGTATTTTCTTTCATATGTATGTGAATGGAAATCATATGTTAATTAAGCAGAACACATGTGTATGAATGTTGCGAAGTAACACTAAGTATGATGAATGCGTAGTTATATAGTAAAGATAACAACGATTCAGTGAAGACTATAGGTTTTTAATAATTGTGAAGTGCGAAGTCACATGTTGATATTGGTATGTTAAGTATATGCAAAGTAAGAAATGCAGTGCGAGGTAATTTCCACATCTATGCATCACCACGGTTAAAGAAACCTGATTATGTAACCCCCCATATTCGCTTCGGGTGAGACGTCAGCCTGTTCGCAGGTTGATGCCGAAAGGTCCAGTGAAATGGGTTTTTGTTGGATCTACAAGAACTTTGCCGAACTCGGGTCAACCCACAAGTATAGTCCAACATGCTATAAACCATATTATGTATTGATGTTCAAGAAAACAACATATATCTATTTCACCATGCATTATTGCATCCATATACACACATAGCATAAATCTTGAATTGGTATTCATGTAATTTATTTTCTTAATTTAATTCACACGTTTGAATGGAATCACATAACTATCATCATCATGAACATATAATAATAGAAATCATATACTATCAACACATAAATAGGTCTATATTCCCACATATTATGTGTCTTCATCAGTCTAGATACTATGAACAAATACTAAACAAATAAAATACTATCATAAGTCATAATATAGTTCTAGTTTCCTAAGGCCAAAATGAAAGGCATTACATACATCCACCCTTCAAGAAAATTCATCTTGTAGTTATATTCAAGTAAAAAGTGTAGGGTAATATCAACCCATGGTCTCCATGTCCTTCTATGCAGTAGATCTAGGAATGTATTTATTCCATTCAATCTTTTGTTGGTCCACTAGACAATTCTTGAGTTGTCAAAGCTATTACACGTGAAAATTTTACCTTGTAGGTTCCCTTGTCAGAAAATTCCAATTATTTTCATTGAAGTATATGATATTCATCCTCCTCATAATGTTGTAATATTGATACATGAATAACATCATGATTTTTATGCAAGTGGGTTAGTAGTGTAAGATGATAGGAAAATGATCCAATTATTTTCAAAATTTTAAATGGCGCCATAAATCAAGGTTACAACTTTATCCCCTTCCCAAACCAATTGGTATTCTTACATGGGTTGATACAAATCAAATCCTTATCTCTAACTTGAGTGGATTTAGTTTATACAATGGAAATCAACATAACTCTTCTATCGATCTTACACTCACTTAAACTTCTATCTAATTTGAATTACCTACTCTTCCATTTACTATACCAATTTTGGTTTGACTAGTACTTGGTTTTACAACCTATCCCAACACAAAGGTGTCTTGCATGGCCTTTTCTTATGTACCAAATATCCAAATTAACATAAAAATATAAATAAGTATCTCCATGCCTTGAGAATGAAAGAAAATTAATGAATAAGAAATCTCTTTGAGGGGGAAACCTCCTTTTAAAATATATCAAATGCACAAGATTATATCATCTCTAAAACTAGGTATCCTTGGTATATATATGAGACAAATGACACAATTATAATCAAGGGGACTAGGAAACCATTAAAGGGCCTAACCGACCCATAATGAAAACACTAATATAACAATTGAAATGTAATGTATTAATATATAGGACTTGACATGCCCCTCATCTTCAAACAAGTGTTTCCCTTGATACTTGATTGACCATGGATTTTTTTTCATAAATAACTCATCTTCCCTTGTTTCATATTTTATTGAAAAGTTTGTTGAGCTTTGGTTGTCATTGATGTCAACTGATGTCAAAAAGGTTTCAACATCCTTGTGCCAGTTTGAAGATATATATGAAATCTAGTTTGAATAAATACATAAGAAGTACATCTAGATTGCAAAAGATCATCCAACTTGAAGAAGTACATAAGGAGTACTTCTAGCTTGAAGAAGCACATAAGGTACAAGTTCAAGTCCCAATTCCAACCAATCATGCTACTTCAGAGGTATATGCCAAAGATATGGATGTACAAGAATCAGGAGCATGCAAGAGGCTTGGAAGCAAGAAGTGGTTGAACATGTAAGAAATTCCCGAAAGTGCGCAAGAATCAGCAATCAAAATAAGTATACAAGTTGTTGAAGCACACAAGAGTACGAGAAGGAAGTGGCGGTTAGACAAGTCAAGTGTGCAAGACTCACAAACGATGATACTTCAAGGGCACAAGACCACACATGAAGTGAAAAAGACCCACTGTATAAAGGACCAAGTATGCGAAATAATACAAGGTGTGATACATTAGTGGCATAGAACATGACAAGTTGCGGAAGTGTAAATAAAGCCTAACTGTGAAGTAAGGAAGAAGGGACGCTATGACCAACTTGTGGACATACCATCCGTGCAGGACAAGTATAACTAAGAATCCAAGTTGGAGAGTTGAAGTAAGCTTGAATATGCGAATGTGCTAGTAATATGATTTGACAAGATTCATATTTTGGGGTATCAATGGCTCGTGGAACCAGAATAGTGTGATCTAGCAGAAATCCAAGTGCGCACGAACAGAAGAAAAAAATTGTTGATGGTGGATGATGAAGTTTATCTGAGAAATATGCACGAAGAAAGACTTGAAGCACAAAAAGTGATGCGCTAAGTGAAGTAATTTATTCGTGACATATGCACGGACATAGACTTGAAGCACACCAAGCGATGCACATGACAATGATGTAGTTTATCTTTGACAAATGCGTGAAGATAGACTTGAAGCATAGCTAGTGATGCGTGAAGTGATGTAGTTTATCTATGACAGATGCGCGAAAATAGACTTGAAGCACAACAAGAGATGTAAAATATAGTGATGTAGTTTATTTGTGACAAATGTGCAAAGACATACTTGAAGGACAACTCGTGATGCCCAAAGTAAAGTAGTTTATTTTTGATAGATGCGTGAAGACATAGATGAAACACAACAAAAGATGCATAGTATGATGAGGGTAATTTGAGACAAGTGCGAATAACATAAAGGAAGTATCATAGATGGTATGTAGAAGGTCACATATTATCTTAGACAGATGCACTAAGCTGACATGAGTGTAGTTTAGCAGAAGGTGCAGAGTTTGATCTGATATAGATGCGTGAATTTAGAACAAAAACACAACAAAAGATGCACATTATCAATTGAGTTTGCAGATGTGCAGAAATAGAATGGTATACTGAACCATAGCGTGGATTGAAGAATGTCATGAAGTATGAATTCAAGTGTGTAATGTTGATGTAGTCAAGTGAAGTAAGTAATACAGTTCAATAATAGCTAGATCTCAGTATACAAAAGGTGCCCACAATGTATTGAATTGCATATTATCTGAAGAGTGTGCGGATTAGTAGAACAACAAAGAAATATCTTCTACAGTCATACAAGGGTGGTAGGGTAGGGAAAGGAATATGGGGTGGGAGCTTCCTTCCATTTGAAGCTAGTAAATCAGGGAGTCAGTGCTTCCTTCAGGTCGTAGCCTGTAAAACCAGGCGGTCGGTGCCTCCTTTCATTTGGTGCTAGAAAACTTTGGAAGTTGGTGTTTCCATGAATGTAATCTTTTGAATATAAGAGAGCATTCTGTTGTTTTCTCCCATTTGGGTTTCCACGTAAAAATATGTGTGTTCTTTGTATTGTGCATATGATGGTGAATGTTTATGCTATAATGGTTTCATAATTTAAGTTCAAGTTCAATTGATAAGAAGTAAAAATTGTTCATAAATGCGTTAATACTGATTCACCCACCTCTCAGTATTAATAAGATTCCAAAAATTGGTATCAGAGCGGGTGTCTTCAGTAACATATTAACATATGGAAGATAGATCAATGCGTATATATGGACAAGTAGGAAGGTATCTCCACCAACATATCACCATGATTTGATGGCACCAAATACACCTTCTAGAGGGTAAGAATGGAAGTATATCTGCAATCCCTTGGAGATGAGGTCCGATAGTCTATTGGGAATGGTTATAATGTTCCTGTGACTGCACCAGTTGATACACTTGAGAGAAGACAATATGAATGCAATGTAAGAGCAAGGGATGCACTTTTATGTGGACTAGCATATACTGAATTCACTAAAGTAATGCATTGCACCTCAACTAAGTATGTATTAGATAAGCTTAGAAATATATATGAAGGTGACGAGAAAGCAAAGAATTCCAAGCTACAAACTTACTCTAGACTATATGATTCTTTGAGAATGAAAGAGGAAGAAAATGTTTCCTCATACTTCCTTTGAGTTGATGAGTTAGTTAATTCCATCAAAAGTCTTGGAGTAACATTGGTTGAAGAATCGATTGTACAGAAGATACTAAGAACTTTGCCTCCAAGATTTGATTCAAAGGTGTACGTGTTAGAAGAAAGAGCCAATCTTGTAGATTTAACAAAGGATGAGATTCAAGGGATCCTGAGTGTGTATGAGATTAGAACTGCAAGGGAAAATCCCATCAGAAAAAAAAAGCATCCTTTAAAGCTACCAGGAAAGAAAAACATGAGCATGAAAAAGGCCTTTTGTGATGAATTGGATGAGGAAGAAGAAAACTTTGTGAGAAAGTTGAAAAGAGAACGTGACAAGTATAAGGCAAAGTTATCCTTCAAATGTTTTAAATGTGGAAGAGTAGGCCACTTCACCTCAAAGTGTCCGTATAAAGAAGACAAAGATAGTGACAATGAAGAAGAGGCTAATGAACAAATGATGGCATGCACACAGGACAAATATGAGAACATGAAGAAAGTCCCAAAACAAAAGAAGAGTTTATATTCCAAAGAAGATAGTAGTTCATTCGAAGAAAGTGAATGTGATGACAATCCAAAATAAGTACTTTTCATGGCCTTTGCGAAATATGAAAGGAGTGAAGAGAAGAAAAAGTATTGTCCCTTTATCATTTAAGACACATCGAACGATCAAAGTCAATTAGGCACACTGGATACATATTTCTTTAGTGGATCCTTTAATACACCTCCTAATATCGTCGTAGAAATTAAATTAGACATTCAATATGAAGAAGAAGAAGTTGCAGAGGTTGAATGGGAAGGTGAATTGGTTAGTGCCTTGTATGAGTTAAATAAGTCAATAAGGAAGAACACACTCTTGTAGGACCAACTG
Organism: Larix kaempferi; assembly: GCA_027924585.1. Lineage (NCBI taxonomy): Eukaryota > Viridiplantae > Streptophyta > Pinopsida > Pinales > Pinaceae > Larix > Larix kaempferi. The sequence goes on along the minus strand of BSBM01001530.1, from coordinate 46,633,617 downwards.
TCAAATTATGAAGAACAAGTCAAGCAAGCCAAGGTCATTCAAGAGTCTCTTGAAAAACAGGTTAGTGAAAAGGAAATCAATTTTGATAAATATCTAAATTGCATAGTAGATTGTTGGCATGGGATCGATCCGCAGGAAGCGTGAAAGCCGACAGGCGTGAAAGCCAAATCCCACGAAAGAAGGAATAATCGCGAAGTCCAAAGAAGTGCAAGAATAGTTTAGAATATTTAATTGTTAAGTCAGTCATGTGGACCATTTTGTAATAGAATAGAAGCATATAAATATAAGTGAATTGTAAGCCTAAGGGCAAGGAAGTTTTGGATGATATCCTAACCTTTGACTTATTTTGTATCCACGGTATGATGTTTATACTATTCTTGCAACGGGTTTTCCGCAGAGTTTAATGAATGCATGGAGATATTCGGTTATGATGTGATATCTATCTTCTGTCTCTTATGATGATGAATGATTGTGTATGTTTATGATGCTGCGAATTTGATGATGCTTAATACGATTAAGTAGGATGAATTTTTTGATGTGAATGGTTTATGTTCTGCGAATTGCTTCTGATGCGAATAATGAATAAATAGTTGATTATAGAGTTAGTCATCTCTGGTTTGTGCGATAGTGTGAATTCTATGTGCAAAAGCATATCCTCCTTGCCACTGTGGAAGCTTGGTTCCTGCAGTAGCCTTATCCGCCTCGGGTGAGACCTCACCTGCTTCGCAGGTGTTGCTGGGAAGGGTAACTCCTTTCCGGGCCAGTGAATAAGGGATTGTTGGTTTTTGTTGATGACAGTGTGAACCCCTGTCGAAAGGCCTTGAGTCAACAAATGGTTCTGTTGCTGGGACCTTGAGGAGAAGGAAGAGGATATGCTGTGGAATCCGACAAAGCTAGAGATCCAAGAGTGGTTCGATCAGAAAGCGGAAGAATTTGCGAAGGAAGAAGAGAGGAACCCGGTACAGACAGTAGAAAGTTGGTTATAGAAGCATATATATTTGGATATCCATGAGATATTCTTCACTGCGTTTCCAGTGATACTACAGGAGTGGCTTGCGCAGTTAACATTCAGAGGACATACCAACCAAAACATTGGGCCAGATCAGTGGACTCCAGAATTGATTCAACATCTGAAGCAAGTCAACAATATAGTATTAAGGGCTGTTGATTTTTGGGTCGATAGTATCCTAAAAGGGTAGACCATTGAATTCGCGATAGATACCAATAGTTCTTATAGCGACGCATAAAGATGATTTTTCAGGGGACCAAGGGGAAGCTTCATCCTGTCGCTAAACCTGTGGATTAAAATGTTGGCGTGCAAAAAGGGCATGTTGAAAATGACCTCCGATGAGTAGATAGATCAATGTGCAGGGGTTGTAGGTATCGCGTTATTACAGATCCGCTAGAAAAGATGCAGGGTAGATGGACATGAGGGACGATGAATTTTTAAGGGAAGTTGAGGAAGACTATGGCACCTTAAGGAGTGGAAAGGTATTCTAGCGTCTGGATAAGAGAAGGAGGACTGAGGAAGAGTCTCCTGAGAGGATCGAAAGGAAAGTTGTGAAACAGGGCCACATAGGATAGATCTCCCTTATTAAGAGGAGGAAGGCGGTGACCAGGATACCCCAGAAGAAGGATAGATCGTAAGCTACCACGTACCATCAACCCCGCACACCACTCATCATTTTAAATGAAGAACCACAAATAGTTCACAGAGCTGTCCCACGTGTAGCAAAAAAAGTAGTGCATCAGTAAGTAACAACAGTAGGAACACCACAATGGAGGATGATACGAAGATGCCGAGTTTTGTAGGAGACGGGATAGAGGATCTCGAGCAGTTTTGGTTTTTATGCGAAGCAGTGTGGACCATAAAGTAGGTCCAAGATGAGAACATCAAAAAGGGAAAGTTGGCGACGACCTTTTGGGGCCGTGCGTTGGACTGGTTCATAAATTTTAACAAGGTTCCAACGGGAACACCAGGAAAAACGTTGGCTTAAATTAAAACAACGATGATTCAGGAATTTAGAAAACCCAAATCGGAGGCGCAGTACATTACCGAGCTCAAGGAGATTAGGCAATACCCAAATGAGCTAGTATGGGAGTTTGATCAGAGATACAAGACACTGATAGCAAAAGTAAATTTTCTGATAAACGACATGCAGCATAGGCAGTGGTTTATCACCGGGCTAGTGCCGCATATCCAAGGACCATTGATGCAGCAGAAGGTTGCGGACCAAGCTGAAGCGTTAGAAATCGCGATGAATCTGGAGGCTTCACCGATCAGAGAAACTAGAGCTGGAATGGATAAGATACAAGCACAACCGGCTACGTTGATGCTCCAATTGCAGGACCTGAAGCAAGGAAAAGATACCCACACAGATATATGGTGCACTAGATGTAGGACGGAAGGCCACCATAAGGATAACTGTTCAACGTTTCAACAGTATTTTAACTTGGGGGCACCGAACCCCCTTCGCCAGGAAGGTCTGCCATGGTGTCCCATTTTCTAGGCCAAGGGGCATCGACCGAAGGACTGCATATACTTACAAAAGATAGTGTCGAAACCAGTAAGTCTATATTGTAAATTCTGTCGATCGGTGGGGCATGATGAGAAGGATTGTAGGGCCCATGAACTATTGCAAGAACGAAACATGGATGCATATCTAGTGAAGGGAGAGGAGAAATAGTTGGGGTCACAGCAACCGCAGTTTAACCAAGGATAGTATAGGAAACCACAGTACCAACAACCTCAGTACCCGTAGCTGCAGTACCAGCAACCTCAGTACCCGTAGCTACAGCATCAGCAGTATCAGCAGCCACAATATCAGCAGGCACAATATGGACTGCCACAAGGGGGTTTCAGTGGAGGATTCCATGGAGGATGTGGTGGTGCCGCAGGAAGAGGGGGGGCTGTCGGACGAGGTCGAGGACCTCCTACATGTTCTAATTGTGGGAAACAAGGACATTTCGCAAGGGATTGTCCTAATCTGGCCTCGCAGTGCACATATTGAAGTGGAGCAGACCATGCTGTGGAGGATTTCCCACAACTCATCGCCAAATAGAAAACAAAGAACCTACCAACCCCACCGAAACAGAACCAGAATCAGAACTAGAACCAACCGGCGGTACAGAAAATATCCGCAGAAGTTAGGAGACATTCCGTGACAATAGGAATAGTGATGCGAGGAGGAGCGATGATGGGAGTTTACAAACCACAGCCCATTGTCCGACCAGAGGGAAAGAAAAATGTTACGTTTGACATAGGAGCAGAAAAGGACACCTTCCTAAAAGCACAGCAGGAGGTGCTGCGACAGATGAGGAACGTACCTCTTCAAGAAGAAATCCATGATATGTCGTCGACATTCGACCAGACGAAGTCACGAAGAAAGGCCACTACCTTAAGAGCCTTCCTAGAGAGCTTCTTAGAATTAGAAAAATATGAGGAGGAATTGGAGGAGATATCCAACCTACTACATTGATGGGAGGGCAAACACCAAGAACTCAGGGTTAACCACATACATAGGAAAAGAAAGATAGGTAGAGAGATGCGGATGTCGACACAAATCAGAGAGTTTGATGTCGACTGCATCATTTTGGATTTGGGGTCAAATGTGAATATTCTGACAAAGCAAACATGGGAGTCAATGGGAAAACCATGAATGACCTGGTCACCAGTACAACTGTGATTGGAAAACCAGAGCAAATTCACCCCTCTTGGCCGAGTGTGTCAACTTCCCGTCAAGATAGAAGGAATTCGAACATACGCTGATTTTGATGTCATTGAGATAGTAGATAACACATGTCCTTATCCAATGTTATTAGGAATCGACTGGGATTTGGAAAACCAGGTGATTATTAACTTGAAGAAGTGGACCATGTCATTCGAAGATCGGGAGATGAGGGTTGTTGCGCCCTTGGATCCCGCGGAAGGGAAAAGATATGTGGAGCCCACCAGAGATGAATATGCGGAAGGATGGGATAACCTGTATAACATTTCTGAAGATTATATCAATCCAACTGATGAAGGGGAGTTAGGATGGCGTAGTTCTAGTTCAGCATCTTCGGTCTCAGATGAGGCACTGGAGAATTGGCAAAACCGACTGCATGAAGTATTGTTCCGTGGGTCTTCCTGCAGAAAACATTGGCAGCATACTAGCACAGATAAAGGAATTCGTCAAGGATACTGGCAAAAAGGTTACACTACATGCGATGACACAATTTGACACCATCACGAAGATGTTGTCCACTATAGTGGATATAGTGGTGGCTGCACGAACGACACAGGGACCTGGACCCCAGATGCCGTCATCAGATAGAGATGAGGTAGAGGTGGGAACCAACCCAAGAATTGTGCCTATTCACTCACACATAGTGACAACAGGAAATCCAGCGCTGGATATAGAGCTAAGGAAGACAGATGAGATTAGTATTGACTTCAACTTGTTGCCAATATTATCACTACATACGATGCAGTCAACATCGAGCGAGGAAATTCGAATCCATGAGAATGCCATGCACAACAAAATGGTGAAGTATAAGCAGTAATGGCGCAGTAGTGACATTGAGGCAAAGTGCCTCCAGGAAGAAAAAGAGCAGGCAGCAGCTGTGTATGCAACAATGGTCTATGAAAAAAGAAAACTAGAAGCAACGGTATTAAGGGCTTGTGCGATACCGTAGGTGGACCAAACTCTCCAAACAGAGGTGAAAGCTATAATGCTAGGGGTAGTCATCATGCAGTTAATCAAAGAGAATGATGAAATGCAAACACGAATGCAGCCCATGACACCATCGGAATAGATCCAACAACGATAAGGTACAGTTGATGAGCGCATCACAGAAATCCAAGCAATGAGGAAAGAAGTTGCGAAAGTCAATGATGGCAGCGCAACATTTTGGGGAATCGTCATCTAGGATGACCAGTTGACTGAACTCAAGGGGAAGCTCAACGAAGGTGAGGAACAGTTGGAGGCGTTCAAGGGGTCTATTAAAATGATTCCCATACAAATACAAATGTCGAAAGCCGTAGAAATAAAAAATCTGGAGCACTGTGTAACCAAGGCACGTGCAAGACAACAACGACGGATCACCCAGATGGAGGAAATTCAGACAAAGGCAGAATCCCTTGCAGCACAAGTAATGACGGTCATGCGATAGATTGAACAGCAATTCAAAAAGGAAGAAGAGCTGAATAACGAACATCCAACATAACAACAAGTAGAAGACTGCACCACGCTTTGAACAACAGTACAGGAGGTAGTTACACAGGTCAAGGATGCATACGACAAGTTAAAGGAAGAGGTACATCAACCAGTGGCGTCCAACTGAGGTGGCTCGAGGACAATCCACAAGTTTGTGTTGGGGGCTTGTTGGCACAGGATTGATCCGTAGGAAGCGCGAAAGCTAACAGGCGCGAAATCCAAATCCCACGAAAGAAGGAATAATTGCGAAGTCCAAAGAAGTGAAAGAATAGTTTAGAATATTTAATTGTTAAGTCGGTCATGTGGACCATTTTGTAATAGAATAGAAGCATATAAATAAAAGTGAATTGTAAGCCTAAGGGTAAGGAAGTTTTGGATGATATCCTAACCTTTGACTTATTTTGTATCCGTGGTATGATGTTCTGACTATTTTTGGGACGGGTTTTCCGCAGAGTTTAATGAATGCATGGAGATGTTCGGTTATGATGTGATATCTATCTTCTGTCTCTTATGATGATGAATGATTGTGTATGTTTATGATGCTGCGAATTTGATGATGCTTAATATGATTAAGTAGGATGAGTTTGTTGATGTGAATGGTTTATGTTCTACGAATTGATTCTGGTGCGAATAATGAATAAATAGTTGATTATAGAGTTAGTCATCTCTGGTTCATGCAATAGTGTGAATTCTATGTGTAAAAGCATATCCTCCTCGCCACTATGGAAGCTTGGTTCCCGCAGCACCCTTATCCGCCTCGGGTGAGACGTCACCTGCTTTGCAGGTGTTGCTAGGAAGAGTAACTCCTTTCCGGGCCAGTGAATAAGGGATTGTTGGTGTTTGTTGATGACAGTGTGAACCCCTATCGAAAGGCCTTGAGTCAACATAGACAAAATAAAAAGGATTGAGGAGGAGAAACCAATATTGAAGACATCACTGGAAGAGTCAGAGTAGAAAAATGAATTGTTGACAAGTCAACTTGAGCAGAAGAATAGAGAGACCACTTGCTTAGAAGAAAAACTATTTGAGATAAAAGGGAACAAACAGGTTCAAGGTCACATCATGATTGATAATCCAAACTGTGCACATTCATGAAGTGACAAGGCTTGTCTTGAAGATGAAATGAAGAACATATTCAAAGATAGCACATCAATCCTGAATAATAATTTGAATGATCATATATCACCAGTAGATAAGATAGGACTTGGCTATGACAACACATCTGAGAAGGTTTGTGACAACAAGCACAATCTAAGTCAAATGAAGTCATTTAGGTATGATAATCCCTTCTGTAATTACCGTAGTATTTCCGTTACACTACCAGAAGAAAGATTAATACATTGAAGTGCAAAAGGTGCAATTACATTGGTCATATTTCAAAATATCGTCAAAATGCGAGATGTTATCCATGTGATGGATTTGGACACAAGGCTCAATATTTTTGAAGAACAGTGAATTATCCAGATAGAAATATTCTACATAAAAATAGTCACAATAAGGGAAGTCAGTCAGGTGCAGTATCAAAATGGAAGTGCACACATGAAGATATGGGTAAGGAAAACTCCTCAAATATGTATAGAAGAAGCAAACAACCCAAGTACGCTTCAAGCAAAAAGTAATTGTTTCGCATATTGATAATCTCTAAGAGATTGAATAAGATCCGTGTATTCAACACGATATTGATTAGGAATTCAAGGAGTGTGTTAGTGAAGATCTGCAGTTACAAAATATTTGAAGTTGGTTGTCGCATTAGCGTGATGTTGCAAAGGAAATGTGCATTTATTCAATCATGTGCAAGAATGTTTTGAATTGTCACATAAAAGAGGTCATACATGCAAAAGTAGAAAGAAGAGTACAAAAATATATTGCTGTCGAACAAACAAAAGGCCCACGCAGACACATAAACAAATTTTGTATTATATTCAAAATTTTTCTTTACAAAATTTCATGAGACCTCTGTTGTGGGAAACGGAGTTGAAGTACAAAGAGGTATCATGTTGAGGCCTAATGACAATTAAAGTACAAAGACAATGATGGGAGACGAATTGAAAAAAATTGAAGAATAAATCGATTCATAGTCGTAGCTCAAGATCCAACTCTGCATCATGATTGACAGGATGCTGTGAAACATGAAGCTCTAGATCCATCGAAGATGGCTCAACAAACTTTGTGGGTTGCAACAATGGACAACGATGCAGACTAGAATATGATGCATTGGAAGTGGATTGTTCAGTCTAAATCAGGTTTAGTAAATTGAGGATTTGTTTTTGTTTACGCTCCAAGGAGTTGATTCTCCTATTCAGACTGTAAAACACCTCACTAGTGCTATGATTAACCTGTGACTGTTCGTACCGATGGTTGAAGTCAGAATCCTTCATCTGGTACTTCCAAACTCCCATGTATACTCTCAGTATTCTGAATGCCGCCTACTATGACTGAACAACCAAGTGAATACTAACGATATAATGGTTGAATATTTGAAAATAGGTATACATAATGGACAAAAGTGAGAAACTCAGAATTTGCGACATGAAGAACAAGCTTGACGGGTAAATGAACCAGGTTGGTGAACCAGGCAATACGTATCTCATTTATAGAATTAGAAGGTGGTTTCCCATGTGCGCAAAAATAAATTGAAGAGACGTTGAGATAAATGGCATTCATGTCAGTGCGATTCGAAGTTGAATATGGAGACGTCAAAAGTTATTGCATGAGTTAATGAATTTGGGTAAGAGGAAAAAAATGGAAATCCAACTTATTGCCCCATGCAACTGAAATGATGTTTCCCAAAAGGCTTGATCCCAAAAATGACTCGTCGAAATTTTTGCACGAGTTATTAGTCACATTGCCTTGTTTCCATGCTGGCTGATGAATTGAAGTATGTATGAAGTTAAGAAGGAATATTGGATATCGTGGCAAGATATGTGAAGTCATAAAATGTAATGAAGATTGGACACAATGCAATAAATGCGATAAAGAGGAAAGGTTGGATGTTGGAAGAAATTGATATGGAAGACAATGAAACCCGAAAGTAGATGAAACTTTGTAGTGCGTAGTGAATGTGATGGAAAGATGGCATGAAAGATTGCGCAAGAAATGAAGAAGTGTGAGTGAGTAATAAGTATGACAGGAGCAAAAGATCAAGATAAAGGGAAGATAGAAACTGCACAGGGGGAGCATATTTGAGATAGCCACAGAGATAGTGTTGAATGTACACATTGCAATATGACCGAACTTTGCGCAACAACTATAGGAAAGGAAGAAAATAAAGCATGAAGACAAGGGGGGTATTCAAAGCATGCATATGTATGAAAGTCCAACTGCAAAACCAAAGACAAAAGAATATGAAATTGTGCATTGAAGGAACCTCTTTTCCATTGTTTTCAAAGGGGGAGAAAGGTCATGAAGCATGCAATCAATGCAAAAATGAGAAACAATAGAAAAATACTGATCTGTGGTCACACAAAGAAACAAAGGGGAAATCTCAGAAAACATGCATCAATAGCTGGATCCGTGTAGAAATGAAAGATAGCAGAAAAGTACTGACAGTAGGATGCACATATGAGCAAAGGCTCAAATTGGAAAGAACACAGGGGGAGTACTGTGAACATAATAGAGGAAGCACACAACTTCATGAGATGATTGACATACACAACTTCATGAGGTGTTGACATCAATTCCAAAGGGGAATATTGTTGAAATTTGGTTTTCATTGATGTCAAAAAGGTTTCAGTATCCTTCTTCCAGTTTGAAGATATATATGAAATCCAATTTGAATAAGTACATAAGAAGTACATCCGGATTGTAGAAGGTCATCCAGCTCGAATAAGTACACAAGAAGTACTTCCATCTTGAAGAAGCACATAAGGTATAGATGCAAGTCCCAAGTCCACACAATCATGCTACTTCAAAGGTATATGCCAAAGAGATGAATGGACAAGGTTCAAGAGTGCACAAGAGGCTTGAAACCAAGAAGTGGTTGAACATGTAAGCAAGTCCCAAAAGTGTACAAGACTCACCAATCGGAAGAAGTATACAAGTTGTTGAAGCGCTCAAGAGTATCATAAGGAAGTGGTGGTTAGAAAAGTCAAGTGTGAAAGGCCCACAAATGATGATACTTCAAGGGCACAAGACCACACATGAATTGCACAAGAAACACTATGCAAAGGACCAAGTATGCACAAGACCCACAACGTGTGATACATCAGTGGTGCAGAACATGACAAGTGGCGTAAGCGTAAATCAAGCCTAACCGTGAAGAAAGGAAGAAGGGATGCTATGACCAACTTGTGGACATACCATCCACGCAGGACAAGTATAAATATGAATCCAAGTTGGCTATTTGAAGTAAGCTTGAAGATGAAAATGTGGTAGTACTCTGATTTGACAAGCTTCATATTTTGGGGTAGCAATGGATCATGTAACCAGAACAATATGATATAGCAGAGAGACAAGTGTGCAAGAAAAGAAGAACAAAATTGATAATGGTGCACATGATGATGAAGTTTATCTGAGAAAGATGTGTGAAGAAAGACTTGAAGTGCAACAAGTGATGCACTAAGTGAAGTAATTTATCCGTGATAGATGCGCGAACATAGACTTGAAGCACAACAAGCAATGTGCAAGACAGTGATGTAGTTTATTTGTGACAAATGCAAAAAGACAAATTTGAAGCATAGCTAGTGATGCGTGAAGTGATGTAGTTTATTTATGACAGATGCATGAAAACATACTTGAAGCAGAACAAGCGATATGCAATATAGTGATGTATTTTATCTGTGACAGATGCACAAAGACAGACTTGAAGCACAACTTGTGATGCGTGAAGTAAAGTAGTTTATCCGTGATAGATGTGCAAAGACAAAGATGCATCACAACAAAAGATGCGTAGTATGTTGAGGGTAATCTAAGACAAGTGTGAATAACATAAAGGCAATATCACAGATGGTACATAGAATGTAACATATTATCTTAGGTAGATGCACCGGGACATAAGTGTAGTTTAGTAGAAGATGCATAGTTTGATCTGATACAAATGCGTGAAGTCAGAACAACAACGAAACAAAAGATGCACAGTATTAGTTAAGTTTGTAGATGTACAAAAACGTAACGGTATACTGAACTAGAGGGTGGATTGCAAAATTTCATGAAGTATGAATTCAAGTGTGTAATGTTGATGTATTCAAGTGAAGTAAATAATACAGTTCAACGATAGCTAGATCTCAGTATACAGAAGCTGCACACAATGTAGTGAATTGCAGATTATCTAAAGAGTGCACAAATTAGTAGAACAACAAAGAAATATATTCTACATTAATACAAGGGTGGTAGGACAGGGAAAGGATCAGGGGGTCAGAGCCTCCTTCCAGTTGAAGTTTTTAAATCAGGGAGTCGGTGCTTCCTTTAGGTCATATCCTGTAAAACTAGGGGGTTGGTGCCTCATTCTAGTTGGTGCTGGAAAACTTTGTAAGTTGGTGCTTCCATGAATGTAATATTTTCAAATAAGAGAGCATTCTATGGCTTTATCCTGTATGGGTTTCCACATAAAAATCTATGTGTTCTGTGTATTGCACATGTGATGGTGAATGCTTCTATTTATAATGGTTTCATAATTTAAGTTCAAGTTCAATTGATAATAAGTAAAAATTGTTCATAACTTTTCTAATACTGATTCACCCCCTTTTTAGTATTAATAAGATTCCAACAAAGTTATTCTAATTGATGAAATACTTAGTAATTGCTCAATTATATAGGATTTGATTAATTCATGTTTCAAGGATTGTTTTAGGTTTTAGTATGATTCTTCCTATTTTTTCATTAATATCTAGAAAAATATTCTAGATTTGGATCTTGTTTTTGATTAGCTTCTCTAAATAAGAAACATGGTGTCACGTACCCCATTTTGACCCTTGTAATATTTTGGGTTGTAATGTAAATATTGTATGCATATTATGTATGATTCCTAGCGTGGAGCTCAAGGCCAAGGAAATACTAGTGAATGCTCGTTCTTGAAGAGGAAGGTATTTGAAATTATGCTACCCATGTGCTAGTGAACCATGGGAATTGTAAATATGCATCTTAATATAAATGCCCACAACTAGCTATGCAATGCAACAAGAGATGGGGGCATGATATTGCAAGGAATTGGGAGGGAAATATTTAAACCCTTGAGCCAGTGATGTCAAGCCAAGTGTCAATGAGAGAACCCATCAACCATCAACTACCCATGTTGACATTGGTGCCCAATCATTCATTTCTCCCAATAGTTGGGTGAAGTAGTTAATGCCTTGGGGATTGGGGAGGTATGGCTGTCCAAAATTCGAGTATGGGCAAGCCACCCTCATGGAAAATTGCGTTTCTCCTTCTTGGGAAAGAAAACACCCATGAATTGCCTTCCCAAGCCATTATTCATGGTCAGACTTCATCCTCTCACGTTTGGAGAGTCTGCTGGGCGTCTTTAGAGCTTGCTGGGCGTTTTTGTTGAAACTTGATGGGTGTTTTTGGCTTGCTGGGCATTTTTGTTGAAGCTTGTTGGGCATTTTTGGCTTGCTGGGCGTTTTTGTTGAAGCTTGTTGGGCGTTTTTGGCTTGCTGGGCATTTTTGTTGAAGCCTGCTAGGCATTTTTGGCTTTGCTGGGAACTCGATTTTGTATTGCAGACCTGTTGGGGAGGAGAGAGCATGATTTGGGGGTTTGTAGAGTCCATTGCTGCTCATTGAATGCCCATGGACATTTTCTGAAAACGAAATTGCCTTTCCAAGGTTGTTTTCCCATTTCTCATTTCGTTTTTGGGTTGCCCATGTTTTCCCTTCATACCCAACACTTGGGATTTTGCTGTTATGTGTATCCTTTCCAGTCTATGAGTTTTCTGTGTGTAGGAGATTGTTGGGTTGAAATGGGTTTCCATTGTTTTAGCTTGAACTTGAGTGGAAGCATCCACAATTGAGGAGGGTTCGGTATTAGCCTGATAAACCTAGCTATGGACTGGCTTGGCTTAGCTGAAATGATGTTTTGGTTGTGTATGAGTTGGATGTCCCCTTTTTCCTTATAGATATCAGGCCCAGCTCGGGGGTGGCCTTCGGACGGACTCAGTATATGCTGTCGAAGAGCCTATGGTTGGGTGGAACGTTGTAGCGACATAGCTAGTTGTGTGGGACAATTGCACGACAAAGATAAGTGTTCTCTATCTCTGTATTTTACTCCTGAAATGTTTAATTTGATGATTATCTTGATATGTTGTATGCATATAAAATGTGTGTGTATGATTTGTTCATTTCCGCTGTGCATATTCAATTGAGTTGCATCTGCACATAATGGGTTTTTAATTGTGTGAATCAAATGAATGGGCTGAGTTTTTATGAAAAACCCCATAGATCGGCATCATGTTCCCTCCCTTGCCTTAGATGGATGGGTGGGTATGTGAGAGATGGTATTAGAGCTTAAGGTTCAACACTACGGCTGTTGGGCCCTTCATAGAGATATAAATCATTGTGTGTACATGTATTTTGTATTTGGAATTAAAATGCATTAAAGAAACCTGAAGATTTCATGGCTTTTATTTGTTAGAATAGGAAATCATTCCCATGACTTTTTTGGGGATTTTTGCAAAGTTGCTTGCATTGATTCCATTCTATGAAATTGAGGAAGTAGGGAGAAAATCCCTTTTCAGGTTGAATGCTTGCTTTAAATTGTTCCCAATGTAGTAGCATTCAGTTTTGTATTTGTCTGTTTGCCTCCATGGAGGAGAGAAAGGAGGCGCAACCTCTTCCATCTTATATTGTTTTGTTGTTTTGTTGTTTCATGCTTAACATGAAAGAGGTGCAAATTTTCTTGAAATACTGTTTTTGTTGTAAGTATGATCTGTGAGTGGCTTACTCTGTAAAGAAACGAAGCAGATATTTCTAGAAAAAATTTCTAACTGTCTTTAAAAATTTGCAAATTTTTTTCTAAGTATTTATGAGTTCTGGTAAAGGCTCTGTCGGTGATTTTAGCATTAATTTTTGCGCGGTGCTGGCGGCAAAGTTAGTGGTAAGTTTTGCGCGCGGCGGCAATTTTAACTTTAAAATTTGCGCGACGGAGGCTTGCACGTGGCAGCCATTTTAACCTTAAAATTTGTGACACTAGCGCAGAAGATAGGGCTAAGACTTGCGCTACGATGGGGGAGTTAAGGTTAAATCCAGCGATTGTCGCAGAAGTTGAGCCACGACCAGCGAGAGGAGGAGCGAAAAAAAAAAAGGAGTATAGAACCCAAAACTTGATTTTCTGGGTAGAAGGAGCAATCAGGCACAAAATGGGATGATTCCTATGGGGCTCGGAGGCCATTAACAAAGGCCATGAAAGAACTAGAGAAGGTCCCGAACCTAGTATGCTCCAATTTAATAGAAAATGGAGAATAGTGACTTTTGCAAGAGGGTGTTCCGAGGCTCGATGGAAGGTTGGTTTGGGCTAAAATCAATATGGCGCAGCCATGGAGCAGGCATAATGTTAAGTTTGGAATCTTGGAGCCGAACTCCAAAGGATATGGAGTCGGGGTGAGCAAGAAGGCCAAAAAGCACTATCCTGGGCCACTTTTTCGGGATTTTGAAAAGCTTGTGGACAGTAAAAGTGACCCTAGATGTTGGAATTAAAATTTTTACTGAACTAGATCTTTCATCTTCTCATTAAGACGGACAGTTTCCATTAGACGAAGATTTTCCAGAAATGCATAGTTTGGGAGATAACCATTTTTGGCCAAATTTTGAGATTTTGGGGGAAAAGTGAAAAGTGAAAAGTAGCCAAACCCCAAATTTTATAAAAGTTGACTAGTGCATCAGAACAAGGATCCGAAGGTTGCTGAGTGTTCCTTGTTATATAGAATACCTTCTCCCGGTAGATAATTTTTCATGATTCTTCCTAGATTTGCTTCTACAAGCAGCTGAAGTTGGCCTTTCAGAACAAATTGCAGTTGTGTAAAAGTGCAGAAACATTTGGGCAAAGTTTGCATTTTCGGAAGAATGTAAATTCCATGTCCTAGATCGGAATGGAGCAAGGGGATAGGCGTCGGAAAGCTTATCCAGAAGAGAACAGGGATGCATGACCAGAGTTTGAATGAGGTCTACATATATCATAGATATTTGGTGCAGAAAAGGGCCAGCGGCTGTTTTGACAAGAAGGAATTGTTGTTAATATGGGCAATTTCTATAATTGCATGAATGGAAGGAAACCGGACCAACTATGATATGGAAGAGGGATTCCATGTTACGATGAGGGATTGGAAAGGGAGAATTCCTTAACCCTTGTTTTGATATCGTATTTATAATTATGAAATTGTCATGCATATAAACTATGGCATAAAAATGTTAAAAATGCAAAAGATTACATAGATGAATATGCACTAGATGGCATATCAATAAAAATTGCACAGTATATGTGAAAATGTTTTACGCGTATATGATATTGCATATTGGTAAAATAGTGAGGTTTTACACATGCAATGAGCCACTTAAGATAATGATTGTGGTTGCTAATAATCAGTTGTGTTCAGATTGGTTATAGGACCAAAGGCAACTGAAGCATGGCTAAAGACGAGGATGATGTTGTTGCATATGACCAACAACCGTATGAGGAAGGGATGGTGCAAAAAATATATGATCATGAGGTTGGCAAATGGATTGTGTAGCCTTGGTAAGAGGCCAACTGATCAGGTAACATCAAGTGATGTTAATATCAGCCATGCAGGTAATGGTTATTGGTGCATAAATTGCATGAATGTTGAAAGCAGATTTGGTAAGATCCCTTCAACTATGTTTGAAACATGTTGAACGCATAGTACTCATAACTTAATGCAAGATAGCATTGAGGAAATGTGCATTAAAATATTATGCACAATCTTGTGGTTATGCATTGAGTGAATGCACATTAAAAGATTATGTGAGTGATGTAAATGTGCATGCATAGGTATAGGTGCACATGATGAGATGCATTGTGAGAATGCATGATTGTCATGTATGTTTCATTGCAATTAGATAATAGATGGAATGGTGAACTATTATCAATCTTAAGAGCAAGAGAATAATTTCATAAAATGATGAAATCGAACCATGCAACCCCAATATGGTAATGATTCACATGAAGTGAATGATTTTGGTGATATTATCAATGCCATTGACTGATTAGAGAAATCAGATTTGAATTCTATTGATTAATGCTGCTAACTGTTTGGCTATTTGATAAGTGTGCCAGGAAGACACATTGCAAGAAGACCAGGAGTGATGGCCTGCAAAAGCCAAACTAGATGGGAAAGACCCCATGCTTTGGAAATGGGTTTCGGGTGAAACACCATTGATAATGTCTCAGCCATTGAAGGCATGTGAGACACACTTGCAAAATGAATGAGTATTCTGTGACCCTAGACAAGAACATGCATGTCTAAATTATTAGGGTTAATATGCAGAGCATGCTCTATCTTATTTATATCATTGCAGACTGCTTGAGTATGATTAGGGCCTACATGGCGCACATCGGAAAGGGGGTGCACACCTTTTCTGGTGATGGGTTATGATAGGGTTTTCAATATTGACTACACCCTAAGGGAATGGACGCATTCCTGGTGTTTCAATACTTGATAGTGACTGATATGGAATGTGGTTAAGAAATTGAACAACAATACTGATGAGCTTGCTTATCCTTCTTGTGTTGTCATCCTACACAAATGCAGATTGATACTGAACATCAAGGGGAAAAGTAAAGAAGGGTACGCAAAAGGACTGCATAGGAATTGGAAACCTTTCTATGCTCACGCGAAATATTACCAGAAGGGATGGACAGGACCGAGGAGCTGTGTAATAAGAAGGGGTATCACCCTTATGTGAGTGGGGCCATGTTAAACTGCAGTCAAGAAAGTCACCTATAAAGTTCCTAAAAGGAACCACCGATTTGCACAAGAAAAGGAGTGGCGTCCTTGTATGAATGAAGAGTTGAGGTGTGTGTGAAGGGTTATGGTGCAAGAAGGTGTGGTGACATTGGTAAAGGCATAAAATCTCAACTGGGACAGCAGTGGGAGGGCGGGTGCCGAAGACTAACTGAAAACCCTGAGATGCCTATGGCTCCATAGTAGAGCCTTGACCTATAATGTTTAGTTGGCGTAGTTTCCTTCCATTGGTCGATGACCCAGACGAATGTGCTGGCTTAGCACTGGAGAGGGCCAACCAGGTATGGGATTGGTTGGGCACCACCAAATGCTTGGTAAATCCAATCGGCGTGAAGGTGTACTGGTGAAGCATTAACTACATCAAAGTCCATAGGCAATCCCAAGGCTTGCAAAGCGAAGCAGGATCCTATGGACCAGAGGGGAAACACACAATACAGATAAGTATTCAGTTTCATTTATGTCTTGTTTGAAATAATGAAGATTTCAGGTATAAATCTTTTAACATCTAAGCTGATACACTATTGTTTCTTTGTTGGTAACCTTGGTCATTGCAGGAAAGCATGACCCTGAAAGAACTATAAGTTACTGGTAAATCCAGAAAGTAAATGAGTTGGTGATATAAATTCTTGGTAAAACCATAGAGTAACTGGTTGTGCACTATAAATTCTTGGTAAACCAGAGAGTAACTGGTTGTGCACTATAAATTTTGATAAATACAGAGAGTAACTGGTTGGGTATTCACTACTTAATATTGTGAAACAACGTGTATGCTGGCCCAATACCCCCCTTAAACAATTGATAAAACTAGTCAGTATACTGGCTTGAGATTGCCTATTTGAATGATGGTGGAGTAGCCTACGTGCTGGCCCAACATTCATAATTGCGTCCATGGGAAATCCAAGGCTTGTGAAGCAAAGAAGGATCCCGTGGAATAAAGTGAAGACATCCAATACAGATAAGTATTTGTCTATCTTGTAGTTTCTTGCTTATGAATATACGTGTGTATATGATTTGGTTATGATTTCTCAGACTCTTGTTTAGAGAAAAACCTTATGAAATAAGCTAAACACGTGAATTGATTCAATGTTTGAGTGTAGGTATTGTTGGAAGCAAGGAACAGGAAGGCATCATAGGGATGCATATGGACATATGACCGTCCTAAAGAGCTGAATATGAGCAATAATAAAAGATGGTGCTAGCGGACGTAAGTGGGTCCTAGCAGCCAAAGGCTTTGTAAGCAACAATGGGAAGGGGTACCCAAGTTGAAAAGCATTAGACAGACCTTAGACACTAAGTGTCATAGCCAATAAAGGGCAATTCAAGAATTCACATTAAAGTGAAAGAGACTAAGGAGCATGAAACCACAGTGATGGCATAGCTCACTAATAAAACGAGACTAAGAGGGAGAAACTCTTACTCTTCTCTTTCCTTTTTATTGATGCATTTATAAAACAGAGAATTGTTGAATGCATGTCATGACTAGAAGAAAAATGTGTTTATTTGGTTGAATTAAATTGTGAATGCTAAAATAGTTATTTCACTGTAAAAGGATAAACATGAAAGAGATCATGTGGATGTTGGGAAAACATGAAAAATTTGGAAGTCGCATGAGTGAAGCATGGACGTTCCATGTCAATTGGGAAATAATTGACTAATTTTAATGTTTATATTATGCTTGTCCTAACAAAGAGTTTCCATGATAAATTTCACAGGTGAGAAATTGAAACAATTGGTTGCAGTCGACACAAGGAAGTGTTGCTAGTAAGTAAAGTGTGGTCAGCTGTGCACATTGACCATGGAGGCAGACCAAAGGCTATTAGAGTTGGCTGAAAGTCTTCTTCAAACAATAGCAAAAACCCAAGAAAAACTTGGGGAGATGCTTAAGTGACAGAGGCAACAGAATGAGATGAACCACGAAGTTCTGCAGGACTCTATTCGTATGCAAAAAGAGGTAAAAAGTATTCTGGGAGCAATCAGTAAGGGAAAGGAAAGTGGATCAGTGAAGAATCATTCATCCAATCAGCTGATTAAGAAACTTTCCAGGTGGGAATACTCAAAGGAATTTGAGCAGGAAAAGGTAAAGCAACTAGTGAAATGTTGGGGATGTGACGGAAATAATTTCCTCCACAACTGCCAAACAATGAAACATCAAGAGGGTAGCCGCCATAAAGTTTCCAGACTTGTAGATCAGCGGGAAGGGATTGTTTTGGAACAATGCCCTCATGCAGAGCTAGGAGGTCCAAGCCAGCAGGAGCAGTTTGTAAAGACCAAAGGACTTGGTCCTGAAAACCCAAGTAAAGGGTGAGATGCAAGATAGACCTGCCATATTTCGTGAATTTTGGACATGTATATAGCGTGTATGCACTCCTAGGTATTGGAACACCGAGGATGGTGTTATTCCAAGGGGAGGGGATTGTCATGTACCCCATTTTGACCCTTGTAATATTTTGGGCTATAATGTAAATATTGTATGCATATTATGTATGATTCCTAGCGTGGAGCTCAAGTCCAAGGTCCGGCTAGTGAATGCTCGTTCTTGAAGAGGAAGGTATTTGAAATTATGCTACCCATGTGCTAGTGAACCATGGGAATTGTAAATATGCATCTTAATATAAATGCCCACAGCTAGATATGCAATGCAACAAGAGATGGGGGCATGATATTGCAAGGAATTGGGAGGGAAATATTTAAATCCTTGAGCCAGTGATGTCAAGCCAACTATTAATGAGAGAACCCATCAACCATCAACTACCCATGTTGACATTGGTGCTCAATCATTCATTTCTCCCAATAGTTGGGTGAAGTAGTTAATGCCTTGGGGATTGGGGAGGTATGGCTGTCCAAAATTTGAGTATGGGAAAGCCATCCTCATGGAAAATCGTGTTTCTCCTTCTTGGGCAAGAAAACACCCACGAATTGCCTTCCCAAGCCATTATTCATGGTCAGACTTCATCCTCTCACGTTTGGAGAGCCTGCTGGGCGTCTTTAGAGCTTGCTAGGTATTTTTGTTAAAACTTGTTGGGCGTTTTTGTTGAAGCTTGTTGGGCGTTTTTGTTGAAGCTTGTTAGGCATTTTTTTTGAAGCTTGTTGGGCGTTTTTGGCTTGTTGGGCATTTTTGTTGAAGCCTGCTGGGCTTTTTTGGCTTGCTGGGCGTTTTGTTGAAGCCTGCTGGGCGTTTTTGGCTTTGCTGGGAACTCGATTTTGTATTGCAAACCTGTTGGGGAGGAGAGAGCACGATTTGGGGGTTTGTAGAGTCCATTGTTGCTCGTTGAATTCCTATGGACATTTTCTGAAAATGAAATTGCCTTTCCAGGGTTGTTTTCCCATTTCTTATTTCATTTTTGGGTTGCCCACGTTTTCCCTTCATACCCAACACTTGGGATTTTGTTGTTATGTGTATCCTTTCTAGTCTATGAGTTTTCTTTGTGTAGGAGATTGTTGGGGTTGAAATGGGTTTCCATTGTTTTAGCTTGAACTTGAGTGGAAGCATCCACAATTGAGGAGGGTTCGGTATTAGCCTGATAAACCCAGCTATGGACTTGCTTGGCTTAGCTGAAATAATGTTTTGGTTGTGTATGAGTTGGATGTCCCCTTTTTCCTTGTATATATCATGCCAAACTCGGGGGTGGCCTTTAGACGGACTTAGTATATGCTGTTGAAGAGCCTACGGTTGGGTGGAACGTTGCAGCGACATAGCTAGTTGTGTGGGACTATTGCACGACAAAGATAAGCATTCTCTGTCTATGTATTTTACTCTTGAAATGTTTAATTTGATGATTGTCTTGATATGTTGTATGCATATAAAATGTGTGTGGATGATTTGTTCATTTCCGCTGTGCATATTCAATTGATTTGCATCTGCACATAATGGGTTTTTAATTGTGTGAATCAAATGAATGGGCTGAGTTTTTATGAAAAACCCCATAGATCGGCATCATGTTCCCTCCCTTGCCTTAGATGGATGGGTGGGTATGTGACACATGGAAGACTAAATGGACACCTAAAGATGTATGCAACTCCAATTTGTAGTCCATATTCATGCCAATCCTCTACAACACCTTATAGGGACCATAGTGCTAATTTATTGTCCCCTTTTTATTTTTCTCGGGAGACATCTATTTATATGATTGTAGCCTTAGAAATACCCAATCATCCACTTCAAAGTTACTTTCACTATGATGTTGATTGACTTGTTGTTTGATTCTTATTTTTCTATCACCAATTTGTCCTTGAATAGTTGTAGAACGTCTTGTTGGTGTTCTATGTGATACTCCACTACTTGAACCTTATATTTTCCTCTCAAGGGAGATGTGACTGATGGAGGATGACACTCATAATTGTTTAATTAACACAGTATATCCACATAGGTTGAACATATTAAATAAAACACTCACACATATAGATCAAAGATGATTACAACAACATATTATATGGTTAAAAATATTAGAGAGGGAAACAATCCATGACCCAAACCAACATGACCATTTGAGGCAATATATTAATCCTAAATGAAAATATTTTACATGAGTTTCTTACAATTGATCATTAGCAAATGATCCTCATGCTCTTCAAATAGAGATCATGGACCATTCAGGTGTTAAGCCAAAAATAAACAATAATTAGTATCAAGGATAAGATGATCTATCATATCACTTTATATCTAGAACATAACAGTGACTGTCAGATTTAATAATTACAAATGCACACTAAAGAAACACGCATTACCCTAAGACAAATCAGACCAAGTTGATCTTAACTAACTCTTAAGTGCATAAATGTACTAACATACCCCATTAAGAACAACTTGGGATATGATTCAAGGATTTACAAATTTGACATCATAAGAGAAGGAAGGAGGCATTAGATCCTATCCTCCCTTAATGACAATTTCCTTAACTCTTGACACTAAAGAAACAAACTTTACCTAAAGACACATCAAACCAAGTTGATCTTAACTAACTCCTAAGTGCATAAATATCCTAATGACCGCCTTAAGATAAACTTGGAATATGATTGAAGGATTTACAAAGGTGGCATAGCTAGATAAAGAAGAAGGCATTAGAGCCTATCCTCCCATAATGATAATTTCCTTAACTCCTAACATATATTGAAGTTTGAAAAAAATCACTTTTGTAAGAGACCGTGGTGTGTGCTTTTGCACACACTTGTGCTAAAGAGCACCTTCTAGAGGGTTGTGAACAAGTAGAGTTTCAAAGAGATAAAACAAAACAAAATACTAAACTAAGAAATTAAACTAAGGGTGTGTGTATAAATCAAATGCAAATATTTTTCTGATCTTTAAATTCAATCAAAAAGCATACACAAGAGATGAAAGAATAAATAATCTTTATATTCAAATATGAAAAGAATTATAGAAACCAAGAGCACCTGAACAATTGCAGAAGAGGAGGCCACCGCAGCTGTCTGAGGGAGGGTCCGTTGGCTCTTCTCATGTCCTTACAATTATTTGTCCACACATCACTGGAAGATGATCTCCTAAAAGTGAGAGGGAAGTAAGAAAAGGTCTACTTCAATCTCGACGAAAATTAAACAGAGTGACGACTTGAGAAAATGGAATGGAGTTGTCTCTAGAATGAGGGACCTTGGTGTATTTTTATAACTGATGATGGAGTCAAGGGACGTGTTTTGGGTTCTAGACGTGCCAGCCATGTAGAGATTCGTGTCACTTTTTTTTTCTTTTTTCGGACACTTAGTAGAAGCAGCTGAAAGCTAATCCGATGGTTGGGTCATGATTTTTTAGAGTTTTTGTGCGACTCGAATCACTCATATCTAAGGATTATGTGCGACCTGGGTCTCTCTTATAAAGAGATTAAGAGTCACCTAAGTTGTTGAGGATTTTTGAGGCTTAAATTTCACTTTTGGGATTTTTGATTGATTTCCCAAGGTCCAATGGACATGAATGAGGTGACATGATGACATATGAAGGTGACTGAGCTGGTGACATGGTGGGTGAGGAAATTTTAGTTGTTAACAAATTTCCCCTTGATGTGTGAAGGTAGGTGCTCATCATATGGATGACATACATCATAGGATTTTGATGGTAAGAGATAAGTGTGACGGTGACGTGGAGAACAAATACCGCTTCAGATAGAACTCACCTTCCGATTGGGCTATAGAGGCCTTTCCTTGCATATATAATGGTGCATATAATCTCGAATATATATGGACAAGGCGAGCATACCCATGCTCATATCAATGTCTCAAAAATAGGAGGGGATCTAGATCAAGTGGGGATTGGATCGATGCATGAATAATCTCCGTGTCATCAAAGGGAGATCTAGGCCCAGTGGGGGTCTAATCAATACATGAAGAATCACTATGTACATCATAAGTGTCCAGGAGGGACTTAGAAAGGTACATAAGTATGGTCCAACCCTATATGATCTGGAGAACTGATAGTGGAACAATGGCATTATGGAGGAATGATCGATCATAATAAATGATGCTATGATGGAAATAAAGAGGGCCCAACAATATGGGATGACTCATATAGCTGAAAGTATGGAGTCATCATGCTCTAGGAACTAAATCTATAACTAAATATGAAAGGAATCCTGTAACTAGGGCCTTCCAAAACACTGTCGCCTAATGCAGCCTAGAAATCTAAAGAACACACAACTGAAAAGCAGACTCTAGTAAGAGTAAGAGTCATGGATATTCGAGATCTTTGACCAATAATGAAAAGACCATCATCCTGTACGAATATCAATGGTGCAATAAGTGATTTGCCATTGAGCATGTGAGAAAAAACTAAACTGAAGGGTACTGATGTCTCCTGTTAGTTGGTACAAGGGACTCATGGATGATGGTAATGAGACCAAGGTATATGATTCCTCCAAGTCTATCTTCTGGAATAGATGTGTTGATGTTGATAGAAGGGGATCTACAAGTGCTAAGGAAGTGGTGTTTCCTTGAAAGAAGCACGATGGACACAACCAATATAAAAGTAACATGGACTAGTAACAAATGACACATTTCTAGGGACATGAGGGTAACTAAGTAAGGGACTCAAACTTCCTCTTTTCAGAATATGAAGGCAAGGTTGACATAGCAACACATGTGAGACTTCTTGATGGGATCAAGGGATGGACACAATTAGGGTACTAGTAGAAATGACTTCTTGTTACTCGTGGGAATGGGTATACTGATTAGGTATGACTCCAAGGGTGATTCATTACAAAATACTCTGAACAAAGGTGACCAGTGATTCTTCCATAACATGAGGTAATGCATGATCCATGGGAGTGTTAAGAAGCACTTTTGTTTAATGGTTTCTTCGATACACGGGCATCGAATAGGAGAGTAGTAATGAATACTCCAAAATCATAGATTCACAAATGTGTGATCATCTGATTAGAAAAGGGGGTGTTTAGAAACACTGTTTGTAAGATATGGTCTCTTTGGGTGACAAATCACTTAGTTAAGATGAGGAAGACTAGCAAGGATATAAGTGTCCAATGGTGCTTTGATATGGATCGATGGAATGACTGGTAGCATATGGATCATTTTTTTTTTTAAATGGCAGGAAGGAGACTCATGGTAATTTCCTTGCAAGTTGGTGAATGGTGGAAAAATAACATGACGCTTTGCAGTATGGATGAAGCGTCGGGCTTATGAATATGCAATACGAAACATTACGTGCCAATATAATCATAAGTTTGGGATTTTGTGGGGAAGGTTGATAAATGATGTGAACATGTGGTTAAGTGCATAAAATCACAAACTAAATGGACTCCCATTCCTAGAGAAAGAAAGAACGACATGGTTGCTCAATGGCAAGGGGCTCTATGTTGACACCCATGTTCAGGAGGCACTACTGCTGAGTAAGGGAAAATGAAAAATATGGATAGGATGGGACACTTAATCTGACAGAGGGGGAGGTCCTACAGGAGTAGATAGTGCATCAAATTGGATGGAGAGTGTGCCTATATGCCATTGAAGGAGTTATATCTGTGCAAGACCGTTGTTGGAAGAAACTTGGGGAGTTCCTCGCAATAAGGATCTGCACATAAATATGATACCTAAGCGTAAAAGTGCTCTGGAAACCAAATCAAAATTATTGGTATATCAAAATTGAAGTCTTACTTAAGGGCACACAATTCGAGGTAGGAAAACAAAAAGGGACCAAAACTAATTTCCTAATCATGGAAATAGGTTTGTGTAATTGAAAAGAGGTCGGAAGTATGATTCCAATGGTGTAAACAACACATCAAACAGAAGTCGTATGAAAATGGAAATCTCATGACAAAAAATGATGAAAATCACTTAAATAAGAGTGGGGTCCACTTTGCCAAGTGCCATTTGTATTGTGCATTGTTGGAGGAGAGTGTGGGGCCCAAATATCCAGGTGCTTATTTCTTCCATTCCAGTTGTTAGATTTAGATTTTGTGAGTTGCAGGTTAGTGTTCTCATGTTTCTTATCAATTTTAACCATTTACCTTTTGCATTTGGATTTATGAGGGACCCCAGTGAACCCCTGGGGGTTTTTGGGCCAGGTCATGCCTTTCAAGGAAATTTGTGTGACTTATATTGCTCAACTTTAAGGGACACTAATGACTTGGGTCGCACTTATCTAAGAGATAGGTGCAATCTAAATCGCACATGTCAGGAAAATTGAGTGACCTAAATCACTCATTTTTTCTTGACAAAAGAAACCTAAATCCCTTAAAACCTCGAAAAGGCGCAACCTAAGGGTAAAAGGAAATTTTTTGGTATTTTAATGATCCTCATTGTTTGGTGTGACAAAAAATACCCTGGGTTAGCTGAAGGGAGAGAGATGTTCCTGAGATCCTCCGACCCATTCGGGATGATCAACCGATGAGAGACACATTGGATATATGTGGGTT
Organism: Larix kaempferi; assembly: GCA_027924585.1. NCBI lineage: Eukaryota > Viridiplantae > Streptophyta > Pinopsida > Pinales > Pinaceae > Larix > Larix kaempferi. The sequence goes on along the minus strand of BSBM01001530.1, from coordinate 46,608,645 downwards.
ACTTATGTTCCTAGAGAGTGCACTCGTGCACATCAGACCTCTGCTGCTTAACAAGATTGTTGAGTTCTGGGATCGTCCTGACGTAGAGGTTTTTATGGTTCATGGTGAGCGTGTGGATCTCATCCTAGCAGATGTCTTGGTTTTCTATGACTTGGGGTCATTGGGGACACACAACCCAAATGTCCCCGCGTTGTGGACATGAGGGCAGTCATGGAGTGACATTGTCTTTTGACTACAGACTTACATGCTACTTCGGTTCTCCTGATGGAAATTGAGAGTCTGGGTACATGAGCTATTGCAACTGGGGTGGTTCGAGTGCTAGGATCAAATATCCCGCACAAGATATCTAGAGGATATATGCTCATGGTAGAGAGAGTCCTGGAGGGGACTTAATTTGAGTGGGGGCATATGTTTCTTACTACGGTTTAGTGAGAGATTAACTAGGTCATATGTCTCAGGGGATACTCTGGGTTTGCATAGTTCATTTGTTCCTTCTTCTTTGAGAATGTACCCACCTTAGCCCCCCACTTTTCTGTGAGAGATAGCATGGCTACATATCCCAAGATGAGGCGTTGGGGTGAGATGATGATCCATGAGGGAGGAGGTGCAATTGGAAGGGTGTTTAGTCGATCCTTCTTTGCGCAGTGGAACCAGCTTCCAGTGGTGGTCAAGGATTACCCATATGTGGGAATGGACTATCACTAGGTGTTGGTACTAAGGTTTTTATTTTGGATTGTCTACTCTCGGAACCTAAAAATTTGCATTCAATTCCTTTTTCTCGTAGTTTCCTTGAGCCTTATTAAGTCCAAATGTTTTGTTCAAGTTTTCTAAGACATTGTGATGTTCAACTCCTTGATTTTAAATTTCAGTGACTAGTGTGTAATGCAATGAAGTGGCATAAGTATTTTTTTATATTTGAATTTGCAGCCATGATTTGCGGTGAAGTTACTTAATCCTTGCTAAATATAATGTGGAGGTTAATCAAGGTTAATTTAAGAAGTGATATAAAACTTCCAAATGACGCTACTAAATCAACAACGCTACCAAACTGTCAGTTAAGTGTGCGAAACTGTCATGAATGTCAGAGTTATCATTTTCACAACGCATTATGTCATATCATTTTGGGAGAATTGCATCCTCAATAAATGAAGTTCTATTACAACGTAATTTTCCACCTTGTGAGCATCATCACTCTTTGGCCTTATATATTGAGCTCTTATGGCATATGGAAGGGAGGAGAAAGAGAGAGCAAGATAACTCTAGTGGATTTTTGCCGTGACTTGAGTCTACACTCATTGATCCTTGTTGTTGTGAACTCCTTATGTTCACCTACCAAACTCCTATCCTAGTTTGAGTTTTCCATTACATGGAGGATTGAAGTGGCGGAGGCACAAGTGGAGAGACCCAGTTCTTGGTTCAGATTGGTTGCTGACAAGAGTTCGTATATTGTAATTCTTGTTATTCATTAATGGAAATACTCATTTTATCATCCAATTGATATTGTGAATATTGTTAAATTACATTAGGTTCTATTTTCTTATAATATCATGGATCATGCTATTGATTATGCTAAGGTATTTCACATATTATATGCACTTGCTTGTACTTGTTGTTGAGACTAATTTGCAGGTCCAAGTGTAGAAGTTGAAAGCTCAACGGGGATCTACATTGAACATCTGGTAAAAGGTTGGTCTTTTCTCCATTATCTTAGCATTTTCATTTATATATTTAAAATTTTGAGCATTAATTCACAATACTCTTGGATCTTTACTGAGAGAATAACATATACAGTGTATCAATGCATAACAATCACAAGAGGCATGACAAGCATCACAAGAATCAAAAGCATGAGAGACCAAAGACACAGAGTTTCCATGGGGAAAACCCTAAGGTGAAAAATTCCACAACTTCCTCAGAGATAGAGAGAGCAATGGCTCAACCAAAGTACAACCAAAATACACTGAGATAGTCTCCTAGTAGCAGATGATCCTCCTCCTCACTAGTGCGCCACTTTCTGAGTGAGAGAAGTGTGACTTTCCGAATGATCAAAATAGAGATCTCATGATCTCTATTTATACTAACCTGTTTTCCCAGTGACCTTATGGGGCTGATTTGTCTAGCTAGGTACATCCACAATATAATATATATATTTTAGGGCCGACCCCACACATGGTGGTCTAATAACCCATCAGCAAGTACACACACTTGTGACACTTGTCAATCTACATGATGACACTTCCTTATAGAGGAATAACACATCTCTAATAAGGGTACAATAAATATATATGAAATACATAGATGAAATACATTCCGAAGTTACACATACATCAACACTCCCTCTTAACTAGGAAGGTATTTCTCGACACAGTTCTGCTAGACAAGTCTTCTTCTCGAGATCATCGTCATCATCATCATCACTGCTACTGCTATCTCAACCAATCTCTAACTCTACTCATCATAGGAATTTCTACAGAGCCAGTCCTTTTTCATACTAGATGTAGGCCCACCACCTGCAGGTCTTCATCATCACTGGCCATACTATGGAATCCTCAGGACTTATTACGTGCATCAAAAAACCTGGCTGCAGCATCCCAGGATATTACGAGCACACAGCTCTACCTGTCAGATCTCCTAGGATCACATTACATGTAACCCATCACAAAACCTGGACAAAGAATCCCAGGATGTTACGAGCACATAGCTCTACCTGTCGGATCTCCCAGGAGCACATTACATGTGATCGCACCACAAAACCTGGCTGAAGCATCTGAGGCCTTTTTCATCCTGTCTAGATATCCCAGGAGCAAATTACATGTGGTCCACCAAAAAACCTGGCTGAAGCATCTGAGCCCTTTTTCATCCTGTCCAGATATCCCACAAGCAAATTACATGTGGTCATGGCAAATCTTGGCTGAAGCATCTGAGGCGTTTTTCATCTTGTCAAGATCTCCCAGGAGAAAATTACATGCCATAGGAAAAAACCTCGCAAGAGCATCTCAGGATGTTACGGGTACACAACTCCGACCTGAAGATCTCCCAGGGCACAAATTACATGTCCTCCCAGAGCAATGTCTCGAAAGAGAATCCCAGGATGTTATGGGTACGCAACTCCGACCTATAGGATCTTCCAGACATGCTCATCTGCACTACCTGATCCAGGACCACAAAGTATCATCTGATACTCACCATACATCATCCTGATGTACACATGATCATCCTGATCATCATCACTGCAACATCCTGCTGCATGTCATCTGGAGAAGCTCATCATCCACGATCACCCTGATCATACAATGCATCCATCTGATGCACACCAAGTATCTACCTGATACATAGATACATAATCCACACAATGTATCCATCAACATATACGATCTACCTGATCATACCTAATACATATCAATATACATGATCTACCTGATCATACAATGTATCCACCTGATACATATACAGATACATGGTGCAAGCATCTAACATGATGCATATACAAAATACATACAAATGATCCAACTGATCATATCCAGCATCCAACATGATGCGTACATACATATAAATGATCCAACTAATCATATCCAACAGAAACTAGAACATCATCCAACGCTTACATCCATAGCCATGTGAAGGATCCTCCTTCCAAAATGCTTGGAATGGATTCAACAAATGTGTCCATCACTTCTTCCTCGAAGTGTCCTCTATCTGAAGAACACCAAGCCTCTATCTGAAGTACTCAAACTTCACTCTGGCTAGTGGCTTCGTCAGCACATCTGCAATCTACTCATCCATCGCAACATATAGGAGCTTCACTGCTCCTCTCTGCACCATATCCCTGATATAGTGGTATTTGATATCTATTTGTTTCGACCTATCGTGGAACACCGGGTTCTCGGATAGCTTCACACAACTCTGGTTATCACAAAAGCTACCAGTAGCATCCAACGGGAGATCAAATAACTCAGACAATAGCTTCCATAGCTATACTACCTCACAACTAGCTGAACAGGCTGCAACATACTTTGCCTCAGCTGTACTCAGTGCTACACAGGACTGCTTCCTACTAAACCAAGAGATCACACTTGATCCCATACTGAAGCAACATCCAGACGTGCTCTTCCTATCTGCAGCACTGCCAACCCAATCTGAATCAACATAACCCTGTAGGTTAAACTTTTGATTCACTTCATACTTGAGCCCATAATCCACTGTACCCTTTAGGTACCTCAGAACATGCTTTACAATAATCAGATGAACACTCCTCGGATCTGTCAGGAACTGACTCAATGTGTTCACAGCAAAGCAAATATCTAGTCTCGTGTTCGTCAGGTACATCAAGGAACCAATCATCTGACGATACATAGAGAGATCAACTGGCTTAGATGAAGTATCACATAGAAGCTTCATGTTCGATGCCATAGGTGTGGCCATGGCCTTGCAATCCATCATCCCGAATCTCTTCAGGATATCTACTATGTACTTCCCTTGATCAAGGAAGATCCCATCTGCACTCTGCCACATCTCCATACCTAGGTAATAGTGCACCAACCCCAAGTTCTTCATCTCGAACTCAGCAGCAAGCTTCCGCTGCACGTTGGTAATCAATTTATCTTCACCTGTAATAAACAGGTCATCCATATACAAAAGTAGTATCACTGGATTGCCTTCCTCAACCTTGTAGTAAAGGTTGGAATCTGCTTTACTCTTGGTAAAGCCCAAATTGGATAGAAAGCTGTCTATCCTACCAAGTTCTGCACATATATGATTTCCTGTCATGTGTCTTGGAACCAAGTGGCTGCTCCACATACACTTCTTCAACTACACCATTCAAGAAAGCTGTCTTGAAATCCATCTGGTGTATCTTCTATTTCATCACTTTTATATTTCTCTATGCTGCCATCTGCAGCATGCTTGATCTGATAGATCCATATAGAAGTCATAACAAAACTTCCCTCCAGGTCTTGGAACTACATCCCAAACATCATTCTTCATGATCGATGGATCATGGCATTCTTCTCATATCCTAGGAACTTCAATATCTTCAATAGATAAATTTTGTTGCTTTGAACAAATGTTCTAGTCCTTCTTTTGTAGGTGAAGGTATATGGTCTTTCCTACAAAACAAGTTAAATTGCATGATTAGAAACATCTCATAATTTTCAGAAAAAATTCTTTCACATAAAGAAATATGTCATACAGTCATGCAATTGTTTAAGCCAGTGCTTCAATACAACATTTATCCATGTTTCCATAACTTTCCAGATGCCTTCCAGTCTCTACCAGAACATTGTTAAGAGTTTGCACTACTCCCAACATGTTAGAAAAGAGGTTTCTTTCTAAATAAGTAGCAATGGAATGTTGTATAGTGCCATAGGCCACTTACCCATCATATGCATATTAGTAGTAAACTGTTCATTAATGCAATCATTCTAATATGCACAATACATATCCTAAGTCTAGGAACATGAGCATATACATCATTGAACAAATTTATTTAAACAAACAAATATGCAAGAAATGATAATTGAAATAATTATCTTTGTTTGTTTGTTGGATGGACTCCCTTTGAGTCTTTGCTTCCTTGCAGGAGCTACTAGAGTCCTAATATGAAGTAGCTTCTTCTACACCTTTCTGTTGTGAAATGTAGAAAGATGGTCAACTCCCTCTGAATATCTGCATCCTTGCAGGAACTACTGGAGTGTGCTTCTTCTTGATCTTTGCTTCCTTGCAGGGGCAACCAGAGTGTGCTCCCTCTTGATCTTTGCTTCCTGGATCACCTGTACTTGAACTTATATTCATCCTTGGTCCCTAAGCATGCTTATTAGTATCATGATTGTGTTATCCTTGTGATCTCATACAAAATCATACATTCATTAGTATATTCTCAATACTATCAAAACACAATAATCTCAAGCATGTATAGTCATGATCATTTCAAATAGAAATAATAAGCATTAGCATTCAAGGTTTATATAGGATTCTTAAGGTTAGTCATAACATGTCTAAACCTGTGATTACTCAAACCTATGACTCTTCTGGTTAGTCATAACATTAAATAAGGTAAGACACGTAATATGCATATACCCATGATTATTCAAACCTATGACTTCATGAATAAACATCATCAATCATGTCATGCATATTTATATAATAGATCCTATGATATAAGAAACACATACTTGGTCACCATATTTGCTAGTTATGTCTAGCAATGTGTTCTTGTTCTCTTCAATGACCTGAATAACTCATTAGTTAACTTTTGCAAAAAAAATTTATACATACCTCTATGTGATCCATGAATATGGATGAATCTTTGTCTTTATGTCACCATGGCATGTTCAGGTTGTCCCTTCAAATTGTACAATCCTCCCTCTTGCTCTCCAATCACTACTACATCATCGATTGTTTTACCCTTTGGCCACATTAGGACTTGGCCATCCACAAATGCAACCCTCATACCTTTTGCATCCAATGCAGAGATGGAAAGAAGATTCTTCTTGAGCCCAGGTACATAAATAACTTCTTTCATCTTCAAATATTTTCCAGAATCTAGGTTGTAGGAGGCCTCACCACTTCCTTTGATAGGGTATTGGTAGTCATCCCCAAGTTTCACCTTATGGGGTGACTCATATTCAGATAGGTTAGCAAAGGATTCTTTAAACCCAGTCATGTGTTTTGAAGCCCAACTGTCAATTAACCAATCATTACAACCATGGGAGATAGTACCTGTGAGAGCAGAGATTAGAACATACTCTTCTTCTCTTGATGAGTTATCATCATCACTTTCTGCTCTAGCCTTCTTCTCGGGAGGTTCATCATCCTCGTCAGCATGAGCATGAAACCTTCTTTTGTTGCCCTTCTTCTTCTTGTTGAAGTTGTTGTTGTTGTGGTTGTCCCTTTTGTTCTTGGGACATTCTGAAGAAAAGTGACCCTTCTCATTACAAGTGAAACAGATCTTTCTTGTCTTTGTGATAATGATGAGAAGATTTCTTCTTGTGATGGGTTGGCTCCCTCTTGAACTTTCCTTTCTTGGTGTGAGCTATGAGAGCTTGATCTTCATTCCCCATATTTTCTTCTCGTGCCACAAGCCTTGCTTCTTCTTGAGGGCATTCTTCCCGCAATCTGTTGAAGGAGATCAACTTCTTCCTTGCACAAATTTCTTGAATAAAGGAATCCCATGACCTAGGTAGGCCATTTAGAGTAGTCATGACAACTTCACCATTCTCCACCATTTCATCTACTGCTTCCAGTTGTTCCTTAATCTGGGAGACCCTAGAAAAATAAGATTGAATGGTTTCTCCACTTTGAAACTTTACTTCTTTCAATTGGTTTCGTAGGGTCACCTTCTGATTTATGTTCTTCCCTTCAAATAGCTTGGTCAAAGAGTCAAACATCTCCTTGGGTGTCTTTAGAGAAGACACATGGGGTATGAGATGGTCTTTGATAGAATCAACAATGATTCTCTTTTCCTTGACCAAGTTCTTCTTATGCAATACTTTAGCCTCTTCATCCTCTGGGATAGGGATGTCTTCTTTTATATATGAGTCCAACTCATTCTCTTCCAGGATTAACCCAATCCTATACTTCCAAGCTCGGAAGTTATCATCCCCGTCAAGCTTATCCTCAAGCTTGGTGTGGTGAGACATCTTAAAGAGTACTTCAAATGGAAATAGAAAAGATTTAGGTCTTACCACTTGAAATGCCGAAAAGTGGATCTAGTCCTGGATTAGGGTTTGTCGAAAAAACCCTAAAAATTCAAAATGTGAATTTCAACTTTCTGAAAGGATAGAAAGATGCACCTTGATGAGCTGATCATCCTGGTGTATTCAGAATTTGAGATCAGCAAATCTTTACCCTTCAGATTTTCCTTTTTGTCCTCCCGGGTTCACTAGGGAGAGCCCTGAATTAGGGTTTGAGTTTCCTGGAGATCTACCCAACGAAAAATCTTGATCCAAACCTCTAAAATTCAATTTTTGCAAGGAGCTTCCAGCTATGTATTCAGATTTCAGAAATTCCTATTTTTGTGGAAATCCTAAATTTTAGGGCCAAATCAAAAAATGCTTAGTATTGAATTCTGATTGGACAGATAGATTCTCCTTGATCAGTAGAGTCAATCTACTATACTGCTTTTCCAAAAATTGTGGATAGAAACCCAATAAACAAGAAACTCAAGTTTCCGTCACTGCAAAATGTCTTCTTCTCAGGTTAGCTCTGATACCATGTTAAATTTTGAGCATTAATTCACAATACTCTTGGATATTTACTGAGAGAATAACATATACAGTATATCAATGCATAACAATCACAAGAGGCATGATAAGCATCATAAGAATCAAAAGCATGAGAGACAAGAGACACAGAGTTTCTATGGAGAAAACCCTAAGGTGAAAAACCCCACAACTTCCTCAGAGATAGAGAGAGCAATGGCTCAACCAAAGTACAACCAAAATACACTAAGATAGTTTCCTAGTAGCAGATGATCCTCCTCCTCATTAGTGCTCCACTTTTTGAGTGAGAGAAGTGTGAATTTCCAAATGATCAAAATAGAGATCTCCTAATCTCTATTTATACTAACCTGTTTGCCCAGTGACCTTATGGGGATGACTTGTCTAGCTAGGTACATCCACAATATAATATATATATTTTAGGGCCGACCCCACACATGGTGGTCTAATAACCCATCGACAAGTACACACACTTGCGACACTTGTCAATCCACATGACGACACTTCCTTATAGAGGAATAACACATCTCTAATAAAGGTACAATAAATATATATGAAATACATAAATGAAATACATTCTGAAGTTACACATACATCAAGAATATAGCATTGCATTGGGAATTGAGTCATTTTCTAGTAACTAGCTGTCTGTTGTGGTCTGCCCCAAGCCATAGGAAGTTTTCTCCGTAACAGAAATGGCGACTCCATGTTACACCTAAAATATTACTACCATTAGATTCAGTGTATACATCCTTGAATTTCCATTGGCTAAGTCATTTACTTGGAAAGGACACCACTACTTTTATGCTAGGTTTTGATAGGTTGTTGCAGGCTGCACTCATGCAAACCGTGACGTCGCACCTTGCTCCACTACAGGGTGCGACGAAGTCAATTAATGGGAAAAAATAGCTTCTTCGAGCTCATTCTCGAAGCCTACTCACTTGTATCCTTATCCTTGACCTATTGAGGGACTTAGCACTCGGTTCCTAACCTCTTGGAAGGATCCCCTATCTCTCTCCTACCATATCTCAACCTACCCTATCCATATCCTATCCACTTAGCCCTATTTAAGTGAAGCTCTACCCCTCTCCAAAGGGAGGAAGTCTATAGTGTCTACATGCTGGTGAAATCACATTGGAGAGATCTCTAACTCATCCATTGAGAGACTCTACTTCCTCGGGAGGATATGGAAAATGGCTTGGATGGAGAAGGACTACAGCGTTAAGTCTTGGTTGTAGTCTATTCTTTACTATGTATTTCCCGATTTTAGAGTAATACAAATGCTTTCCACCAATATTGTTTATGTGTGATGATATTGAGTAGTTTACCTGCTTAAATGTTTACTTAGATCTCTTATTGTATAGATTCTCTTTACTCATTTATGTTGTTCTTTGTGTCTCAACAGGTCTTGCAACTGAGATCTGATGACCGTGGACGTGGAACGACATTCATGAGAAAGGATTGCAAAGTTAAAGGTAAGACATCTAGCACTTGATCCTTAAGTAGATCTAGGAAAGTTGTTTGTAGTCTGTTCTATTTGTTCTAGACTCACTTTGAGCTAGGGAGATCCAGCTCGTGTCCGTTCGAGTGGATTGTTCGTCAAACAATTCTGGCGACCATACTGGGGATTGACACTGCTTTCTAGTTTTCATTTAAATGTTGTTTTTGAATTGATTTCTTACCAAGCCATTCTATTTTGTCATTTTCTTCTTGAAGTCGATTTCACCATCAGATCTTCACCTTGAAGAGTTTGATTAGCTTCCTTTGAGTTTGTACTTTCCATTTGCAGACCTTTTTTATGCTCATTGCCTGGAGGATTGGTTCATTTTTGAACTTAGATCTCGCCTGTCGCACCTGGTCAGTGTACCTAGAGCGACACTGTGTTGTTTTTTATCTCTATTCTTTGCCGTTAGTTTGTCATCACAGCCCTTCCATTGGTATATTGCGACGCCGTCACACTTCCCGCACTGGTGAACTACGACGTCAAACTGTGCATAAGCATAGAGTGCACCGATCTGCCATTTTTTCCATATAGGCATGCCCTCTCCAGTTTTGTTGTGAGTTTGGTTTGTGTGCAGACTTCCTCTGTACTGTATGATCCAGTCAAAGATCCATTTTTGCTTTGTGTGATTGATTTGTTTGGTTTTTGTTTGGAGTTGTTTTAGGTTCTATCTTGGACAAGTCTGAGATTTGGTAGTGGTGGACACTCTCATCTTCCCCACCTGCATCCACTCACCCTTGCATTCCCTCCTCTCCTTTCCAGATTTGGTCATTATATCGGATCGGTTTCCAGACCTCACTTGCATTCATTTTGTGAGTTTTGCTTGCTTTTTAAGTGATGCTTGTTACTGAGTGATTTTGAGAGTTTGTGTGTACCTTCAGTCCATTTGAGTGCTTGCTTTCTCTTGAGATTTTCTGAGTTGTTAGAGTATTGCAAGGCATCTTTTCAGTTCAAGTATTAATGTGTAAAAGCATAGTTGTTATCAAATTGTCATTTTAATGCGCTCCTTGAAAAATCAAAAGTACTTCATTTCCATTATTTTTCAAGCTCATTTGAAGAATTGCATAAGCATTGGAATGTCTCATTCATAAATATTTTGGAAAGTTGAAAGTAAATTGCAGTAGTTGTGTTTTTTCATGAATTATGAGTTGCTCATCTTTTTGAGAAAATTCGAATAGGAATCAAGTTTTGCAAAAGTAGTTCCATGCTTGGAAAGTTGCATTGTGTCTTTTGGTTTTTATGCTTTTAGGCCATCGTAGTGAAAGTGAAAAGCTTGCACACTTCTACTTAAAAAATTCTCTCTTTTCATTACTTAGCATCATTTTCATTCTGAAAAGACAAAAGAAAAGAAAAAACATGTTTTGATTTGGTTTAGTAGTGTTGTGTCTTTTATGTTTCACTGAAAAGGAAGAAGAATACTTCATACTCATTTTTGGTAGATTTGGGATTATCTTGCATTGCATTGCTTTGGTGAAATTGTTGGAAAGAAAAAGAAAATTTCTCCTTCCCATACATAGAGTTCATTGAAAGAAAAGTGTATTTGTGCATGTAGTTAGGGCCTGCATTATGTTTACGATTATGTACTCACCTCATGCATTCACCTAACCGTCCATATAAATTAACGGTAGAGCTAGGGTAAAATATTTAGCAACTTGTGTGTAAGTTAGAGACGTGTTCCGGCTTCATTAAGCGTGGAAGCTGTCTTTATTTTCCAACACTGTATTCCGGGGGTATTGTAGTCTTCCACGTACTTATTGATATATCGAGCTCCTTCATGTACCCACCAAGTCAACTTGAGTACTTGGCGTATATCGAAGGGTGTATCACATACTCTGTAGTATATTGGAAGGTCTCTTGCCAAACGGTTGTGCATTAGACAACACCACTATGGATTTGAGCTCCCACGTACCTTGCGTATATCGGGAGACACCCTTAGGATTCCTGAAACCAACTGAGTTAACTTTTTGGCCGTCTTGGTGGAGCAATACACCGAGAACAGCACTTGGGGAGCTACTACTCACGTACCGTCTAGGTAATCGGGTATGCAGGCAAAGGTACGGTCCCAATACTCCTTGTCACGTCATATTGTTGGACCCTGCGGTATATGACAAGTTGCGAAGCCTTGACAATCTTGTGAGGTTCTAGACCATTGAATCCACTCTTATAACATAAGTTTTCTTGTGGCCTTAGTTTGTGTAGGGTTTTTTTGGTCTGCTTTTCTTTTAGTTTTCTCTTAGGAGAACTTTCTTGTTTCAGTCACTCTGGTTGAATTTCCTTGGAGAATGTCTCGCAAGATTCAGAATTTGTCACTCGAATATCCCCTTAACCAGGAGGTAATTTCGAGGGTAAGAATGGATCCACATGCCAGGGTTAGGTCGCATGAAGTGGAAAACCCCACTTTGAATGTTGGAGGACTCTTTTTTCCTCATACTCCTCCAGATTCACCTGCCTCTCATCCCCCGCAGGATGAAGAAGCACAAATCCCCACTTCACAAGACTTACCTCCCATTGCACCGGGAGAGCCTGGATCATTGGAATGGATAAATCAACCCCAGGATGACCCTACAGCAGCTGCTGGACCATCAATAGCTTATTGGACATATTCTATCGGTCACCTAGTGGCCCATTTCACCATTGCCTCCCCACCTAGTTGAGCTAGCCTCGACAACTGCTTAGAACCGTACCGTGAACAACTGGCTCGTTTACGTGCTATGGGTGAGGAGTTCCGAAATCAAAACTTTCAAATAATATTCGACGACAGACCAATCCCTGGTCTCTCTTTATCTTTTGAGTCACCGGAATCATCTACACAACACGTGACCACTACTAAAAATGGTCAACCATCCATCCCTACACATGTATCTCCTAGACATGAGACTAGTTCACTACCTCCCATAACCCAACCTGTTGAAGGACAACAGTCCAACACGCCCGTGACTACCACAGTTATGTCACCTGCTCCTCCCCCACCCCAAACTTCACAAGGAGGATACTCTTTACCCCCTACCTTCTTTACGGGTAGTGGTAATCCTACGGTGAATAATCAACAACCAGTGTTGGGTCAACCTTTACCTAGTGGTCAGCAAGTTGTTGCTAGGGGGAAACCCCCATCTCTTAACCATAATCTTGCAACAGGAGTTCCCATGGGGCCTTCCGTTGGAAATTCCTTACCTCCTGGACCTTCCACCTTGGGAATATCCCATGTCGGTGGACCATCCAACGTAAGTCAACCTCCATCGAGTCAAGCGTATCTAGGTGATCTCAACCCTGTGTCGGGTCAACTTAATCCTGGAAACGCACTCTATGAGGTACCTTACCCCGGTAATCCTTACACTCTATGGGGACAACATAATGTTTTACAGCATGGACCCTTACTTATAGTCCCTCAAGTCTCTCCACCCTCATTTGGTCCACCCCCACCTCCCATTGGAGGCGGAGGGCCCCCACATAACTCTGGAGGAGGCGAACCTCTACCTTCTAGCGGAGGACCACCCCACTTTGGTCATCATGGCCCACCCCCCTGGCAGAGGTGGTGGAGGACCACCCCCTCATCCTGGAAGAGGTGGGGGAGGACCATATCATCCTGTTGGTGGCAGAGGAGCACCACCCCCTCCCGGTGGTGGTGGTAGAGGACCTTCTAATCCTGGTGGTGGTGGTGCTGGACCCCCACCCTATTATGGTGGAGGTGGTGGAGGAGGTTCTTACCCTTCCGGTGGCAGCGGTGGCCCACCACCCCCTCCTGGAAGAGGTGGTGGAGGCTCGTCCTATCCTGGTGGTGGTAGTGGACCACCACCTCCTCTTGGCGGAGGCAGTGGTGGCCCATGTTGGAAGTACGGATACCGTTACACCAAAACCCGCAGGTGATTGGTAAACTCACCACTGCTAGATTTCAAGGATACACAAGTGGTGATTAGTCCCTTGTCACGATACACCGGGGAGCGCTGACTACTTGCAATTTTGTGCAACAATATCCCCCTCAGCGCGAGCCAAGTGTGTATCGAGCTCGTGACCTCTAGCTCTGATACCAATTGTTGGTAGTATGACTTCCATTACACCAAAACCCACAGGTAATTGGTAAAACCACCACCGCCAGATTTCAAGGATCCATGAGAGGCGATTATTCCCTTGTCACGATACACTAGGGAGCGCTGACTACTTGAAAATTTGTGCAACATCCCATCCTACCCTGGCGGTGGTGGCGTACCCCCACCATTTGGAGGCGGCCTGCCCCCTCCCGGCGGCAGAGGGGGACCCCCACCTTATGGTAACAGGCCACCCTATTTTGCTTATGGACCACCTTACTATGGCGGCGGACCTACATTTGGTTCGAGTGGCCAGTACCCCTACAGCCAGTTTCCTCCTGGAACACCTTATGGTCAGTTGATACAAGGTCCCACAGGTCCTTACATGCCTTATCCATATTATCAGTACTCGCAGCCTAATACGAAACTGCCCTTTTTGGCTACTTTGGATCTACGTGACCTGTCTCATTTAAAAAATGACCCCATTTACCACGGAACTAATTGGCCACCCATTCTGGTAAAAATTCCATAAGATATCCAAAAATTTGATGGTAAGCCGGGTGAGGATCCTAAAAACCATGTGATGACATCCCACTTATGGTGCTCATCCAACTCACTTATGGATGACTCGATCCGTCTTCGTTTATTCCAACAGACTATCACTAGTTCGGCTGCCAAGTGGTATATTGAACTACCACCACATTCTTTTCCTGATTTTGGTTCTCTTGCTATGAACTTTTTGACTCATTTCCAGCTGCCTATAAGGTATGAAACTGGTACAGAGCTTTTAACCTCGCTCCGTCAAAATACCGCTACTCATATATCAAATCATACACATGAATGGCGGAGGAGACGACGTCTCATTAAGGCTCCTATTCTAGATCAACTCCTAGCAGACCGGTTTATGAAGTCTCTCATACCAACCATAGCATAAGATGTTGCCATGGGTGGCACTGTCACTGAGGAACAAGCCATTGCTCGTGACCATTTTCTAGAATTATTATATGCTCAATCTGGCACGTTGTTTGATATTCTTCCTGACGTGCCCCGCAACACTTACGACCCCACGAAACCACCCAAGGGACCCCAAACTGATGGCATCATTGGATACCACCCAAACTTCTTCTCAAACTATTGGTTCGTCGAACCCCTAGGGTTCTTCCCCATCACTAACACAGGATGGTCATGGCACCACCAAATCATCCACTCCTGCTGTCATCGAAGAAGTGAATTCTATTTCATCAGCTTCACCTCAAAAGTCTGGTGGTAAGAAGAAGAACAAGGGGAAACCTAAGAAATCTTCCACCCAGTAGGAACAAAGGAGCACCCTTGATGATACCAAACAGAAAAGGAAGTTGAAGTATCCTTGCCTACTGTATGGTGATGATCACTTTTCTAAAGAGTGCCCCCATAGAGATGAAGTTCAAAAGTTTCTTAAGGGTAAACCCACACCCGCAGTTCTCAACAATCCCTCCCCTGCTCAAAATCAGCAGTCGATTGCTCACACTTCTTCTTCCCAAGGAGAATCATCCACCACCGCACATGTTCTCATGGTGCGTAACGAGACCATCAACGTTAACACCTGTTCTCGTTCGTATGACTCTGTTCCAGATAAGGAACCTGTTGGAAGTAATATTGAAAAAGCTTCAACTTCGATGCCTGATGTCACCATACCTGCTGTGCCTATCACCATAGAGAAGCCCTCTCGTGAGTCAGTGTTGCATCCACCCAAGAGCACGATTAGAATCTCGGTTTTCAATACTAATGCTCGGTTTGCTCAAAACAACAACATTGTATAGGACCTAGCACAAGCTCCTTGTGCTATGTTTATGCTCGAGGTCTTGCAAAAATTCCCTAATTAGTGCAAGATTCGCCTCGCTGCCATCTGTGTAGTTGACCCAGATTCATCGAACACCATTATGTTCCAGCTGGAGTATTTCAAACCAAGGATCTCCCATCAATTAGAATTTCAAGTTGCTACAAACATTGTTGGGAAGATAATCCATCGTACCATTTTGGACGAAGGAGACTCTACGTCAGTCATGTCGACCGCATGTTGGAGAGCCATTGGTTCTCCCGAGTTGAACCGCTCTCCTACCACTTTGAGAGCCTTCGATAGACATGGCTTTCAACCTCATGGGTTGTTACAATATTTACTAGTCGAGCTAGGGGGAAAGACCGCAACCATTAATGTGGAAGTAGTCACTGCCCCGTTGGATTATAACATTCTGATTGATTGTAATTGGTTTTACGCCATGAATGCGGTCACATCATCTGTCTTCCGCATAGTACAATTCCCCCATCAAGGCCGAATTGTCACAGTCGACTAACTGTATTTCTGCACACCTGACACGACTTCTCACCCGGGCGATAACGTTCCTTTGATTGGATAATCTTGACAGAAGTATGAGAGTGTGGGGGTTGGCCTCCTTAAGGATTCATTCCTTATGGGCATCTTTCCTACCTCGGATCCCCCAAACTGCCATGGTGAACATGATCTCCTCGCGGATTTCATCTACCTCTAGCTCCACTGATTCATGGCTTTTACCTGATGAAGCCACCACACACCTGATTGGAGACACTATGCCTCTGTCACCCGCTGAACTTATGTATGAAGCTATCCATTCAGCACCGGAGGACCACTTAGCTATGGCCTCCACCTCCTGTTCTCTACAACGGGCATCATCCGATCCTCTTCTATGGACTTTTCATTCTGATGAGTCCATTATGGAAATCATGAGTGCAGATGATCCACCATGGGAAGACCTCCACCATCATTCGTCTTTCCTTCCCTTGTTAGATACTGTGGAGAATAGCATTCACACCATCTTTACACCGAATGTCCACTCTGTTAACACCCAAAAAGTGCTCACTAGCTCATTTCCTTATTCACATGACCCATTTGTCCACTTTTCCACCATTTGAGCCTCTAAAGCCATCAAAAGGTCACCAAAAGACCATAATACACCCCTTTTCCCCCTCAAAATGAATATTTTTCCTCAAAAAGCATAAAAAACCCTAAAAAAGGGTCCAAAATTCCCAAAAATATTAAAGGGAATAAAAATATTAAAAATATTCAAAAAAAGAAAAAGGAGGGAAAAGGTACCTAAACCATGTTGGTCAATACCATTGGTTTCCTCAAAACCATAATGGTATTCCCCACCACCAAAAACTATAAAATGGTGGTAGGGGCTCCTCACTTTCCATCCATCCATCATCCTATCCTCACGTTGTCAAAATCTCTCATGAGACTTTTGGCCATTTTCAGCATCTTGGAGAATAGACCTTTGGAGCTTGGAGCTACTCACCTTGGAAGTTGCTCAACACAAATCCTCACCATTTGAGGTATCTTAATACAAAACATATATTCTTTTATTTCTTGTTCTTGAATCGTTTTTAAAAAATTTATTTGTTATATGCACATACTAGTTTAGATTTAGATTTAATTTATAATTGTTTTTGTTTTCAATATTGAAACTGCTATCACATTGTTGATAGGTTCCCATTGCACAAAGCTTGGTTGCAAAACCAAGACAACAGTTTTTGGCGACTCCACTGACTTTGAATTCTTAGATCTCAGTTTTTTTCTTTAGATCTTAGTTTTTGTTAGTTTTAATCATTTTAATTCATAGATCTGCCATCCTAGACAACAGATCCATTGCTGTTCTAGATCTTGGCCCTTTCTATTTCCATTAACAGCATGAAATTTCCATTTTCGGGTTCGTTTTTCAGTGTCTATTTTTTGGCTTTTACGTCGCGGCTTTTCGCCCGACAGTCGCGCGGCTCATCGCGACCTCGCGGCTTTTTTCCACGCGGTGCGCCGCAGCTTCGCGGCCACTTTACGCACTGCACATCGCAGCTTTGTGGCCATTTGTTGCACTGCACATCGCGACTATGTGACCAAAACCCACGCTGCACATTGTGGCTTCGCGGCCGGAACCCGCGCTGCACATCGCGACTACACGGCCGAAACCCGCGCTGCACATCGCGGTTGTTTTTCCAAAACCCGCGATGCAATTTTTTGAAAATATTTTTTGCTGTATTTTTTGCCCATTTAGCATATTTTACAACATTAATTTTTCTGCATTTTTACAGCCATACTAAATCTTTTACTATTTATATCTGCTCCATTAAAAGTCTTTTTAAAAATTTTCAGTAATTGAAAGAAAGATTTTCTACATTTTATTTAGATCAAGGTTTTACTGTTTATTTGCTCAATACTTTGCCCAAGCACTTTTTAAGAGATCCATTTATTTCTTGAAATATTTATGTTATTTGCTTTCCTTCAAATTATTTCAAAGATCCATTATTTTTGAATAGTTTTTTCAAGCATTTACATTTCAAAAACGCCTTTATTTTTTGCAAAACTGGAAGCGTCTTTTCTTTCATTTGTAATCAATCGCCTAAGCGAGGCAAATCAATTTCAGTTTAAATACCACACTTGCACCCACTCTGCCACATAATTTAAACTGAGCCTTAAAATTTACCTTAACTCAACAAACTTTTAACCCCACTTGGGGAGCACTTAAAAGAATCTTGTAGCTAGGTAGAATTGAGAGGATAGGTGTACCAACAACACCTCTCAATTATTTACATTTGAGACATAGTGGTTGTCTTTAGGGTCCAAAAATCCCTTATAATTTTGACACGGTTATCAACCAATTTATCAGGAAGGCCTCTCCCTTAGGAGGGTTGAAGTAGCCAGACTGGTTCCGGAAGTTTGAGTGGAATACTGCAATCCATTCAGTAACTAAAGGATACCTTTCAAAGTTCTTGGTGTACACCCAAGAGGGTGTACAGCGGCGATAGAACCAAACTGCAGATTCACCCAACCGAACGTGTCATGAACGGGGTATCCTAGTTGCCACTCTTTAGGATTGTCTACCCGATATCCCTCCTGGCAGGGGGATATCTAGCCGTTGATTCAACACTCTATATTGTCTGACTTGGATTTCATCACCTTGCAGAGAAATTCGCGGCCTTCGGGGGCCCGCCACTAACCAAAAAAGACATAATTAAAAAGGCTAAGGAGAATAGGGTTACTTGAAACTCGCGGAATCGAAAACCAACGGTCAAATCTCTCGGAAATCAAGAAAGAGCTCTGATTGCTCTTCCAAACTCACATGTAACAATGACACGTCATATGGGCCCCACACCCTATTTATAGAGATTTGACCATTTTTCAAACAACCATTGCGGTATTATACGACGTCCGTTCCTCAAACCATTGGAATCAGTACAACGAGAACTTCATGATAATCCTTTCCTTTTCCTGTTTTCACCAGGTCCATTTTTTGACCATTTTTTCATGCCCTCGTTGCCATGGTTTGCGTGCCACAGCGGCCGTCGTCCATTATTGACGAGTCTTATATCACTGAATTTAGTTTTCCGCACTCATGATGACGCTTGAGATCATTTCTCGCTCTCACACCTAGATTTTTTAGGCATTTTTCCCATGCCCCCTCGTTGCCTCGGTTTGCGTGCCACATCGACCGTTCTTCGTTTTTGACGAGTCTTATATCACCAGATTCAGTTTTTCACGCTCGTGATGACGCTTGAGATCATTTCTTTCTCTCACCTCCAGATTTTTTGGGCATTTTTCCCATGCCCCCTCATTGCCTCGATTTGCGTGCCACATCGACTGTCGTTCATTTTTGACAAGTTTGATATCGTCGGATTCAGTTTTCCATGCTTGTGATGATGCTTGAGATCATTTCTTGCTCTCACCCCATACTTTTCCAGCATTTTTTCAAAATGCCACTCATCACCTCGGTTTGCGTGCCACATTGGCCGTTGCCCCTTTTTGACAATCTTTATGTCACCGAATTCAGTATTCTGCACTCATGACGATGCTTGAGACCTTTTCTCGCTCTCATCAATCCATTTTTGTTAAGTATAGTTTTACCCCTTTTTTGGGCCGAGCAATCCCTTTTACGAAAAATGCACTTAGGGAGTTTCTGTTAAGCTCTTTTCCAACTCCTAAAACAATGAAAAGATCGCCGAGAAACCTTGCTTCCTTTCATGCTCGCTAAACGTATCTAAAAGGGCATCTACCTGGTATAAGTTTACCCCTTTTCCGGACCTTGTAGACTAATTACGAAAAATGAATACTCTAGTCACATCGGCTAGAAGAGTTCTCCATTTGCATCATTTTATGCTTTTTCGGGCCTTGGAGACTAACTTACGAAAAAGAACACCAATGGAGTCCACTTACGACTTTCATACTCTCTAAACATGAAAGCGACAATGAGCAATCACCATCCTGGGCTCGTAAAAACCCACAGGATGGTACTCACAACCACTGCAGAGTCTTCTTATCGTTTTCAGACTCCTTAAAAATGAAAGCACCCATGAACACGAATAGTCCTGGGCTCACAAAATCCACAGGACAGTACCATTTCAGAGCACACTTTTATCCCTTCTTGAAGCTCATTAAAACTACGAAGAAGGACCCAATGGTGCTTCTCGGCGCCACAACAGATCACGTCTACTCATATGGAAGCTTCCCCATTTTGGTCTCCTTTGTTCAGAGTATTCTACAGTATGTCACCCTAAGAATCCCTCGACAACACCCATTAGCTTGACCCCCCAGAGTCAATACATACCCTTAAGTCCCTAAAATCTATGATCCCCACACCTACAAGTCAGTTCCCTACGCTGCCAGGTCAACCATGTCATCATGCTCTGAACAAAGGAAGTTTGAGTCTACCCATCCCCACAAGTATGTCAGTCCTACCATCAGTACTACGAAACTTCAGTTCTACACCTCGTGCTCCTATCAAGGAAACATCATTGCCTTGTCAGTTGCTGGTCCCCCTATGTCGACGACAACCAAATTTATTCCAGAGGATAGACCTAGAGGTCCCTGTGTCTTGGACTCATCACCATTTATGATGAGTGCCTATGAATCGTTTCGAGAAGAGTCCTCAGTACCTCTCAGAATGGTTGTTTCTCACATGCTCGACTTCAACACCTTGATCGCATCGTTGAGACTCACACAGGGTATTGGTCCTTTCAGTTATTGGTTGAAGACCCCGGATACCACCTGACTCTTCTACATTTGAGATTCTACCTATGGTAACAACCAGTTACATTTTTTCTATAGATATCTGGGTTGAGCATGGCGACAGTATTCAGATGTACCCCATTTTTGTACTCTCTCGAGTATACAGTTACATATGCTCCTCAGAGTTGACTCAGAATCATTGAGTCCCTACAGATGTTGGACACCTTCAAGATTCAGCAGTTCATCAACCTTTCTGATACCTTATTCAGAATGGTTGTCGCTTTATTCCAATGTATCAGTTATTGAGATCAGTCATGTTATGATCATGAGTACATCCCAAAATAGTGTCTCCTTTGGACCATCATGATGTACCAGCAGATTTTTTATGTATTATTCAAGTTCCCCTTCTTGGGACTAATTGTTATGTTATATCTTGATACGAGCATGGGTATGCCCACCTCATCCATTATCAGAGATTATTCCTCATTCATATTGAGGCCATGTAATATTGTTTGTTTTGCAGCTTCCAAGGGCCGTGGATCGAGTCTCCAACCGGTCTCTTCTCTTCCCCAAACCCCAGGAAAAAGAAAAAAGAACTATGATGTCTATCGGCCATACGATGACCTCCTGCCCTCACACATCAGGGGGAAATCTGTTAACACCCAAAAAGTGCTCACTAGCTCATTTCCTTATTCACATGACCCATTTGTCCACTTTTCCACCATTTGAGCCTCTAAAGCCATCAAAAGGTCACCAAAAGACCATAATACACCCCTTTTTCCCCTCAAAATGAATATTTTTCCTCAAAAAGCATAAAAAACCCTAAAAAAGGGTCCAGAATTCCCCAAAATATTAAAAAGGGAATAAAAATATTAAAAATATTCAAAAAAGGAAAAAGGAGGGAAAAGGTACCTAAACCATGTTGGTCAATACCATTGGTTTTCTCAAAACCATAATGGTATTCCCCACCACCAAAAACTATAAAAAGGTGGTAGGGGATCCTCACTTTCCATCCATCCATCATCCTATCCTCACGCTGTCAAAATCTCTCATGAGACTTTTGGCCATTTTCAGCATCTTGGAGAAGAGACCTTTGGAGCTTGGAGCTACTCACCTTGGGAGTTGCTCAACACAAATCCTCACCATTTGAGGTATCTTAATACAAAACATCTATTCTTTTATTTCTTGTTCTTGAATCGTTTTTAAAAAAATTATTTGTTATATGCACATACTAGTTTAGATTTAGATTTAATTTATAATTGTTTTTGCTTTCAATATTGAAACTGCTATCACATTGTTGATAGGTGCCCATTGCACAAAGCTTGGTTGCAAAACCAAGCCAACACACTCTGACTCTTAGTCTTTGATACTCGCGTGTCAAACGAACTCTGAAGGCAACTTTTCCAACATCAAGCCCACCACTTTAATCAACATTTTGGTTACTCCTGGTGTAGTGGAACACATTCAGTTAGGCCAGAAGTGTTCCCCTGAAGAAGCCATCATCGTCACGACCTTATTCAAGCGATTCTGAGACATGTTCACTTGGACCTATGAGGGGATGCCTGGGATAGACCCCTCCATTGTTTTACCAGATATTAAAACCTATCCCGGCGTCAAACCTGTTCGCCAGAAGCTGCAACCGATACACCATCGGAAGACTGTGGCAATTAAGGAAGAGATTGAGAAACTCTTGAAGGCCGGATTCATTTACCCTGTCCCATTGACAGAGTGGGTCTCAAACGTAATCCCTGTTAATAAAAAATAGGGTACCATCCGCGTCTGTGTCGATCATAGGGATCTCAACAAATCTTGTCCCAAGGACAACTACCCGACTCCCTTTATCGACCATATTATCGACAATTGTGCTGGAAGTGTCATTTTTTCATTCATAGATGGATTTTCCACCTACAACCAAATTGAGATCCACCCCACCTACCAGCACAAGACTGCATTCATATTCCCTTGGGGAACATTTTCATATCGTAAAATTCCATTTGGTCTTAAAAACTCGGGTGCCACATTCCAGCAGGCCATGTCGTATGCCTTCCATGATGTGAAGGACTTCGCGGATTCTTACTTGGATGACCTCCCTGCCCACTCAAAGTAGCGTGAGTTTCACTTAGATCATCTAACGACCGTTTTCCTCAGATGCACGCAGTACAATATCTGTCTGAATCCTCACAAGAGTATTTTTGGTTTCAAGTCTAGACGCCTCTTAGGGTTCATTGTCTCGAAAGACGGGATCCGCATTGATCCCTCGAAGGTGGAAGCTATCGTCTCTCTTCCACCTCCAACCAACATTACGGAACTTCAGAGTCTGCAAAGACGTGCGACTTATTTAAGGCGTTTTGTTTGTAATTTCGCACAAAAGACGCATGGGTATATGAGATTGATGAAAAAAGACGTCCCGTTCATTTGGGATGATCAACCTCAACAATCTTTCGAAAGTTTGAAACATGCCATCACGCATGCCCCTATGATCCATCCGCCGAATTACTATCGAGATTAAATTTTATATCTCGCAGCTTTTGACACCACTATCGCCATGGTTTTGGTACAGGAAGACCAGAACGCCCAAGAACATGTGATATATTATGCCAGCAAAGGTCTCATTAACACTGAAACTCGCTATTCACATGTTGAGAAGCTCACTCTCGCGGAAGTCATTGCCGTGCATAAGTTTTGTCATTACATTTTGCTTCGCACCACCACTATCATCGGTTGTTCAAACCCCATGTACCACGTTTTGACTCGTCAGGTGCTTGGGGGCAAGTATTCACGCTGGATCATGATACTGCAAGAATTCGATCTTCTTTTCGAAAAATCCAAGTCGAAAAAGTCTTTGGTGTTCGCTGAGCTCATCTGCAACCTCCCCCGTACTGATATAGAATGTGAGCCCAATGACTCGTTTCCAGATGAGTCATTGTTTCTTATCAGTATGTCTGATCTGTGGTATGGAGATATCAGATTGTATCTTCAAACCCAAAGCTTCAACCTTGAATTGTCTCGTGACAACCGTCGTTGAATATGCCACCATGCAAAGTATTATCTGATTATCAATGATACTTTATACCATCGTGGCATCAATTCTATCCTTTGACGTTGTCTAACTCATGATGAGTTGAACGCATTCTGAATGACTATCACACTGGGGCATGTGGCGGTCACCTCTCTGGGATGGCTACAGCCCAAAATATTTTGCGCGCAGGATATTATTGGTAGTCTATCTTCAAAGATTGCATCAAGGCCGCAAAAAAATGTCCTCCATGTCAACATTTTCATATGAAAAAGCACACCCATCCCGCCCTGTTACACTCAGTTATTTCCGTTGGCCCCTTCGCTAAATGGGGCATTGATTTCATGCATTGTAAGCCTACCTCGGCCGAGGGGCATAGTTACGTCATTGTAGCTGTGGAATAATTTACAAAGTGGGCCAAGGCAATGTCTACATACACGAATGACAGCAATACCGCCGCACTCTTCATGTTTAATCATGTAATAGCGCGGTTTGGAGTTCCTCAAGCGATAGTTACTGACCATGGTTCACACTTGATGAACCATATGGTTGATGAGTTGAGTGACAGATTGGGTTTTCGCCATGAAAACTCAACACCATACTACCCTCAGTCGAATGGACAGGTTGAGGCCATCAACAAGGTCTTGAAAACTATGGTACAACGTATGGTGGGTATGCACAAGGCCAATTGGCATAATATGCTCTTCTCTGCACTTTGGGCTTATAGAACCTCCGTTAAAACTGCCACTAGATTTAGTCCTTTCCAACTAGTGTATGGATTGGAGGTGGTCATTCCCATTGAGTGCGAGATTCCATCCCTCAAGCTCACCATCAAACTTCTCCCAAACACTATTGCCGAGGAAGAACACTTCCTCTACCTAGCTAAGCTCGACAAGACTCGCCGAGATTCCGCTCTTGCGAACGAGGCCCATAAGAAATGCATGAAATCGTAGTATGAAAAGTCGGTAGAACCTCGCGCCTATAGCAAGGGAGATTTGGTCCTCACGTATGACTAGAAACATGATAAGCTGGGGGCAGGAAAGTTTGAGTCCATGTGGTATGGACCTTACATAATGAAATGCATCTTAGAGAAGGGAGCTTATGAGCTTGAAGACTATGACGGGATATCTTTGGGTGAACCCCGCAATGGGCTTTACCTGAAGAGGTACTATGCTTGAGTCTTTCATCCATGAGTACTTTTGTATATACTGTACATGGCATGCGTGTGTGTTTTCTGTGTGGTGTGATGCTTTGATTTCTTGCGTGTTTAGGTCTTGTTTCGTTTCTTATACCATGTTCTGTATGCGTGTGCAGATGGCAACATGTTTTGAATTTGCATACGACGCCACTCGCCATACCCGCAACCTTGCTTCGACAGCCTGGGTACTTTATTCACCTATTGGCGAGCTCATCAGCTCAGGGGGAATGTGTCTAGGTTTCCCGACCAACAATTTTGCAGAATATCAAGCAGTCATTGGAACCCTAACTGACGCCATTTCTTTGCGTATGGACCATGTTGTCATCCACTTGGATTCTCAACTAGTGGTCTCTCATCTCAACCGAGTTTACATCATTCGTGATCCTACCTTACTTCGTCTCTATCGACGAGTCCATCTTATGGAAAGGTCCTTCGAGTCCATTCAGTACCTGCACATTCCACGAGACATTAACACAGTTGCTGATTCTATGGCAAACTTCATCTTAGATTAGTACAATGCACACACATAAGCATATATTCATGAATTGTTAAAAGTAGACATAACATGTAAATAACTCATTTCATATAAGCAAACACATAAAAAGACCACATCATTCATCCATTTTGAAACACATAATGTATAAATCAACGGAATGTATGTATATATATATATATCTCAAAAAGTAGTGCTGGTACAAAAATCTGAAGCACAACGGCTTTCAGTGAGTCTCTACAAAATCTGAAGCCTCGGAGCTTTCAGTAGTACAAAATCTGAGGCCTCCAAGCTCTCAGTACCTACATAGTAACAATGTAAGGCCTAGATCCTGACCTATACAACCCTATGTTGGAGAGAACTCCCACAGCATTTAGAAAGCCGCTAATTTTGGAAAAAATAACCATTTTTGGGGAGAAAGTACCAATTTTGGCGACAAGGCAAAGATATCACCGTAGCGCAAATTCCGACGGGAATTGCGGCGATAGGTACAGGAAAGTCAAAGCGTGTGGTACAAGGAAGAGGCTGAAGGGAGAGCTCAACCACCATAATAAAGGCGCCGAAGATGAAGAGAGGGTTCAGCTACCCTCATTAAGAAGAAGGACTACAGTCAGCGTGGCTTGAACCAAAGAAGAAGCAACGGGCCGATGCATTAAAGACTAAGGACTGCAGGAAGCGGCGACGAGACAGGAGGCGGCCATGAAAGTACAACTAGTTGACTGTAAGTGGTTAGGGTTGAGTCACTGTTGGGATAAGGCCCACAGTTTTGTAACTGCGATGAGACCTTCGGGCCATCTATATATAGGAGTCTTTTGTATGTAAAATGGTTGGACACATAGTTACTAAAGTTATTAAGTAGAGAGTAGTCGAGTCTTTGAATATACAGAGTCTGAACATCTTCCAGAGATCAGAGGCCGGCTCATTGAGCAGATTGTGCAATCCGCAGGGATTGAGAGAGAGAGAGAGTACATTGTAAGAGTCAGTGGAAGAGTAGGAAGGAGAAGAAGAGAGGTCTACAGAGAAGGGCTCCCACATGAGTGGAGTTTCCCAGAAGACCTCTACTGCAAAGAGTTGCGGCGGAACTGTGTTTTACTCTCTCAAGTTGTTAATAGGAAACACAGTTCTTGTGGATGTAGCTTCCCCCCTGGAAGTGAACCACGTAAATATCTGAGTAGTGTGATTGCATTTGTGTAATTGTTGCTCTTATTCGCTTATCTTTACTGTTACATGAATGCTTCCTTCAGTTTATAAGTAATGTATATGGTCATCAGTTTAGTTCTGGTTGATGCGTAACGATTGTGAACATCATAGTTGAATCCTAGCGAACTAGATCTCTGTTCAATAAAGGATAATGCTTGAGTATTGAATGAGTATAATGCATGAAGAGTTCAGTTAGAGCATTGCTTAAAAGTAATATCTTATACAGTTACATCGTTGTGAAGTATTAAGGGTTAAGCCCATTAGTGAGGATTATGCTTAGAGACTAAGTGATATTAAGATCTCTGAGTAAGTGGATAAGGGTGTTTGAAACAGCGTATTAAACCAGGAAGTGGCTAAGTGTCACATACCGCAGGGACAAAAAGGAGGGAGATATCGCATCTGCGATATCCTAAGTATCACTAGATAGGATCATATAAGGAGGAGGCTTATCGCACTACCTGCGTAATGCGATAAGACAGAGGTATAGCCAGAGTAATAGAAATAGAGAGGTTAGTCCTTTTGGAGAGGACTAAGGAGGGTTTTAAGCACCCTGGATGCCCCAGAACCTGGCTGAGGACACTTGAGTCTTCCGCCACCCCATTAGAATCACTTCGGGTGAGACTTCAGGTTGCTTCTGTGACCTGTTGCCGAAAGGGCCAGTGAGCTAAGGGTTATGTTGGTCTAAAAAGTATAGCTAACCCGGGTCTGCCCAGAGAAGACCAACAAATAGTTCCATTGCTGGTTTGAACACATTGAGCTGATGTTCTGTTGGCATCCTACCAAGGAAGAACTTAACCAGTGGGTTGAGTCAAAAGAAAGAGAGTTTGCTGTAAAAGAAAACAAGAATCCTAGACTGAGCACTGAGGCTTGGCTACAGAAGCACATTTTTACAGATCTCCATGAGATATTCTTTGTAACCTATGCTATTGAGTTATATGATTGGTTATCGAAGCTTGCTGACAACAACATTTTCAAGAAGAATCGAGAAGTTGTCTGGACAGCAGGGCTGATTCAGACCGTGAAAGGTGTTGATAATCCTATCTCACGCGCAGTAGACTTCTGGCTTGCGAGTTTGCTGGAAGGCTTCATCATAGAGTTCGCGGTTGATCAGAGAAAGAGTTTCAGCGAAGCAGAATGGTACTTCTTCAAGGGTTATCGCGGTAAGTACCTAAATTCTCTGAATCTGTCCATTAAGCAATGACTATATGAAAAAGGAGTACTGGATATATTCTCAGATGAATAGTAGTATGATATTGTAATGTCAGTAGACTCTGAGAGTGATTACGAGTATATTGGACATACACGTAGTGGTAAAAGATACAGAGTAAACGATTCATCTTCTTCTGAAGAAGACAGCTCAGATAATCCTAGACAACAGATTCAGAACCCTAGGACCCCTCAAAAACCAATCGGGACTCCGAGTAATCCTGCAGGAACCCCATCCAGTAGCTCCCATACAGCGCATACTACTGCTACACCCTCTACATCTACACCGCCGAGTGGTAGTAATACAACAAACCAGAACCCACCACCTAGAAACAGAATGGGAGATGATATGAAGTTACCGACATTTAAAGGTACAGGGTCGGAGGACCCTGAGCAGCATTGGTTCTTATGCGAAGCCATATGGACCATTAAGAAAATACAAGATGATAATGTCAAGCTTGTCCAGCTGGCCACCACATTCAGAGAAAGAGCATTAACTTGGTATATGAAGTATACCGCTGGACATAACAGAACACTTGCACAGGTTAGAACTGCTATGATCAAAGAGTTTAAAAAACCTAAATCTGAGTCACAGTGCATAGCAGAACTTAAAGACATTAAGCAATTGCCTACGGAGACTGTTTGGGATTTTGACCAGAGATTCAAAACCCTCATTGATCAGGTAAGCTTTGAGCTTGCGCCTCAACAGCATAAAGAGTGGTTTATCGCAGCGATGTTACCACACATCAGACTTCCACTAATGCAACAGAAATTAAATACACAAGATGAAGCATTAGAAATGGCAATGAAACTAGAGGCTTCACCTCTAGTAGAGACTAGCGCAGGTATGACTAATCTGCAAAATCAGCTAGCTAACCTCACCTTACAGCTGCATGAAATTAAGAAAGGAAAGGAGGTTGAGCATGAGATTTGGTGTACTAAGTGTAAAGCGCAGGGACACAGTAAGGATAACTGCCCTGTCTTTGTTGACTATATCGCCAGTGGAGCTCCTAACCCATTGATGCAGAATCAAGGGCCATGGTGTGAGATTTGTAGAACTAGAGGACACAGACCTCAGGAATGTCCTCTCCTTCAGAAATATGTGCAGACACCAAAGAACCTATATTGCAATTTTTGTAAATCTGTTGGACATGATGAAAACAACTGTAGAGCTTATGATTTAATGATGGAAAGAAAGCATGACTTTTACAGAGTCCAATTAGAAGCATTTGGACCATCAGCAGGTCCACAAATTGATCCGGCTCAGGGAGGCCGTGGAGGAAATTTCAGTGGCTGAGGACGTGGAGGAGGCTATGAATTTGGCCGTGGCCGTGGACCGATTACCTGTTATAATTGTGGAGGAGCAGGACATTACGCTAGGGACTGCCAGAACCCTACTACAACATGCAAGTATTGTAAATCTTATGATCATACAATAGAGGAGTGTCCCATATTGATAGCCAAGATCAAGGACGCCAAGCCAGCAGCCAATCAGACTATCCATTTTATCGCTGCTGAGTAGAAAGAACCAGAACCACGAGTTAATGTTGTAACTCGCAGTGGTCTCTCTACTAGTAACACATCGCAGGATGTGGAAAAGACGACAGGAACGCAGTGGGTGCGCAAAGCTCCAGAAAAATCTATCCCACTTGACCTACAGAAGAATAAGGAGGCATTTCAGCAAGCTAAGACCTCCTTTGCTGAACAGACACATTCCAGATCACCGGTATTACCATCTCAGGGTATACCGCGACAGCCACCATATGATGTTAGTACTCTGCAGATACCGCAGGCTAGCACATCTGGAAGATGCGATGAAGAGGAATTGATAGGAAGTGTACAGTCCTTCCTGCAGAGTTGTTTGAAACTTCTGAGAAATGAGAAAGCTGTAGAGGAACTTCAGAAATTTATTGATCAATGTCAACAGAGTCCTTCCTTGAGAAACACACAGCGAACTATTCACCATATCATGGGCCATACAAGGACAGGAAGAGAGAAGAGGCTCACAGCGCAGATTGGACTATTTGAAATGGACGAGGTTATCCTAGACTTAGGATCAGAAGTAAATGTCTTGACTAAGCAGACATGGGAATAGATGGGTAGTCCAAAGCTAAGCAGATCCCCTATCCATCTGAGACTAGCCAATCAACAGAGAGTATCACCGATGGGCCGCCTATCGCATGTCCCAGTTGACATCGATGGAGTTCACACGTATGCAGATTTTGAGATCATAGAAATTATTGGTGATACCAGACCCTACCCAGCTCTACTAGGTATTGATTGGGCTTTTGATAACAAGGCTGTTATCAACTTAAAGAAAAGGCAGATGACATTTGAAGATACTCAAGTTCGGGTTATCGCACCACTGGATCCTTTACAGGGTCCTCGCTACGTTGAGCCGATCAAAGCAGAAGAGGAGGTGCATAACATGGAAAATTTGTATCAGATGACTTCTAATCAGACAGATTACATCAATCCTACAGCCGATGGACATATTAGCTGGAGATGCGATAGTTCATGCACATCAGATTCAGATGTCGGCTTAGAGAATTGGAAAAATAGACTCCATGAAGTTTCTACTCGCAGATGCGCATCCATGACTAAATCACTGCGATGGATTGGAGCAGAGAACAGGTATATTCCAACTTTTGATGGATTAGCAGATGTCAATGATTTTTTATAGCAGTTTGAACAAGATATTCCTCAAGAGCAGAGGATGGAGGTTTTTGACCTTGCAGTTAGAGCTACACCTGCAAGATGGTGGCACACACACAAGGAACATATCGCATCATGGTATGATTGTAAGAGATTGATGCGTATCAGGTTCTCTAAAGAAAGAGACTGTATACAGCAGAAATACACAGGAGAAAGTGATCCCAGAGCACACATTATGATATGTGAACAGAGTTGGCTAAAAATTCCAGCAGATGAGTTGGTTCATTTGTTTATTCACACACTGGATACAATTCCAAGGAACTGGTATACAGAAACAGAGCTAAGAAAAGGAACTATCTCATGGCCTATTATGAAAGAAAGATTTTTGCTTACTTTCAGTTTTGAATCTGAGTACCCAAGCATTGATCGGGCCTTGAAGATCATAAAGACTAAAATATATGATGATTGCACATTACCAGTGTATTCGCAACCCGAGTGGGCTATTCATATGGAACATGCTTTGGAATGTTACAACTTCGCACAAGATTCAGGCGATGAGGATGAAGATCCTCGCAGTATCAATATCGCAGAAACAGAAGGTACGCGTGAAGTTGAAGGACCACACTTAGAAATTCCAGCTGTAACAGAACCAATCAAGATTAAAAAGAGCAATATTGGCAGAGAAACAGAACCTAAGTTTGCCTCTATTGGAGATTATTGGGATGATGAGACAATTGGCCAAATCACAGATCTATTACATGAGTATCAGGACCTATTTCCTACGCAATATGTTCAGCGAGAGCAGGATGTCTCTCTTGTTTTAGAGAATATCGCAGCAGAACTTCCGCAGTGCGATATCAAGCCTGAGTTAGAAATAACTCAAAAGATAAGAAAAATAGCAGAAAGAGCAAAGGCTCTAGATGAAGAGAAGCATAAGATGGAGGAAGAATACAAAGCAAGGATTGCTGCGCTTGAAGGGAATAGGCCACTTACTCCAGAATAAATCCAAGAAGCACGAGTGCAAGCTATCAGAATTGTACAGACACAGATGCAGTGTCGAGTGGAAGCAACAGAGGCTATCCTAGAGGATGCATCAAAAACATGGCTAGAGCTAGAGGAGCTCCCACAGAAAGCAAAACTCAATCAGCATATTAAGCACTTTGAAGATGCGATATCTAGAGCTGAAGAAGAGTACAAGGGCTTGAGTGCTCTTGCGAAGATAAGGAAGAAAGGAGAAATAACGCAATTTCAACAGCAAGTGCAGAAGTACAGAGAACAGCAGATCAACCTGGCTAACGCAGTTAGCCCGCATGAAAGCAAAGTCGCACATCTGTTTGATGAACTGGAGAAAAAGGTGAAAAGCTTCACATCAAGTAAAGGAGTCATTGAGAGCACAGAAGACTCCTTGGTAACAGCTGAGTTGCTAAGCGCAGCGCAGGAAGAAGTAGCAAGCATGGATGAAAGTATTAAAGCGCTTAAGGCACAATTCGCAACAATCTCACAGGCAGCAAAGGATAAGCTTACACAGATGAAGCAAGCTGATGTTGCGAGTGGCTCGGGGACGAGCCATAAGTAAGTGTTTGGGGAGTTGTTGGAGAGAACTCCCACAGCATTTAGAAAGCCGCTAATTTTGGAAAAAATAACCATTTTTGGGGAGAAAGTACCAATTTTGGCGACAAGGCAAAGATATCGCCGTAGCGCAAATTCCGACGGGAATTGCGGCGATAGGTACAGGAAAGTCAAAGCGTGTGGTACAAGGAAGAGGTCGAAGGGAGAGCTCAACCACCATAATAAAGGCGCCGAAGATGAAGAGAGGGTTCAGCTACCCTCATTAAGAAGAAGGACTACAGTCAACGTGGCTTGAACCAAAGAAGAAGCAACGGGCCGATGCATTAAAGACTAAGGACTGCAGGAAGCGGCGACGAGACAGGAGGCGGCCATGAAAGTACAGCTAGTTGACTGTAAGTGGTTAGGGTTGAGTCACTGTTGGGATAAGGCCCACAGTTTTGTAACTGCGATGAGACCTTCGGGCCATCTATATATAGGAGTATTTTGTATGTAAAATGGTTGGACACATAGTTACTAAAGTTATTAAGTAGAGAGTAGTCGAGTCTTTGAATATACAGAGTCTGAACATCTTCCAGAGATCAGAGGCCGGCTCATTGAGCAGATTGTGCAATCCGCAGGGATTGAGAGAGAGAGAGAGTACATTGTAAGAGTCAGTGGAAGAGTAGGAAGGAGAAGAAGAGAGGTCTACAGAGAAGGGCTCCCACAGGAGTGGAGTTTCCCAGAAGACCTCTGCTGCAAAGAGTTGCGGCGGAACTGTGTTTTACTCTCTCAAGTTGTTAATAGGAAACACAGTTCCCGTGGATGTAGCTTCCCCCCTGGAAGTGAACCACATAAATATCTGAGTAGTGTGATTGCATTTGTGTAATTGTTGCTCTTATTTGCTTATCTTTACTGTTACATGAATGCTTCCTTCAGTTTATAAGTAATGTATATGGTCATCAGTTTAGTTCTGGTTGATGCGTAACGATTGTGAACATCATAGTTGAATCCTAGCGAACTAGATCTCTGTTCAATAAAGGATAATGCTTGAGTATTGAATGAGTATAATGCATGAAGAGTTCAGTTAGAGCATTGCTTAAAAGTAATATCTTATACAGTTACATCGTTGTGAAGTATTAAGGGTTAAGCCCATTAGTGAGGATTATGCTTAGAGACTAAGTGATATTAAGATCTCTCAGTAAGTGGATAAAGGTGTTTGAAACAGCGTATTAAACCAGGAAGTGGCTAAGTGTCACATACCGCAGGGACAGAAAGGAGGGAGATATCGCATTTGCGATATCCTAAGTATCACTAGATAGGATCATATAAGGAGGAGGCTTATCGCACTACCTGCGTAATGCGATAAGACAGAGGTATAGCCAGAGTAATAGAAATAGAGAGGTTAGTCCTTTTGGAGAGGACTAAGGAGGGTTTTAAGCACCCTGGATGCCCCAGAACCTGGCTGAGGACACTTGAGTCTTCCGCCACCCCATTAGAATCACTTCGGGTGAGAGTTCAGGTTGCTTCTGCGACCTGTTGCCGAAAGGGCCAGTGAGCTAAGGGTTATGTTGGTCTAAAAAGTATAGCTAACCCGGGTCTGCCCAGAGAATACCAACACCCTAGGTGATCTAACAACTCTATCTTGCTGAGTGTGGAAATACTCAATTGCTCTAGCAACCCTACGGAGCAGCGCGTTGAAGCGTGCACTCGCTCCAATCGTGTACACCTGCATGGGCCGCGACACCTCATCTACTGTCAGCTCAGGAACATCTAACATCAACACGCTCAAGTTGGCGTAGAACCTGTCCATTTCTGTAATGGCAGCGTGCACTGTAGGTCCCATGATTGCTCCCTCTCCTCTTTCTCTCCTCGCAAGAAGAGAGACTCCCACTGGTCGTATGGGGCCCACATCTGCACACATATGTTGTTAACTTGTCAGCACTATATGTTGATGTATATGTAACTTCGGAATGTATTTCACCTATGTGTATTGTACTCCTATAGAGATGGTATTATTCCTCTATACGGAAGTGTCGTCATTGTATTGACAAGTGTCACAAGTTTCGTAACTTGCTGTGATGGGTTATTAGACCACCAAGTGTGGGGTCAGCCCTGATTAGTATAACCACGGGTTATTAGACTGAGTTAGACAAGTTGGCCCTGCTAGGTTATTAGGCAGGTCAGGTCATGTATAAATAGAGATCAGGAGATCTCTATTTGATCATCTCATTACTCACTCTTACATCACTTGGAAAGTGGCGCACTAGTTGAGGAGGAGGAGTAGCTGCTAGTAGAAGACTATCTCTTGTAGTTTGGTTGTATCATTGCTCTTTCTATCTATGAGGAAGTTGTGGGGTTTTTCACCTTTATGGTTTTCCCCAGTGAAACTCTGTGTGTCCATTGTCTTATGGATTGCTTGATATGCTGTACATGTTATTCTCTCAGTAAAGATCCTAGAGTATGTTGAATTAATGCTCAAAATTTAACAATATAACAAAAAGAAATCATAAATGCACAAAACTTAAAAAGTACAAGGGTTATTTTTTCTTACCAAGGTCTCCCCATGTTGCTCCTTCTAGAAGTGGCAAGTCCGGGTCATCTCTAAAGTCTGTACCACTGTACGAGAAGTCCTCCACCAACAGTAACTGGCCCTCCAACCAAGTGAAGAACTCAAGAGCATATCCAATAATGGGACCCCCACCATGATGGGTCATCACCCCTGTCCATCTAGCGGTACCTAAGGACGTAAGAGGGGAACCCATTCCAGTAAGAACGAGATCACTAGCTAACCATAGCCAAACTGTTTGAGCTTTCCTTTCCAACACTTGGTCAGTTGAGCTCGCATGTTTGCGAGG
This sequence comes from Larix kaempferi, assembly GCA_027924585.1. Taxonomy (NCBI): domain Eukaryota; kingdom Viridiplantae; phylum Streptophyta; class Pinopsida; order Pinales; family Pinaceae; genus Larix; species Larix kaempferi. The sequence goes on along the minus strand of BSBM01001530.1, from coordinate 46,573,729 downwards.
AGTCCCTCTCACCAGTTAAATATCTTCGGAGACATGCAGTCCTCTGCATATAACATTTGTGATCTGGTGGCTAAGTGTGGAGCTTGGCTCCCTTCCATCCTCGTAATGGTGAAGAGTACGGCGTGCAATGGACGTTCCCGCACGTTTTTTATGGGAATCTTCCCACTAGAAGTAGCAGTGTTAGGAGTACAATGTTGCAAGATCATGTCACCCATAGTCCGATCACTCCCACGTGATCCAGTCAGAATCACATTGTCCCCTCTTCGGGACAATCCAGTCAGGAAATATATGTCCTCAACATCTATGGTAAGCACGTGCTCACCGATCACGAAGTATTGCTGGGACGCATCCCAGCATCAGAGCATATGGGTCAGTAGTGGGATTTGGGACCTCATCCCTCGAATCTCAAAGAACTTTAGGAGCCCAAAGTTCCTCAGTGCTTCCACACTACGTGGATAATTTGCAGCCTGTTCATCATCTAACTCATGCTCCCGTTCACGCCACTCCAAAACCATTTTGGATGCTGGGAACCTGCCAAAAGGAGATTTTTAACATTGTTAGAACTTGCTTCAACCACCAAAAGTTCCTTTTTTGAGCTTGGCTTGAGTTTGGGGATGGATGTTTCTGCTGTTGCACCCTGTTTTTGCAAACAGTGAGATGTCGTCGCAGTCCAGCTATGCGACCCTTGCAACGAATTAGTCTCGTCGCAGTTCCTGAAAGGGCAGACTGTGATGAGCCGAGGGCGCAATGGCCCTTCCCAAACAAAGCCAATACAAAAAAAAGAATGAAATTCAAAAAATTAAACCACTACAATTATGCTGGATGAAGTTTAGGGTTACCTGCTCCGGACGGCGGGTGAAATGGCTGCTCGTAGCTCCCGGAATTGACGAGTGAATTTTTGTCTCCAAACAACACTACTCCTCCCAAATTTGGCAAATAGAACAATGGTGACTATATTTGGTTTTTATTTCTATTTATAAACAAATCCTTTTTCAAATATTTGATTCCTTTATGCCATTTGCTATAGTTTGGATCGATTTTGTCATATTTGAACGTTCGGTTGACTATTTTACCTAGTTTTATGAGTGTGTAGGAGTTGTTAAGTGTCTTTTCATGCCATTTTTGCATTGGAACTATCATCTCAGGTATGAACGCCCCTTGTGAATTTTTGTCATTTATCTTTTCATTCATTAGATTGTAATTATTTAATGATTACGAGCTTACTCTTTTTTCTTTCTCGTGCTCTTGAAACTATGAGAATACGTCACCGAGTTACAATTTATCACTTTTCCGGGATCATTAAACTCCTACGGAAAAGGAAACCCCCGGAGTCTATATTTAAGCTCTTTTCAGGCTCTCAAAATATGAAAAGATTGCCAAGTGAACTTGTCGCGTTCACGCTTGTAAAAGGATTTGAATGGTCATCTTCCTGGTGATAGTTGTTAAATTTTGAGCATTAATTCAGAATACTCTAGGATCTTCACTAAGAGAATAACATATACAGTATATCAATGCATAACAATCACAATAAGCATGACAAGCATCACAAGAATCAAAAGCATGAGAGACAAGAGACACAGAGTTTCCGTGGGGAAAACCCTAAGTTGAAAAACCCCACAACTTCCTCAGAGATAGAGAGAGCAATGGCTCAACCAAAGTACAACCAAAATACACTTGAGATAGTCTCCTAGAAGCAGATGATCCTCCTCCTCACTAGTGCGCCACTTTCTGAGTGAGAGAGAGATTACTTTTCTGAATGATCTAAATAGAGATCACCTAATCTCTATTTATACTAACTTGTTTTCCCAGTGACCTTATGGGGCTGACTTGTCTAGCTAGGTACATCCACATTATAATATATATATTTCAAGGCCGACCCCACACATGGTGGTCTAATAACCCATCGGCAAGTACACACACTTGTGACACTTGTCAATCCACATGACGACACTTCCTTATAGAGGAATAACACATCTCTAATAAGGGTACAATAAATATATATGAAATACATAGATGAAATACATTCCGCAGTTACATATACATCAACACTCCCTCTTAACTAGGAAGGTATTTCTCGACACAGATCTGCTAGACAAGTCTTCTTCTTAGGATCATCGTCATCAATGCATCGTCATCATCATCATAACTGCTGCTGCTATCTCAACCAATCTCTGACTCTACTCGTCATAGGAATTTCTACAGAGCCAGCCCTTTTTCATACTGGATGTAGGCCCACCACCTGCAGGTATTCGTCATCATTGGCCATAATGTGGAATCCTCAAGACTTATTACGTGCATCACAAAACCTCGAAAGAGCATCCCAGGCTGTTACGAGCACACGGCGCTACCTATAGGATCTCCCAGGGACATATTATATGTGACCTAACCACAAAACCTTGCAAGAGCATCCCAGGCTGTTACGAGCACACAGCTCTACCTATAGGATCTCCCAGGGACAGATTATATGTGGTCACCACAAAACCTCGCAAGAGCATCCCAGGCTGTTACGAGCACACAGCTCTACCTATAGGATCTCCCAGGGATAGATTATATGTGGTCATGGAAAAACCTCGCAAGAGCATCCCAGGACTTATTACGAGCACACAGCTCAACCTATCGAATCTCCCAGGGATAGATTATATGCCATAGGACAAAACCTCGAAAGAGCATCTGCCAGATATCCCAGGGCCAGATTATATACCATAGGAAAAACCTCGAAAGACTATCTGCAGATCTCCCAGGGCCAAATTATATGTCCTCCCAGAGAAAAACCTCGAAAGAGCATTTGCCAGATATCCCAGGGACAAATTATATGCCATAGGCAAAACCTCGAAAGACTATCTGCAAATCTCCCAGGGCCAAATTATATGCTCATCTGCACAACCTGATCCACGACCATAGAGTATCAACCTGATACTCACCATACATCATCCTGATGTACACATGATCATCTTGATTATCATCACTGCAACATCCTGCTGCATGTCATCTGGAGCAACATCCTGAAGCTCGTCATCCATGATCATCCTGATCATACAATGCATCTTCCTGATGCATACCAAGTATCTACCTGATACAAATCATCATATATGATCCACCTGATCATACAATGTATCCACCTGATACAAATACAAATATATGATACATATCACCATACATGATCCACCTGATCATTTAATGTATACACCTGATACATATACAGATACATGGTCCAAGCATCCAACATGATGCATACATACATATATAAATGATCCAACTGACCATATCCAGCATCCAACATGATGCATACATACATACATAAAAATGATCCAACTGATCATATCCAGCAGAAACCAGAACATCATCCTGATGCTCATCATCCAGCACTTACATCCATAGCCATGTGAAGGATCCTCCTTCCAACATGCTTGGAATGGCTTCAGCAAATGTGTCCATCACTTCTTCCTCGAAGTGTCATCAATCTAAAGAACACCAAGCCTCTTCCTAAAGTACTCGAACTTCACCCTGGCTAGTGGCTTCGTCAGCACATCTGCAATCTGCTCGTCCGTCGCAACATACAGGAGCTTCACAGCTCCTCTCTGCACCATATCCCTGATATAGTGATATTTGATTTCTATGTGTTTCGACCTGTCATGAAACACTAAGTTCTCGGACAGCTTCGCACAGCTTTGGTTATCACAGAAGATACCAGTAGCATCCAACGGGAGATCAAATAACTCAGACAATAGCTTCCGTAGCCATACTACCTCACAACTAGCTGAACAAGCTGCAACATACTCTGCCTCAGCTGTACTCAGTGCTACGCAGGACTACTTCCTGCTAAACTAAGAGATCACACCTGATCCCATACTGAAGCAGCACCCAGATGTGCTCTTCCTATCTGCAGCACTGCCAGCCCAATCTGAGTCAACACAAACCTGTAGGTTAAACTTTTGATTCGCTTCATACTTGAGCCCATAATCCACTGTACCCTTCAGGTACCTCAGAACATGCTTTACAGCAACCAGATGAACACTCCTCGAATCTGTCAAGAACTGACTCAATGTGTTTAACGCAAAGCAAATATCTGGTCTCGTGTTCGTCAGGTACATCAAGGACCCGATCATCTGACGATACATAGAGACATCAACTGGCTCAGATGAAGCATCACATAGAAGCTTCAAATTTGATGCCATAGGTGTGGCCATGGCCTTTCAATCCATCATCCCGAATCTCTTCAGGATATCTACTGTGTACTTCCCTTGACCAAGGAAGATCCCACCTGCACTCTACCACACCTCTATACCTAGGAAATAATGCATCATTCCCAAATCTTTCATATCGAACTCGGAAGCAAGCTTCCTCTTTGTATCACAGCAAGTTCTAGGAGCTTGCTACAAGCCATACAAGGATTTCTTCAATCTGCACACATGTGACTCCCTATCAGGTCTTGGGACTGCATCCCAAACATCTTCTTCATGATCGACGGATCATGGCATTCCATTTCTTCATCCCAGATCCTGGGAACTTCAATATCTTCAATAGATATCTTTTTTGCTGGAACAAATGTTGTAGTCCTTTTGTAGGTGAAGATATATGGTCTTTCCTACAAAACAATTTAAATTGCATGATTAGAAACATCTCATAATTTTCAGAACAAATTCCTTACACATAAATAAATATGTCATGCAGTCATGCAGTTATCTTAGACAATGCTTCAATACAACATTTATCCATGTTCCACAACTTTCTAGATGCCTTCCAGTCTCTACCAAAACATTGTTAAGAGTTTGCACTACTCCAACATGTTAGCAAAGAGGTTTCATTCTAGATAAGTAGCACTGGAATGTTGTACAGTGCCATAGGCCACTTACCCATCACATGCATATTAGTAGTATACTGTTCATTAATGCAATCATGCTAATATGCACAATACGTCTCCTAAGTCTAGGAACATAAGAATATTATTATTTAAACAAACAAAATAGGCAAGAAATGATAATTGAAATAGTTATCTTTGTTTGTTTGTTGGGTGGACTCCCTCTAAGTCTTTGCTTCCTGGAAGGAGCTACTGAAGTAGCTTCTTCTACACCTTTCTGTTGTGGAATGTAGGAAGATGGTCAACTCCCTCTGAAAATATGCATCCTTGCAGGAGCTGTTGAAGTGTGCTCCCTCTTGATCTTTGCTTCCTGGATTACCTGTCCTTGAACTTATATTCATCCTTGCTGACATCAATCTTCTTGAACCCTGGAAAGTATATTCTGTAAGCCTTTGAGCTTTCACTGTAACCCACAAAGATACCCTTCTTTCCTGAAGGATCTAGTTTAGTCCTCTTTTCCTTTAGGACATGAGTGTATAATGGACAACCAAATATTCTGAGATGGCTGACTTTAGGTTTCTTACCAGAAAAGACCTCTTCTGGTGTCTTGTTGTCCAATATCTTGTGGGGTGTTCTGTTCTGCACATATACAACTGTTCTAGATGCTTTTGCCCATAGATGCATAGGTAGATCCTGGTTATGCAGCATTTCCCTTGCTACTTCCATGATTGTTCAGTTCTTCCTTTCTGCAACTCCATTCTATTGAGGATTATCAGGAGCAATCAACTCCCTCTTAATCCCTGAATCACTGCAAAGCTTCTTGAAGTCACCTGAGGTGAATTCTCAACCACTGTCGGATCTAAATGTTTTGATCTTTTTGTCAGTTTGATTCTCCATCAAGGTTTTGAATTCCTTGAACTTATCAAACACCTCGTCTTTGTTTTTCAAGAAGTATACCGAAGTCTTCCTGGAGAAGTCATCAATAAATGAGACATAGTAAACATACCCACTAAGAGGACTGGATGACATAGGACCACATACATCTGAGTGGATGATTTCCAGGATATCTTTGGCCTTGCTTTCACTGCTTGGGAAAGCCTTCTTATTGTTCTTACCTTTTGCACATCCTTTGCAAACACCTTCATGTTAGGTCTTGATTTCAGGAAGACCTTCTACAACCTTGCTTGCAATTGGAAGTGCCCTATAGTGCATATGAGCAAGTCTTCTATGCCAAAGTTCACTTGGCTCCATGGATTCATGCACCATGGCATGTTCAGGTTGTCCCTTCAATTTATACAATCCTCCCTCTTGCTCTCCAATCACTACTGCATCATCTATGGTCTTTCGCTTTGGCCACATTATGACTTGGCCATCCACAAATGCAACCCTCATAACTTTTGCATCCAATGCAGAGATGGAGAGTAAGTTCTTCTTGAGCCCAGGTACATAAAGGACTTCTTTCATCTTCAAAGATTTTCCAAAATCTAGGTTGTAGGAGGCTTCACCACTTCCTTTGATTGGGTATTGATAATCATCCCCAAGTTTCACCTTATGGGGTGATTCATGTTCAGATAGATTCACAAAAGATTCCTTAAACCCAGTCATGTGTTTGGAAGCCCCACTATCAATCAACCAATCATTACAACCATGGGAGATAGTACCTGTGAGAGCAGAGATTAGAACATACTCTTCTTCACTTGATGAGTCATCATCACTTTCTACCCTAGCCTTTTTCTTTGGAGGTTCATCATCCTCGACAGCATGAGCATGGAAATTGATTTTGCTTCCCTTATTTTTCTTGTTGAAGTTGTTGTTATTATCCCTTTTGTTCTTAGGACAATCTGAAGCAAAGTGACCCTTCTCATTGCATGTGAAGCATCTTAGATCCTTCTTATTCTTTTGATAAGATCTTTTGTAGCGAGAGTGCTCCTTCTTGGGCTTGCTGCTTTTGGTGTGAGTTGCGAGAGCTTGATCTTCACCTCCCATCTTTTTCTCACGAGCTACAAGCCTAGCTTCTTCTTGAGAGAATTCCTCCCATAGTTTACTGAAAGAGATCAATTTATTTCTTGCACAGATTCCTTGAATAAAGGAGTCCCATGACCTAGGTAGGCCATTCAGAGTGGTCATAACAACTTCACCATTGTCCACTACTTCATCCACAACTTCAAGTTGCTCCTTGATCTGAGAGACCTTGGAGAAGTAAGATTGAATGGTTTCTCCATTCAACATCTTGACCCCTTTCAATTGATTCCGCAGAGTCATCTTCTGATTTATGTTCTTCCCTTCAAATAGCTTGGTCAAAGAGTCAAACATCTCCTTGGGTGTCTTTAGAGAAGACACATGGGGTATGAGATGGTCTTTGATAGAATCAACAATGATTCTCTTTTCCTTGACCAAGTTCTTCTTATGAAATACCTTGGCCTCTTCATCCTCTGGGATAGGGATGTCTTCTTTTATATATGAGTCCAACTCATTCTCTTCCAGGATTAACCCAATCCTATACTTCCAAGCTCGGAAGTTATCATCCCCTTCAAGCTTATCCTCAAGCTTGGTGTGGTGAGGCATCTTAAAGAGTACTTCAAATGGAAATAGAAAAGATTTAGGTCTTACCACTTGAAATGCTGAAAACTGGATCTGGTCCCGGATTAGGGTTTGTCGAAAAAACCCTAAAAATTCAAAATATGAATTTCAATTTTCTGAAAGGACAGAAAGATGCGCTTTGTTGAGCTGATCAGCCTGGTGCATTCAGAATTTGAGATCAGCAAAGTTTTACCCTTCAGATTTGCCTTTTTGTCCTCTTGGGTTCACTAGGGAGATCCCTGAATTAGGGTTTGAGTTTCCCGGAGATCTACCTAGCCAAAAATCTCGATCCAAAGTTCCAAAATTCAATTTTTGCAAGGAGCTTCTAGCTATGTCTGCATATTTCAGAAATTCCTATTTTGTGGAAACCCTAAGTTTTAGGGCCAAATCTGAAAATGCTCGGAATTGAATTCTTATTGGACAGATAGATGCACCTTGATGAGTAGATTCAATCTACTATACTGCTTTTTCAAAATCTGTGGAGAGAAACCCAATAAACAAGAAACTCAAGTTTTCGTCACTGCAAAATGTCTTCTTCTCAGGTTAGCTCTGATACCATGTTAAATTTTGAGCATTAATTCACAATACTCTAGGATCTTCACTGAGAGAATAACATTTATAGTATATCAATGCATAACAATCACAATAAGCATGACAAGCATCACAAGAATCAAAATCATGAGGGATAAGAGACATAGAGTTTTCGTGGGGAAAACCCTAAGGTGAAAAACCCCACAACTTCCTCAGAGATAGAGAGAGCAATGGCTCAACCAAAGTACAACCAAAATACAATTGAGATAGTCTCCTAGAAGCAGATGATCCTCCTCCTCACTAGTGCGCCACTTTCTAAGTGAGAGAGAGATGACTTTTCTGAATGATCTAAATAGAGATCACCTGATCTCTATTTATACTAACCTGTTTTCCCAGTGACCTTATGGGGCCGACTTGTCTAGCTAGGTACATCCACAATATAATATATATATTTCAGGGCCTACCCCACACATGGTGGTCTAATAACCCATCGGCAAGTACAGACACTTGCGACACTTGTCAATCCACATGACGACACTTCCTTATAGAGGAATACCATATCTCTAATAAGGGTACAATAAATATATATGAAATACATAGATGAAATACGTTTCGCAGTTAGATATACATCAACAATAGTTTACCCCTTTTTCAGACCAAGGGGCACTACTTACGAAAAAGGTATAGTCCAACCAATCATGACTGGAAGAGTCCTCTCCTGTGTTGTTTTACCCTTTTTTTCGGGCGATGAGGCTAACTTTACGAAAAAGGACTGTTGGAGTCTTCTTTAGTTCTTTTCAGACTCTCTAAACATAAAATGACGACCGAGTTTACCTTCTATGGACTCGTTAAATTTTCACATTGAAGGGCCCGCCATGGGATGAACCCCTCCTATCCCAGGTTCGAAAAATATTTGGGATTGGACTCAACTATGAGATGAGCTATATCGAGCATCTGGTTACCCTCATCAAGCTCGTAAAAAACACATGAGGCACTCATCGTTCATGATGGGAAAAAAGGAAAGCTTTTGTATTACACCTTTATCTGTGGCAGTACTTAGTCGTTCTTGGACATGGCACTCATTTGCATTTGCATGCAGTATTTGGATCATCTGTTTGTCCTCAAGTTCTGCTTACTTCTTGAGTCCTGTTACTCCTTTGAGTCATTCAAAGAAAGATTCCATCATCAGTTGCATTAGTAGTTAGTGTCATACTCGTCATGTCAATACTGCCAAGTCATGCCATGCCCATGTTCAAGAATACTTTCACTATTCATTATCTGCAGTCTGTATACCTTCCATCATGTCGGTCTACTATGAGTCAATCACGCATGTTACTGTACCATCCGATCCACTCTACACATCCTTTGTCTTGTTTCGTGTCGATGATGGGGGATTCATCATAACCCTCCTTCGACAGATTCATCCTTGTCAACTTCAAATTATCATCCAAGGATTTAATCTAGAAACCTACCAAGTACCTTGGCCCTGCATGCCTCAATGGCAGGTTACCTCACTTTCAACATGAGTTCACATCATTAAATCTTTATTGAAAGATTTCATCTCGCGTTTGACTTCAACTCATTTATTCACGCTTGATGGTATGTACTGTGATACCTTGGGAATCATTGACATCAATGATGATTTCCCTTGCACTTGTTAACGGTATACATCAATGACTGGTAATCAAGTGGCTTCTACTGTGTTCGACGTCAAGACATTTGTAATCACATAGTTAGATTCGTATCATTGCGGGTTCAACTTGAAGACTCTGGGGAGTCATGTTTTACCCAGGTTGCGATGGAGTTTGTATTGAGTCATATTAGACGGATCCACATTTGTATTGGTCGTGGCTGTGTTATCATCTCATCATGGATCTACACTTGTGTCTAGTAGCCATGATTGTGTTTAGTCGGTCATTACTACCATGGATCTGCATTGTATTGGTCGGTAGCCATGTTGTTCATCATACGAGATTGTCAGTTTAGAGTCAGTTGTACTGTAGCAGCGTCATTCATCCGACAAGTCCATTTGCCATTCTTTCTGTCAAAGCATTTCACCTGTCCAATATTTTCAAACAGCTTCATGCTTTGGGGGGCATTCTGTTACACCTAAAATCTTACTACCATTAGATTCAGTGTATACATCCTTGAAGTTCCATTAGATAAGCCATTTACTTGGAAAGGACACCACTTCTTTTATGCTAGGTTTTGAGAGGTCATCGCAGGCTGCACTCATGCAACCTGCGACATCGCACCTTGCTCCACTACAGGGTGTGACGAAGTCAGTTAATGGGAAAAAATAGCTTCTTCAAGCTCATTCTCGAAGCCCGCTGACTTGTATCCTTATCCCTAACCTATTGGGGGAGCTGGAACTCAGTTCCTAACCTCTTGGAAGGATCCCCTATCTCTCTCCTACCATATATCAACCTACCCTATCCATATCCTATCCACTTAGCCCTATATAAGTGAAGCTTTACCCCTCTCCAAAGGGAGGAAGTCTATAGTGTCTACATGCTGGTGAAATCACATTGGAGAGATCTCTAACTCATCCATTGAGAGACTCTACTTCCTCGGGAAGATATGGAAAATGGTTTGGATGGAGAAGGACTGTAGCATTAAGCCTTGGTTGTAGTCTATTCTTTACTATGTATTTACCGATTTTAGAGTAATACAAATGCTTTCCACCAATATTGTATATGTGTGATGATATTGAGTAGTTTACCTACTTAACTGTTTACTTAGATCTCTTATTGTATAGATTCTCTTTACTCATTTATGTTGTTCTTTGTGTCTCAACAGGTCTTGCAGCTGAGATTTGATGACCGTGGACATGGAATGACATTCAGGAGAAATTATTGCGAAGTTAAAGGTAAGACATCTAGCACTTGATCCTTAAGTAGATCTAGGAAAGTCATTTGTAGTCTGTTCTATTTGTTCTAGACTCACTTTGAGCTAGGGAGATCCGGCTTGCATCCGCTCGAGTGGATTGTCCGTTAAACACTCCGCAGGGGTCAAGTTAGTTTAGCCCGCTTCTACCCGCATTTGTCTGCACTATAGCTCGCATCTACCCGTAGTTATTCCTTCAACAGTAGTGTACAACTCCAGGATTTATTGGTATATGGTCTTGGATTGTTGCTGGGTTGTTGTTGAGTGTTCCCGAGTCTTAGTTGGCCTTATTCTTGACTGTTCCATGCCCTGTTGGTGACCAGAAACTCTTCTCTCTCTTTGTTTTGAGCCTTGTTAGTTTATCACCATTTTTTATTTTCTATCTCTTTACATTGGCTGAATCTCACTGTTTGGGAATTGCTGGGCTATCGTAGTGATATGCTCTGCATTTCTTTAACTGAATAGGTAGATTTCGCTTGCATTTTTCATTCCATTATATTGAAAAATACAAAAAACATAGTTTTGCATTTTCCTTTTCATTATAAGAGAAAATACATTTTTTTTTTTAACTTTCCATATTGCATTTTGCATCTGAGTGCTTGTGCTTTCATCTAGGATCTGCTTGTGCATTGGAAATTTAAAAGAATTGCATCTTATTTCGAACTGTTGGATTGATTTTCATTCTAGTGGCATTGTTTTTATTGGATAGATGAGTCTAAAGTTTAACGATTGTGCATACTATTGAGTCATATACATCATTAGTTTCACAACCACATCCTTTGAGTAATCACAACCATTTAAAATTAACGCTTAATATTAAAATTGATTAGAACGATTTTTATTTTATAGGTTGCACCAACTAGTATAGGTTTAGAGTCTTGGAATAGATCATTGTGAGTTAAAAATGCAAGACTACTAGATGAAACATTATGTGTCTGACCAGGGAGTGGTGAAATCCATGGTATACATTAGTGTTCTCAGGAAACCAGCTTTACTCAGACCAGAGTTAAGAATGAGGTCACGGGAGGTTGGTTGCGGAGATAGCCCTCCAATACTGGCTGAACGTGGGATATATTTCTAGGATTTGTTCGTATTTGGTACTCTTGAGGGATCTGTACCTCTTGAGTTTCGGGCTTAGCTACACTGCCCATACGATGGATCCCACCTACGACTGTCCCCTTGAGCATTGGTTATATTGTGGTGACCTTAGTTTCCTTACCTAGGTATCGCATAGGGTGCTTGTAGTGGTTATACTGTACATATCCTGAGTCAAATAGGGGTTGGACAACACAGTTGTTGTTGTATAGGGACTTGACCCTGTGCACGCAGTGAAGCCTGAGAACCTTTATAATTGATTCTGTTACCTCCGGCTATAGTTTGGGAGTCTCAAGCCTCTCCTAGGAGAGACATACTGGCTGTAGTGTCGGGAGCTCCTTGAGCCAGTCATGTTTGTGTGCATTTGGCTGTAGTTTCTTAGGTGTGTGCTCTTTGATTCTTTGATCATTAGTTTGGATGATAGGGGACACTTTGATTTATTGATCTTTTAGAGATATCATGGCCCGAGGTCCTACTCTCCGCTAATCTCGTCGGTTGGCTAGTTTATCAGCCGACGAAGTTACATGTCATGTTGAGCGAGGATGCCAGAAGGATCCCTCTGACACGATTCGCGCTGACATTTATGTTGGTTTTGGAATGGGAGAATTCCCTACGACTCCGTCTGGTAGAGTCGAAGATTCCTCTCATCCTCTTACTCCCAGAGAGGAATGGGGAGGCGATCCATTGATACGAGGGACTCGACCTCTTCTGTTTGGATCCACTCCACCCGAGGACGACTTGTTCGATCCTTCGAATCCACATAATTTCCTACACGACATGCCCAACTTGCATGTTAACATGAGCCTTGCGACCACTATGAACACTACCCCGTTCTCTTTTGGTATGCCTGAGTACAACACAGTTGATCCATCCACTATGTTTGGTAGTCATGCTAGCACTGGTCATGGTATTTGAAACACTGCACCCATTGGGGGAAATACCCTCACCAGGGGCACCACATTTCCTACTCACACACATAATATGGGGACCGGTCATATCCCTTCTAACAATCCAAATGGTGAATGAAGGCTGCCTCCTAGGACTACCCATCCTAATAGGAACGTTGTTCGCAATACAACTCACTATCCACGTTACAATACACATGCTTCTACCCATAAACCTAGGACCATGTTTGCTAATGTTCACAGTCCTCCTAATAACGGGGGTGGATACATACCGTATACTTTTACGACTACTCCTGCTACTAGTAATGCTAATGTAGGAGGTGGGAATATACCTTATACTCATGGTCACAACACCACCGCTCCTGCTACTAGTAATGCTAATGTAGGCGGTGGGAATATACCTTATACTCATGGTAACAACACCACCACTCCTGCTACTAGTAATGCCAATGTTGGGGTTGGGAATATACCTCATACTCATGGTCACCACACGACTTCTCATGCTACTAATAATGCTTACATAGGGGGTGGGAACATACCTTATAACCATGGTCATTACAACATGATTCCCGCTACGAGTAATAATTATATGCCCCATACTTATGGTGGTAACCATTACTATAATACAGTCGGTGCTGGCCCTCATTACAACCCACCTCAATACTGTGCTCATAATGCATATATACTTGCTTACCCTCACACGGGTCAGGTTGGAGGACGTTATCAGCCTTATGTTCAGGGTCCTGATTATGGTCCCTCTTATCCTTCAGGTCCATATAATCAACCTTTTATGGGAGCTTATAATCAAGCTTTCCAACCACATCTCTCATTCCTTGCTCGATTGAATCTTCCGGATCTTTCGAAGCTCACGAATGATCCAGTGTGTCATGATTCTAATTGGTCTTCGGTCCCTACCAAGCTCCCTTCTAGCATTCCCAAGTTTGAAGAGAAGGGTGGTGAGGATCCGGGTGATCATGTCACAAATTTTCACCTTTGGTGCTCATCAAACTCATTAAATCATGATTCCGTTCATTTGAGACTATTTCAATGCACCCTCACGGGGGCAACCGCAAAGTGCTATGTTGAGTTGCCTTGGGGTACTTATAGGGGTTTCAATGAGATAGCCTTGGTTTTCTTGGATCATTTCCAGCTGCCAGTTCATTACAATACTAGCATTGAACTCTTGTCTACCTTCCGCCAAAATAAGGCCACACACATATCTGACCACATTCAAGATGGCGTCAACGGAAGAGGTTAGTGAAAGCCAACATTCCTCCAGAGTTTCTATTGGAATGGTTTCTCAAGTCTTTGCTTCCATATATTACTAAGGATGTTTCGATGTCCGGCATTGTGATTGAGGAACAAGCTATCTTAAAATTCCAGCAGCTAGATTTACTATATTCTCAGTCTGGCATCTTGTATGACATTATTCCTGATACACCGCAAACACGACATGAGCCCAAGTCAGTTCCTGGACCACATGCCGATGGCATTGTTGGATCCACAAGTACTTGACCTGTAGATTTCGTTGCTAATCAAATGCAATGATTTGTTGCTTAACCAATCTTGTGAAAATCCTCACAGCAGATCTAAGAGATGACGTATACCTCACAAGAAAGTAATTGATTAAGCAAGAAAATAGAAGAAGAGTGGTCAATGCAGTATAATGAGCAACAAAATAATAATACAGTAGAACTCAGATAGAAGCAAAAATACTTCACACACACTAATTAATTAATCACAATATGGACAAATAAGTAGTACAATGCATGAGGATTCGAATGCCAAGTTGTCAATTTGAATTAGCCTTCATGGAGTGATCAAAAGATCACTGGAGTGCCATCAGAGCACAACTAGTAGTCTATCTCATCATCAATGGAGTCATCAATGCTCAAGTTACTATCAACCATTAGTAAAACTGAGTCTAACTGAGTGTGGTAGGTGTAACTGAGTGTAACTGGAACTAACTGAATGAAGGAGGCTCAGTGGAGGGTGCATGAGGAGCTAACTGAAGTCAGAATGGGCAGTCAAGTCACACTTGAGGTCCATCGGAGTGATACAGTCAGTTGAGAGTCAGTCTAGCCTTAAATCAAGGAAAGAACTGAAGATAACTGAATGGTAGGTAAGGAAGGGCACCTTTCTCAACTGGTAGATGAAAGGAGGGCGCACTAAGCTCTAGGAGGGATGAAACTGAGTGGAAAGAAGCTCCGGGGGCTAGTTAACTGATGGCTAGGTGCTGGGACTGATGACTGGGATGCATGCAAACCCTAAAAGGGCATGCATGACTGAAAATGCAAATAATTAAAATGCTGCTAGGAATAGGATGGAGTATAGGAATATACTAACACCCCCCTTAATCCATCCTGGGCCCTGGTAACTAAGACCAAAGGTCACCCAATACAATGAATAATAACAGTCAATAAACCGAGGAAATGGAGAAAACCACATGGGAAAAATACCCCCTATCAAAATAGACTGTAAGGCACACACGAAAATAAATGCTCCAAACTCAAGCAGGTGTGATGCTTGGTCATATGTCTGGAGGTATCTTCTTCTTGGGAAGAAGTGGATCATGCTCAAAAAGCATGTGCTTGTACTTTCTCTTTAGATTGAATGTGATAAGAACAAATCCAAAAGTATGAGGATGATCCTTGAACCTGTGATTCGAATCAGCTGAGGTAGGATCAAATCTATGAATGTGAAGATAGTCTTTTGTCTTCTCCTTCTAACCATCATGGGTGAGATTATGCCAAAAAGAACCATCAAATAATAATGATTGCTTGGAATCCAAATCAGATCCAAGACTTGATAAATGGTTTCTTAAGATCTCCTTTGAACCAGCAGGGGTGAGATCAAAACCATCACATGCATGAGAAATTATCCCAAGTAGTAATTTCTTAGAATTAGATCCAAGACTTGAATCAAGGTTTCTTAAGATCTCCTTTGAACCATAAGAGGTGAGATCAAAACCAGTAAATGCATGAGAAATTATCCCAAGCGAATGGCCATGGTTTCTTGAGATCTCCTTTGAACCAGAAGGGGTGAGATCAAAACCATGATGTGCATGAGAAATTATCCCAAGCGAATGGAAATGGCCATAATCTTCAATAACCTTCTGAAAGCATGGAATAATGATCATATAGTAGTAAATAAGAGGTGATTGCTTGAGGAGAGCGAATGCATTACCTCCAATAGCTGATTTGACCTCCGAAACATTCAATAGATCATGATGCAGACCAATAGACTCTAGTGCAAGAGAGGATTTAGGACCTTCTGCAATATCTAGAGTGTGAGCTGGCACAGAAAGAGAAGAAATTTGGAGCATGAGTGTAGAATTTGCAAGTTCTTCTTCTTTGTGGACAACTTCAGTATGAGATGTGTTTGATACTGGTTCATGATTAATGAGATCATCAAGGAGGGAAAATGCATCACTTTGCTTTCTCTTGAAGGGGTTTGGACCAAATCCTTTCATTCTGTCTGCCAAATATTTCATCCAGGTAGGCCCATAGATCTTTTGGAGATGAAAAATCAGGGAGGTGATATAACATGCATCGAGACATAGCCTACATCATGGCTGCACAAGCTATTTCTCCTTCATTTAACGAGTAATACTTTTCTTCAGAGGATTCGAACTCTCTTTCAAAACAATAATCAAAGAGACCACGTCTCTTCAAATGTGCTATCATTGGTGGTTTCCATTCATCATAGTTGAATGGAGAAAGAGGAGTAGTTCCTGATGACTACATAGAAGCTGTAGAAGACTTGCAAAAACAATAGAGAATATCTGCAACTACTACTGCTGCAAAAATGTAGAAACTGCTACAACTGCTGCACTCGAAATCTTGATAATAACCTGCAAAAAACTCTTAGGAATGGAGATAAACAATACTCTCAACATGCTCTAATACCATGTGAAAATCCTCATAGCAGATCTAAGAGATGATGTATACCTCACAAGAAAGTAATTGATTAAGCAAGAAAATAGAAGAATAATGGTCAATGCAGTATAATGAGCAACAGAATAATAATACAGTAGAACTCGGATAGAAGCAAAAATACTTCACACACACTAATTAATTAATCACAATATGGACAAAAAAGTAGTACAATGCATGAGGATTCGAATGCCAAGGTGGCAATTCGAATTAGCCTTCATGGAGTGATCAAAAGATCACTGGAGTGTCATTGGAGCACAACTAGTAGTCTATCTCATGATCAGTGGAGTCATCAATGCTTAAGTAACTATCAACCATCAGTAAAACTGAGTCTAACTGAGTGTGGTAGGTGTAACTGAGTGTAACTGGAACTAACTAAATGAAGGAGGCTCAATGGAGGGCGCATGAGGAGCTAACTGAAGTCAGAATGGGCAGTCAAGTCTCACTGGAGGTCCATCGGAGTGATATAGTCAGTTGAGAGTTGGTCTAGCCTTAAATCAAGGAAAGAACTGAAGATAACTGAATGGTAGGTAAGGAAGGGTGACTTTCTCAAATGGTAGATGAAAGGAGGGCGCACTAAGCTCTAGGAGGGCTGAAACTGAGTGGAAAGAAGCTCGGGGGCTAGCTAACGGATGGATAGGTGCTGGGACGGATGACTGGGATGCATGCAAACCCTAAAAGTGCATGCATGACTGAAAATGAAAATAATGAAAATTCAGCTAGGACTAGGATGGAGTATAGGAATATCCTAACAAATCTACTCCTGGACAATTTCACACCTTGTCCAATTCCACCCCATTGTCTGATGTACATACTATGCAATCGACGAACCCATCGGGTAACCAACAGTCTGGTGGTAAGAAGAAGGGGATAAACAACCGCAAGGGTGGAAACAATGGGAACAATGGTATTAATCATAATACTCCTCGGAAAGAGAATGCCAACCCTCCTCGGGAAGGCGAAAATGCTGGTGGGGACCATAAACCTAGGCGTAAAGTGAAATTACCTTGCAAGCTTTATGGGGAAGATCATCTTACTACTTGTGTCCTCGAATCGAAGAAGCATCGAAGCATCTTGCACAGAGCCTAGTTGTGTTGAAATATCCCCTTCCACATCATCAGAACATGGCTTCACTGCATGCTCCCGCTATTGGTTATGGGCCTAATGAGACTACAACGTCTTCTTCTGTAATGTCCCCTCCTACCATACCAGCATGATAGAGAGGATGTGATGCTAAAAATGGGCATCTAGCCCCATATCCATTAAGTAAAAACTCATTGATAAAAGACATATACATGTGTATGTTATAGAAACACAGCGGAATTAAAAATCATGTTTAATATCTAACATACATTCAACATTTCGGTGACAACCATTAAATAAAGACATTGCAGAATTTATAAAAGAGAATACTGATCTTAACAAAGTAGTCCCAAGCAACTGGCTATGCAACTGCAACGTTCTACCCAACCATAGGCCAGTTGTGATCATCAATAACTCAACACATTTCCACCCTCGAGCTGGGCATGATCTCTACAAGGAATCAGGTAACAACAGACTCACACATAGCCGAGCATACACCAAGATGAGCCAAGCCAATCTGCAATTGGGTTTATCAGGCTGCTAGGAAATGGAAAGGAAGAGTGGCTAAGCTAGTGAGCTCAAGCACATAGCCAGGGGTAACCTTACAAGATCTATCTAGCTTGGTACCCACAATACCTACACACCCAGCACAAGGAAGTATTCTTTTCACTGCTGTACAGTCCCTCAAGCCATACCTTCCCCATCTAGTGCTCTCAGGGTGTGCATAGAAGAGTAGCCAAAGCCCTCTTGATCTTCTTGAGAGGTTATCTCCCCCACTAGGTTTATCAAGTCCTCTCTGTCCACTACCACTCCAATCTCTTGCTCACAGATTCAAACCAAGACAAGGATGCACATAACAACAGAAGTACAAGTGCTGGGCATGATCAAAACGTTTTTACAGTGAGATGCCCAAAGATGGGGTTTCTACCAGCCCAGAAAAATGTGGGAAAGATTAAAAATGAAATGGAAATTGGGGAACAACCTTGGAGAGCAGGAATCATTTTCAGAAAAATGCCCATGGGTATTTTGTGGCAAAAACGACCTCCATCATAGTCCCAAATCGTGGCCCTTCTCTCCCAGCTGCTTTATAATGCAAAAACGAGCTCCCAGGAATGGAAAATGAAGGAAAAATGGTGAAAAACGTGATGGGGAAAGGCCCAGTAGTTCAGACTGCGTGAGAGAGGAAAGACTGTGGGTTTAGAATGGCTTTGGGCACCATTTCATGGGTGTTTTCTTGCCCAAGGAGACAAAATACGATTTCCGAGGTTAATGGCTTGCGCATGGACGAAATTGGCTGCCATACCTCTTCATTCCCAAGGCATTAACTACCTCAACCAATTTCTGGAAGAATTAAATGATTGGGTCCATAACCCAAAATGGGTAGTTGGTGGTTTATGGGTTTTCTCATTGACACATGGATTAACACCATTGGCTCAAGGGTTTGACTAATTTCCCTCCCTATTCCTTGTAGAATCATGCCCCATCTCTTTGTTGCATTGCATAGCTAGTTGTGGGTATTTTCATTAAAATTCGTATTTACATGATGTCTTATTTACATTGTGCCTATCTAGCACAAGAACCATAGGCATCTATTTTTAATTGCTGATACATGAAACACTAAATCAATGGTGGGGCCTTGGCCTTGAGCTCCTCACCATGATTAAATTACAATATTTACATCATTTATGATTTAATACAAAGGGGGTCAAAATGGGGACATTACATTCCCCTCCCCTTACATTAGCATTGTCCTCAGTGCTCATCAAAATTGAAAAAAAATGGATATGCCACCCTCATGGCATCCTCCAGCTCCCATGTAGCCTCATCGGGACCGTAGTGCTTCCATTGCACCTTTACCTGTCTGATGGCTCAGTTCCAGAGCAATGTTACCTTCTTGTCTAGGATGCACAATGGATCGGTTTGGAATTCTCCCTCAGGTTCCACTTGGATCACATCCCAATTAATCACATGGTTAGGATCATGTACATATTTCTTAAGCAAAGAGACATGAAAAACATTATGAGCTTTAGTGCTAGCAGGCAATGCAAGTCTATATGCAACTGGCCCTATTCTTTCAAGCACTTCAAATGGCCCGCAATATCTAGGTGATAGCTTGGCACAACTCCCAAGCTTCAAGGAACTCTTCCTTGATCTCACTCTAAGATACACATGATCCCCAACACTGAATTCCCTATGGATCCTATGCTTATCCGCATAGATTTTCTATCTATCCTGGGCTACTTTTAAATTTTATCTGATCTTTGCAACCTCTTGTTCCATTTCCTTAAGCAATTCTAGCCCAAGTACAATTCTGTTCACTGGATTGTCCCAAGTCACTGGTGTCCTACACCTTCTGCTGTACAAATCCTCATAAGGACTCATTCCTAATGATTCTTATTGCCCATTGTTATATGCAAATTCTACCAAGTGTAGATAATCCTCCCACTTGGATGGTTTGTCCATTACATACATGCGGAGCATGTTTTCAAGCAACCGATTTACTCTTTCTGTTTTCCCATTCATTTGAGGATGGTATGCAGTACTAAAGCTTATCTGTGTACCCAAATCTGCAAAGAGACCTTTCCAAAAATTGGAAGTGAACTTGGTATCCCTGTCAGAAATTATTGCCTTAGGAAACCCATGTAATCTGAAAATTTCCATCATGAAAATATTTGCAATGGCATCAGCTTTATGTGTGGACTTAACCGATATAAAATGTGCTACCTTTGTTAACTTGTCCACCACAACCATGATGGAATCATGTTGTCTCATAGTCATTGGCAATCCTGTAATAAAGTCCATGGATATTACTTCCCATTTCCATTCTGGAATTGGCACTGGAAGTAATAAACCTGTGGGGTGTTGGTGTTCACTCTTCACCTACTGACATCCCATGCACTTAGAAATGTATTCAGCGATGTCCTTCTTCATGTCTGGCTAGAAATAGTATTTTTTTGCTGTAGCAATTGTTTTCTGATATCCTGGGTGACCAGAGTATGGAGCTTTATGGATTTCATCCATAACAATCCTCCTCAAATCTGCCACATTGGATATATAGACTCTATTTTTATAGGTAAGAAGTCCGTATTCCTCCAAATGATAACCCTCATACTTCTTTCCAAGGTCTTGCTGCTGCAATTTGTCCTTTATCTGTATGTATACTTCATCCTCAACAATATGGTTAACAATCTGCTGCCTCAAATCTGGTTGGCAAGTACTAAGTGCTGCCACATACATTTCATGTACCTTCCTGCTGAGTGCATTAGCCACCTTGTTTTCTTTCCTTTTTATGTGTTTGATTTCAAAATCAAATTAACACAAAAATTCCAACCATCTAGCTTTCCTAGCATTTAAAGTTGGATGATCAAACAAGTATTTCAGACCACAATGGTCTGTCCTTAACTCAAATTTTCTTCCCATCAAGTAATGCCTCCACATCTTTAAAGCATGTACTATGGCTGCAAGTTCTATATCATGAGTAGCATAGTTCTTCTCATGCTCCTTCAACTTTCTTGACTCATAGCATATCACGTGGTTGTCTTGCATAAGAACTCCTCCAAGTCCTTGATTGCATGCACCGGTACACACCACAAAGTCTTTTTCTGGGTCTGCAATTTTCAAAATTGGTGCACTTTTAAGAAGATTCTTCAAACGTTGAAAACTTTCCTCACATCTTGGTGACCATTCAAACTTTATCCCCTTCTTTTGCAAAGAAGTGATCGGGTTTGCAACCTTGGAGAATCCTTCGATAAACCTCCTGTAGTAACCAGCAAGGCCCATAAAAGATCTCACATCAGTCACATTCCTTGGAGTTGGCCAATTCATAATGGCTTCAATCTTCTCAGGGTCTACAGATATTCCTTCGTCGGAGATGATGTGACCCAAATAATGAATTCTATCTTTATAAAAGTCACATTCGCTCAATTTTGCATACAACTTATGCTCCCTTAGTAATTGCATTGTCATTCTCAAATGTTCTTCATGCTCTTTTTCATTCTTAGAATAGATGAGAATGTCGTCTAGGAATACAAGAACAAACTTGTCCAAATACTTGCTAAAAAAATTATTCATGAGACACATGAATGTAGCTGGTGCATTTGTGAGACCGAATGGTACCACTACAAACTCATAGTGTCCATACCTCATTCTAAAGGTTGTCTTATGAATATCTTCTTCTTTGATTCTTACCTGATGGTAACCAGACCTCAAGTCAATTTTTGAAAATACCTTTGCTCCTCTCATTTGGTCAAAAAGGTCATCAATTCGGGGCAATGGGTATTTGTTCTTCACAGTGACTTTGTTCAACTGCATGTAGTCAATACATAACATGAGTGTTCCATCTTTTTTTTTCACAAATAGAACAGGTGCTCCCCATGGGGACACACTTGACCTAATATATTTCTTTTCCAGCAACTCTTGTAATTGCATTTTCAATTCTAGCAATTCCGGTGTACTCATCCTATAGGGTGTCTTAGACACTGGTGCCACTCTTGGCACAAGTTCAATTGTAAAGTCAATGTCTCTCTTTGGAGGGAGTCCTGGAATCTCATCAGGAAAAACATCCCTGAATTCTTGCAATACTTGATAGTCTTCCAATTTAAGAGTTTCATTTTCTGCTGCCTCTAAAATGTGGGCTGCATACAATTGACATCCCTTCCTACAGAACTTCTTCAGCTGCATGGCTGTAACCTGTCTAACAGAAGTCACCTTTGGGATGCCTCTTACAACCCTTGGGTTTCTTTCTTCGTCCATGCATTCAAATGTCTTATTGTAGCAGTAAAGTTTGACCCTGTGTGCTTCTAACCAATCCATTCCAATGAGAATATCATAGGAACCAAGTGGCAAAATATTCAGATCTGCATAAGTGAATAGCCCATCCATCTCTAATGGACATTTCTCTACTATTTCACTAACTTTTCTCTTGGTTCCAGTGGCTAGTTGAACTAACCATGACTTACTATGCTTTAATTTCTTGAAAGCAAAAATCTCAACAATCCTAGGAGTGACATAACTGTGAGTAGATCCCGGATCAATCAAAATAGAAACAGATTGCTTAGCAATCTTACCTTCAACTTCAACCACAGTTGACTGATGATCTGCTTGGCGGTCATCTAGAGCTGCATAGATTCTAGGGATTGTCTTTGCCACTTGACCCACAGTTTCAGCTCCTTGGATGTTGTGAACTTGATTTTCATTCCCATTCCGATGTGGACAGTTCCTAAGCATGTGGTCTCCTCCACAACCCCAACATTGAAGTGGTTCTCTTGGCTCCTTTGGATCTCTTGGCTTGTCTCCCATCATCCTAGCTGGCTTAGTCACAACCTATGATGGTTTCCTTTGCTTATTCCGGAATTGAGGAGGCTTGAACCCCTTCTTCCTTTGATCAAACTTTTCATTTTTTCTATCCTTCCATGCCTTATGGAATTCTGGTTTGCTTCTATTTTGATCAAAGCAATACTTGGCCTTTCTTATTGCCTCCTCTAGAGTTCGAGGTTCATCGAACTCAATTCTGTCTTTATATGACTGGGGCAGTCCACTTAGGAAACGCTGAATTTTCACCTTATCATCTCGAATGTACCTGACATACCTCAGCAGCTCCAAGAACTTGTTTGCATATTCTTCCATGGTCAATTGTCCCAATCTCAGCTCATGGAACTCTTTGATCTTATCATCATAGTAGCTATCAGAGAGGTACTTCTGCTTGAAGTATTTCTTGAACTGCTTCCACACAATCTTCCTTTCGTTGATATTCTTCACTTGCCTAATGTGTTCCCACCATATAGATGCTCTTCCATTCAAGTTGAAGATGGCAACCCTTTCCTTTATACTCCCAGAGTAGTCTTGGACTTGAAAATACTTTCTCATCCCAAGAAGCCAAGCTTTAGCTTCTTGACCAGACTTTACATCTCCATCAAATGTAGGAGGTTTCGCCTTCTTAAATTCCCCATGTGAATTGTTCTTGTAGTGCTTCTGCCTCCTACTCCTGCGAGATGAAGAGCTTGAACCCTCAATGGATTCTTCAGAGTCAGATGATTCATTAGAAGAGATTTCTGGAGTATATGTTTTGTCTATAGAAACTCTTCTTGAGCTACTTGCCCTCTTACGGGAATTCCTTTTAGAACTACTCCCACCCCTTTCTGGATTTGATGTCTGATGCCCAGAGTTTATTTTCCTTTGGATGTCCGTTAAACTCTACAGCATGGCTGCATTCAACTGATTTTGTTCTTCCTGAGCTTTAATCATCCTTTCATTATCTTCCCTACAACTTTGCAACTCCACCCTTAGGTTTCTCATGGTGGCTGCAATACCTGGAAGAGTTTCTTGATTTCTTCTCCCATTAGATTCTGTTTCAACATTCTCAACATGTATGTTCTCCCCCATGGCATCTGTCTCAGGCTCATAGGGATCCTGTGCATCATCCATGATGTTGATTTTCTTGGCCCAACCAAGATCCAAAACTTTCTAACTGTACTATCTAGAGTGCTACCCTGATGTAACTGTGATTTTGCAAAATGTGTTCATCAACACAATTGTTAGCTGCATTATATTCTTAGAAATTCATAAATTTTTTCATGCACGTGGGAAAATATTATATTGACAATTTGTCAAATCATCGAATTTTCTCACAATCAACGACATATGAGGGGGGGGGAAACAAAGGGGGTCAAGGGGGCTTTCCCCCTTGTGGCTCGCCACTGCAGGGCGGGTCAAGGGCAGTGCCCTCATTTTTTTTTTTTTTTAGTAAATATTTCCACAGTTTCGGGGCGGTTTGTTGAACGCTTCCGCAATTGAGGGGCAGTTTGCAGAATGCTTCCGCAATTGCGGGGTGATTTGCTGAGTGTTTCCGCAATTGCGGGGCGGTTTGTGGAATGCTTCCACAATTGCGGAATGACTTGCCGAATGCTTCCACAATTGCGAAACGATTCACTGAAGTCTTCCGCAGTTGCAGAACGATTTGCCGAAGTCTTCCGCAGTTGCGGAATTATTCACCGAAGTCTTCCACAGTTGCGAAATGATTCACCGAAGTCTTCCGCAGTTGCGAAATGACTCGTCGAAGTCTTCCGTAGTTGCAGAACGATTCACCGAAGTTTTTCACAGTTGCTGAACGATTCACTGAACTCTTCCGCAGTTTCGGAACGATTCACGGAACTCTTCTGCAATTTCAGGATGACTTCCCGAACTCTTTCGCGTTGCGGAATGACTCGCGGAATCCTTCCGCAGTTTTGGGATGACTTCCTGAACTCTTCCGCATTGAGGAACGAATTGCGGAAGTCTTCCCTAGTTTCAGAAGAGAATTCCTTCCACAATTTCGGAAGAGAAGTCCTTCCGAAAATTTCCTTTCGACGCCGAACACTTAGAAATTTTTTCCGTTGTTTCGAAGCAGTTCATCGAATTCTTCTGCGTTGTGGAACAATTCGCGGAATCCTTCCGCAGTTTCAGAAGAGAATTCCTTCCATAGTTTCGGGCAGAACTCATAGAAACTTACAAAAATTTTGAAAATTTTCTTAACTATCAGTGCTGAGGAGGAAGCATACTTACCTCTGCACCTATGATAGGTAGCCCCATAAAGGCCCAATGCTGCAACCTGCAGCTCTGATACCAAAATGTAATGTCCCCTCCTACCATACCAGCATGATAAAGAGGACGTGATGATAAAACTGGGCATCTAGCCCCATATCCATTAAGTAAAAACTCATTGATAAAAGACATATACATGTGTATGTTATAGAAACACAGTGGAATTAAAAATCATGTTTAATATCTAACATACATTCAACATTTCGGTGACAACCAGTAAATAAAGACATTGCAGAATTTATAAAAGAGAATACTTATCTTAATAAAGTAGTCCCAAGCAACTAGCTATGCAATTGCAACGTTCCACCCAACCATAGGCCAGTTGTGATCATCAATAACTCAACACACTGCCACCCCCGAGTTGGGCATGATATATACAAGGAATCAGGGAACAACAGACTCACACATAGCTGAGCATACACCAAGATGAGCCAAGCCAATCTGCAATTGGATTTATCAGGCTGCTAGGAAATGGAAAGGAAGAGTGGCTAAGCTAGTGAGCTCAAGCACAGAGCCAGGGGTAACCTTACAAGATCTATTTAGCTTGGTACCCACAATACCTACACAACCAGCACAAGGAAGTATTATTTTCACTGCTGTACAGTCCCTCAAGCCATACCTTCCCCATCTAGTGCTCTCAGGGTGTGCATATAAGAGTAGTCAAAGCCCTCTTGATCTTCTTGAGAGGTTATCCACCCCACTAGGTTTATCAAGCCCTCTCTGTCCACTACCACTCCAATCTCTTGCTCACAGATTCAAACCAAGACAAGGATGCACACAACAACAGAAGTATAAGTGCTGGGCATGATCAAAACGTTTTTACAGTGAGATGCCCAAAGATGGGGTTTCTACCAGCCCAGAAAAATGTGGGAAAGCTTAAAAATGAAATGGCAATTGGGGAACAACCCTGGAGAGCAGAAATCGTTTTCAGAAAAATGCCCATGGGTATTTTG
The DNA here is from genome assembly GCA_027924585.1 of Larix kaempferi. Lineage (NCBI taxonomy): Eukaryota > Viridiplantae > Streptophyta > Pinopsida > Pinales > Pinaceae > Larix > Larix kaempferi. Next base: position 46,547,385 of record BSBM01001530.1, on the reverse strand, counting down.
TGGCAAAAATGACCTCCATCACAGTCCCAAATCGTGGCCCTTCTCTCCCAGCTGCCGTATAATGCAAAAACGAGCTCCTAGGCATGGAAAATGCAGGAAAAATGGTGAAAAACGTGATGGGGAAAGGCCCAGTAGTTCAGACTGCGTGAGAGAGGAAAGACTGTGGGTTTAGAATGGCTTTGGGCACCATTTCGTGGGTGTTTTCTTTCCCAAGGAGACAAAATACGATTTCCCAGGTTGATGGTTTGCCCATGCACAAAATTGGCTGCCATACCTCTTCATTCCCAAGGCATTAACTACCTCAACCAATTTCTGGAAGAATTAAATGATTGGGTCCATAACCCAAAATGGGTAGTTGGTGGTTTATGGGTTTTCTCATTGACACATGGATTAACACCATTGGCTCAAGGGTTTGACTAATTTCCCTCCCTATTCCTTGTAAAATCATGCCCCATCTCTTTGTTGCATTGCATAGCTAGTTGTGGGTATTTTCATTAAAATTTGTATTTACATGATGTCTTATTTACATTGTGCCTATCTAGCACAAGAACCATAGGCATCTATTTTTAATTGCTGATACATGAAACGCTAAATCAATGGTGGGGCCTTGGCCTTGAGCTCCTCACCATGATTAAATTACAATATTGACATCATTTACGATTTAATACAAAGGGGGTCAAAATGGGGACATTACATCTTCCCTTACTAATGGCTTTGGATGCGTGAATATGGTTCAATCAGAGGTTAGTGTTGCTACTCGTCAATGCGATTATGGTGCACCACAACCAAATATGGGGAATGAGCTTCCTCCTCCTCCTGATACCTCCTTGCATATCGAGAGGCCCTCTACTATGCCACGGCTACCAAAAGTTGTTCTCAAGTGCTCTACGCATAATCCCAATGCTCGAGCTGCCCAGAACTACTCTATTGTAGAAGATTTGGGTCAAACTCCGTGTGCCATGTCGACTCTTGAAATTTTACAAGTGTGTCCTTCTCAAAGGCATGCCCTTTTGAGTGCTTTAGGAGTTCAGGATGGGGGAAGTCCTAACGTTATCAAGTTTGATACTACTAACGTTCAACCTCGCTTACCTTACCATGTGGATTTTCAAATCCATGTGGAGTGCCTTTAGAATTTCATCAAGAGAATGGTGGTTGACAAAGGTGCTTCTATGTCGATGATGTCTTTATCTTGTTGGAAAGATCTTGGCTCTCCTTCCTTATCCAAGTCTATGACCATGCTCACTGCATTCGACAGTCGGTCGTTTAAGCCGCATGGGATTATCCCTTCCCTTGTTGTCTGCTTGGGTGGGAAACCCATGCCTATTGAAGTCAAGGTGGTTGATGCTCCCATCGACTACAACCTTCTCTTGGGTAGGAATTGGATGTATGCTATGAAAGAGGTCGCTTCCACTGTGTTTAGAGTTATTTTCTTTCCACACGAAGGAAAGATTGTGACAGTCGACCAGCTGGATTTCATTAGTCCTTATTCCACAGTATCCACGGGATCAATGGTCCCCCAAGTCAAATATTCTCAGCCGGCAACTGGGAACATTGGTGTAGGATAGTACCCCTCATTGATGGGATCTTTCAACTTCCCTGCACCAAACTCCTTTGTAGGAACCATCTCCAATGATGCTCCTTACTCGTTAAATCATGTACCTTTCGTGACATTGTATTTCAGTGATCCATGGAATCTACCTTCCATGAGTTCTCCGTCTGGAGACGTTTCACACATTGGGATGGATATGCCCTTGTCTGCAGTCGAGCTTGCTCATCATGTTCAACCAACCATTGCAGATTCAGATCTCTCTTCTTCATGGATAGCAGAGGAAGATCCCATTATGCTTCCTGCACAGGCAGTCAACCCATCTTGTTCACACGAATGCCTTGATGGTACTCTACCTTCGGATGAAGATTTTATCGAGTCCATGCATGGTAATGACGAGCCTTGGGAGGATTTCTATCATAGATCTCATTCCCTTCCCACCCTCGGTCTTATTGAACGAGATGAGCCTATAATGCAACCTGCCATCCATTTAGATTTGGATCCAGTCACAGTCTCGTCCCGCCCTGGTTTGATGTTTGAGTCCGATGAGTCTTTGAGCTCTCCTATAGATCTACAAATCAACGCTCCTGAAGAGTTTGATTCTATTTCTACAATTTCCAACTCCCGTGATGATAAATTTTCTCTTGCAGATTCTTTCACATCCTTAAGCTTTGCCCTTCATTTTGATCCCTCAGGTATTGGTACTATGGCACCTTCAGTGGTTATCTCTACCTACATGTTGTCTGAGGTTAACAATAGTGAAGTTGAAAATGTTTCTACCGTAGTGACTTGTATCATATTTTTCTTTACGTTCATTTTAAAGATGATCTTGGTACTTATGTTTCTTGGAGACAGGATTCTTAGCTGGACTTATACTTGTTTACTGGTTAGTTTTGACATTTACTTCGGTCATGGCAGGCATATTCAGAACCTTGCATATAGGTTTAGGCCTCCCCATTGTTATGATGCATTTGAACCTTTTTCCATCTGAATTCGCAGACACCCCCTGAGTGTCCTTATCTTGCTCATGTTCCTTGTATTATGCATACCTTTGTTCCATGCACTTGGAACTAGTCTCGCATGTCCCTGACACTTGTCTGCCCCCATTACGAGCATTCTTCCACCTTTACTTTGAGCTCGTTAAAAAAAGTAAGGAGGTTATGAGCATTCTTCCATCTCTCCTTTGAGCTCGTTAAAAATAATAAGGAGGTCACGAGTTTACTTTTTCGGGCTCGTTAAAACTTTAAGGAAAATATTTTTATAAAGTCTTTGTTAAGCCCTTGTTAGAATTTTTCAAATCAAACAAGGTTGCTGAGTATAATTGTCATTTTAGACTCGTTAAAGGATTTGAAGCGACATCCATGTAGGTATAAGTTTACCCTTTTTCCGTACCTTTGTGGATTAATTACGAAAAAGGTATACTCTAGTCATATGTGACTAGAAGAGTTATTCTCTCATTGTTTTACACTTTTTCAGGTGAGGAGACTAACTTTACAAAAAAGGACTCCCATTTTATGCCGAGTTTTGATTGCATTGCATTATCCTGCTTGCCACTTGAGCCTTGTGCTAGCTCCCGCTTACTCACTTATTAGCCATGTGCTTGAGCACTTTCCCTTTCGATCCCTGCAGAGCTTCCATTTGCCCTTCACAATTTGATGGCCTTTTGAGGGAACAACCCCCTGAGTATCTACATCTCGCACATGATTCCTTGCATTGATCATAGGTATGTTCCACTGCTTGGGACTAGTCTTCCCGCTGCTCGATACTCGTTCCCTCACTTGTACTATAAGCAATTTTATTCTTTTTCAAGCTTTTCAAATATGAAAAAGACCAAAAAAATAAAATATTCCAAAAAGCTGGACGAGAGAATATTTACTTCTTATTGTTGGAAGTTGTTGTGTCGCCTTTGAACAGAGCATTCATTCCAGTCCATATGTTATGAGTCGGGACTATAGTAGGACCTTAGGAGCTGTACACGTTTCTCAGTTTTAATCCACTGATTGGTTAAGCTTCCAGTCACTATGGAGCCCTTTGTTGATCCCTCCTGCATTGCATAGTCTATGTCAAGTCTATGTTGCCTGAGTCTATCCATCTACTCATGCTCTTGTTCAAAGGAAGTCCTGAAACTAGAGTCGACCACTCCTCAGATCCCTTGACTATTGCATGTCAGCCATCCCTATTGAGTCAGTCCGTTTCACCTAAGTTATTCCAAATCTTTCAGTGTAGCTGTTACCTCATGCTGGTTGATGGGGGATGCCTTAATTCCCTCCTTCTAGCGAGTTTCATTCCGTCGACATCAACCCATTTATTTCAAAATTTGAGACTTAGAGTTCGGTTGATTACCTTGAGGCTTGCAGTCATTAGTGGTAGGCTCTCTCTCCATCGACAATTTTGGGAATACATCAATGTCCCCTGATTGATGAATTCATCTTAGTGTTTGAATTCAACGCATCTTTTCACACTCTGATGATTGTACTCTGTTCCTTGATTCCCATTTTCATTATTGGAAGATTATCTTGCGTCTGTTAACGGTATACATCATTGACTAGTAATCAGACAATGTCACATCAGGTTAGATATCAACACCTTTATTCACTTGATGGGACTTGCACCGTAGATGATTTGTGTAGAAGACCCTAAGCGATAGTGGAATTTAGTATGCTACTTATGATCGTGACTTTACATATGATATATCATCTCTTAGACATCAGCAATTTGTACCTCCAATATTGCACCAGTTGTTTCCTTTTCTGCAGGAGACCATATATTACTGTAGATGGTTATGGCTATGATCACTTATTTCATATATTGATGATGTACTGCCTATTCATGGCCATTGTATCAGATTGTTGTACTATACTGACATGTACTCAGGGATACTATTGTATTATGACGAGTGAGCTACTCTCTCTAGTTGTGTCCCCATCACTCCACTTCTGAGATTTATAATGTATTTCGGCCATCGTAGCACCATTCTCTAACCTCACACATTAGGGGGCATCTGTTACAACATAATTTTCCACCTTGTGAGCATCAACACTCTTTGGCCTTCAAGATCCATTTCACTGGCTCAGATTCACTTTATGTCCTTTAGAAAGACTTTTTCCCTATTTTTCTTCCGGTACGCTATCTGTTCCACTTTAGCTAGCGTACACGCGAGCTGTTCCACTATAGCCCAAGGGTGCCAAGTAAAATGGTAAAAATAATTAGAAAATTACTTTTTATTGCCAAAAAGCGGTCTTAGGGTGACTTTGGCCCTCCATTTTCCTCGAAACGCCTCGATGTGTCCTTTCACTTAACTTTGGAAGGCTATATATTGAGCTCTTATGGAATATGGAAGGGAGGAGAAAGAGAGAGCAAGATAAATCTAGTGGATTTTTTCCGTGACTTGAGTCTACACACATCGATCCTTGTTGTTTTGAACTCCTTATGTTCACCTACCAAACTCCTATCCTAGTTTGAGTTTTCCATTACATGGAGGATTGAAGTGGTGGAAGCACAAGTGGAGAGATCCAGTTCTTGGTTCAGATTGGTTGCCGGCAAGAGGTCGTATATTGCACTTCTTGTTATTCATTAATGGAAATACTCATTTTCTCGTCCAATTGATGTTGTGAATATTGTTAAATTACATTGGGTTATATTTGCTTATAATATCAGGGATCATGCTATTGATTATGCTAATGTCTTTCACATATTATATGCACTTGATTGTACTTGTTGTTAAGACTAATTTGCAGGTCCAAGTGTAGAAGTTGAAATCTCAACGGGGATCTACATCGAACATCCGGTAAAAGGTTGGTCTTTTCTCCATTATCTTAGCATTGTCATTTATATAGCATTGCATTGGGAATTGAGTCATTTTCTGGTAGTCAGCTGTCTGTTGTGGTCTGCCCCAAGCCATAGGAAGTTTTCTCCGTAACAAGTTCGTGGTTGATTATGGATTCAAAAGCTTAGTAATTTCCCTAATTTAATAATTTGTCAGGCCGAATTTCTCATTATTTATCTAGGATATCAGTGTGTTTGTTCTAAAATTGAATCCCCTACAAATATTTCACAACGTTTCTCACGTCTCTGTGATTATTTGTATTACACACAGGGGTCTCTATTGTTTCACAACATTTGGAAAGAATCGCCATGTGTGCACATCGAAGTGGGCATGTAGTGAGATTTGAGCCCATAGGGGCTCAGATTCTAGAGGCTTATCCAGAATTTGGGTTTAAATTCAAAAAGGCAGGATGGTTTCAATACTGTGAGAAACTACAAGGCCACCATGTAGAAATGTCAAGAGCCTTCCCTGATAATTTTGTTGGAAAAACTGTCATCGTAGGGTATGTAACATTTCCTATCTCACAGAATTCCATCGCCATAGCAGTAGAGTTACCTCAAGATGATGAAAAATGATTTAAATGCCAAGCCATTGATGTTGTGCAATGCAATCACTTTCTCCTTGATAAATGAAGAGATCCTGACTGGCGCAAAGGTATCCCACGGGCTTGGCTCAAATAGGAATATAGTGATTTATTGAAGATGGTGCAGAGATTTTATACTAGAGAAGGAATGTATGCCACCGCTTAACTTTACCACATGCATTTTTTACTTCACCTGGACAGTATTGAAAGGATGAATCTACCATTTTATTTCCTGAATTTTTTTTCTAAAATGGCCTCGAAGGTTAGGAAGTACCCTAAAAGTCAACACAACATTTTCCACCACAGTTTAATAAAACAGTTGATTATTCAGGAATTAAACAAATTTGGTAAGACATGGGAGAATTTTATATCATGCTCTGACTTTGGGATTCAAGGAAATCATTCTATGCTAGGGGACGTTGATAATGCTTCTGCCAATTACAAAACCCATGAATATTTTGGTAATATTAACTCTAATGAAGAACAAACCTTTAAAAAAGAGGAAGTTAAAATAAAATCAAGAATGAGGAGAGCACTAAATCCGTCTCTAGTAACTGTGAATATACAATCTCGCACAACAAAACACTCAGATGAATCCTCGAATGATGAAAAAGGAATTGAAACTGATGGAAGGAAACCTAAAAATACAAAACCTTATTACCTCAGAGGTCCCCATACTCAAGGTGCAAACAAGCTGAGGCTAAATGATCGAGCAATTTTTGACCCTTACTTGAAGGAGAAAAGGGTCATAGACTTAGATAGTTTGTCAGAATAAAATCCCAGAAAGGCTAAAAGGGATGAAGTTAAAAGTTTAGCTGTGAATCTAGTGGAAACAAGGGAAATCTCGAGAGTTAAGAAGAATCAAGAATTAGTGAGCTCAAACCCTAGTAAAAAGAATGAATGCGCGAATGCTAAAGTAGAAGAACAATTCCAACATACTGAGCAAATTCAAGAAAATATCAAGCAGGAGGAAGCTGATTCATCCATGGAGGTGGAGAAAAAGGTAGCTGAAATGATAACCAATCTAGAGAGAACTATCAATGCAGTCCCATGTTCTCCCTTGATTCGATTGGGTATGCTTACGGTGTCTGATGAGGAATAGAGTATGCAAAAGGAATATTTTAAAAACAATACAAAGATAGACATTGAATGTTCAATGACCCAAGCCCAAGTGAATAAGCAATTGGATGAAGCACCACCCGAAAGCATTCAAACTCAAGTAAAACAAAATTTGGAAAACAAGTTTAAGAAATATAAGACTTGAATCAAAGAGATGAAGCAGGAGAGCAAGCAGATACAAGGTAAATTGAATGAGGTGAATAAGGAGTGGAGAAAATTACTTATTAAACACACAAAATTATGCAGGTTTCCTCAAAGACTAAAGAAATATAATGAAATGCTTCTCAGGAAAAAGAAGTACTGGAAAAGGGAGTGTCTACTTGAAAGCAAAAAACACCAAGTTAATCACGATAAATTGGGAATTTTAACAAAGTTGGGTACTCATGTGCTCCAGGACACACTACAGAGCCAGAAAGCTGAATCCTCACATAGTCATAGGTCTGAACCAAAGTGAACGTATTAGATGCTGTATGGATTGAAATTGGACCTCCAGTTGATCGTGGTTTATTCTATCTCCTTCTAAGAACATACAAAGTTTTGGTGCCCAAATCCAGTTTAGTTTACTTAGTTAAAAGAACTAACTAGTCATAGTTATGTTTTGTTCAATAATATTACCAATGATGTAAATATTTTTGAATTAGAGACTTAAGACGCATGCATGAATTTAAAGTAATTAATTTTGGTTACCTAATTCAGTTATTAGTTAGTGAATGATTTCTAAACCCTAAATATCCAAAGCTATATGAAGGCAATGCGAAGAAGAAGAAAGGGTTCAAATTTTGGCTAGAACTCTGTACTTTCTGCTTGAAGAAATTGTAAGTCTCAATTTTGCAATACATATATATGCTCAGCGTTCTTTCATGAATAAAATGATTTGTTCCATTCATTGTGTTTGTTCCTAGTTTACTATTGAAATAAAAGTTGTATGCGCTGCATAATCACTTATGTCAATTTGATGAAGTTTAAGCTTTAGTGCTCATTAGATTGAACTGGTATTTTATTTCTTCACATCATAACTCTGTTATATGTTGAATATTTAGAATTTAGAAATTCTTGCCTTATTTTATGATGAAATGTGATGTGGGAAACCAATGAATTATCTACATGATTTATTTTGTGAAGCCCTGAAATACATGTTATATTGTTTCTATATTTATTCATATTATTCAATCCATTATAAAACCAATGAAAAATATAAACCACAGAAATCAAAATCTATATTTAAACCAAATCATAACCTAAATGCCCTATATTTTCCCTTAGCAGTCCAAAACATACTTTAGGGACAACACCAGGATTCAAAGCTACCTCACCCTCCTAGACAGGCTTGGGGGCCGGGCTGTATGTATGCATCTATTTTTTTTTTACACTTTCTTTACTAGCATATATGATTGTAAAATTCAAGCACAACAGATCTAGAAACAAAGAGCAATAGTTACAAGAGATGCATGCATATCTTTACAACAAATTGAGTGTCAAGACATTGGTGCAAAAGGTTTGCAACATTAAAACATCATCATTAACCCAGAAGAATGTTTACAATTTAAAAACAATGGCAATAACAACCAAGCAATTCGAATCCTAGAGAGGTCATTCAATTTGAATGCATGAGACTAGAGTACTGGTCAATTAACATCACTTGACACATTAGTTAACCACTTAACTGCAATGTAATTGACTCTAACAGAATCTGAAATTGTCAAACTGAGTCTGAAACTCAACTAAATGCCCAAAAAATAGGTGAGGGAGCCTTTCTAACTCCAGTTAACTAATTTTTAGGTGAAATGACACCAAATTAGGTCAAATATGGTAGGAGGGCGCCTTTTGACTTAAGTTAGCTGAATTTAATATTAAATGCTGCCAGTTGGACTAAGTAGGGCACTTTAATCATGCAAATAAACCCACTTGGATTCCTGAATGATGGAGGAGGCCCATTTAACTGAAATTGATGACCTAATTGGATCCCCGAATGAAGGAGGAGGTCCAATTGACTGAAACTGATTACATGCTGATGATGTAAGCACATATTTGAGTCAAGATACCTAGGAAAAGTGGTAAATTAGGCTGTTAATCTAAAATAAATGATGTGTAGTTGGAAAATGACTCCAACACCCCCCCTTAAGATAATATCATATGGAGGAGTAAAATAAAATAATGAAAGGGACCCAGAAACATAGGCCATAGGTCATTCGGTACATAAATAATCCAAAAAATGGTCAAAAAATCTAAGTAAGGAAAGAGGGAAAAACCCAGTGGGAAAGAAACACCCCCCCTCAAAGTGAACACTGAAGGATCTAATTTGTACTCACCATAGTATAACTCACCCCCAATAGTGAATGGAGGTAAGAGAACTTATTCTCAGTGAAGCTCTTGGTGAAGATGTCTACAATTTCTCTTCTGTAGGGAAATGTTACAGTACAATGGTTCTGTCATGCATGAGCTCTCGGATATAGTGCATGTGGATATCAATATGATTGGTCCTTTTTCTCTGAACCGAATCTATCGAGATATTGATAGCACTTTGATTGTCACAAAAAATAGCAATAGAAGTGGTGCTACCAATATCAAACTCAGCTAGAATACCCTGCAACCAAACTGCCTGAATGCAAGCACTGACTGCTCCTCGATACTTTGCCTCTACTGAATATAAGGATATGGCAGCCTGATTTTTGCTTGACGAGAAAATAGGCCCTCTACCAATCATGAAAACATATCCAGAAGTGGAATTCTGATCAATGCTATCACCTTCCCAATCTGAATCATTGAATCCAACCAAGTCAAGATCGGAATCCAGAGCATAGTGAATGCCAAAATGTCTTGTACCCTGCACATAATGCAAGATATTTTTGGATGCCTTCCATTGAAGCTCATGGGGCTGCTGCATGTAACTTGACACAACACTCATGGCATAAGAAATATCAGGCCTAGAGTGTGTGAGATACAAAATACTTCCAATCAATTGTCGGTAAAGTGTAGAATCCACCAACGATGTAGAATCACCATCCTCAAGACCAATTCCTGAGAGGAATGGGAATGTTGCAACTTTAAATTCTGCCATATTGAACTTATTTAGCAGGTACAAAGCATATTTTGATTGATAAATTATGATCCCATCAAAATGTTGAGTGATTTCGAGACCAAGAAACTGCTTTAATAGGCCCAAATCACTCATATCAAATGCTTGGTGTAAAGCGGTTTTTATTGTGTTGATCGAAGCAAGGATGCCTCCTGTAATCAATAAGTCACCAAAATAAAGTATAATGATCATAGAATTACCTTCATACTGTTGTAGATATACATGTGGATCTGATTTTCATCTCGCAAAGCTTTGCGATAGAAGAAAGGAATCCATCTTTCCATACCATGCTCTTGGGTCCTGTTTTAAACCATACAAAGATTTCCTTAATTTGCAAAAAAGTGTCGGATATGATATGTAAAATTTGGGATGTTTCATGTAGATATCTTCCTGAATATACCCATGAATAAAATCACTGTTCACATTCATGTGGTGTACTTCCCAGTGCTTGGATGCAAAAATTTCCAAAACTAGTCGGATTGAGTCTATTTTTGCAACTGGTGCAAATGTTTCTGTGTAGTCCACACCTTGTACTTGTGAGAAATATTTTGCCACCAACCTTGCTTTGTATTTGCAGGTTGAACGATCACCAGAAACCTTGGTTTGGTAGACCCATTTTCATTGAACCAATTTCCTCCCAGGTGGAAGTGAAACTAGCTCCCATGTTGCATTTTTCTGAAGAGAATTGTAATCTTCATCCATGGCGGTTTTCCATCTCGGATCACGGTGGGAATGGTAGTATGATTTTGGATCTATACAAACCATCAAAAAAAAATTTCAGACAAAAATGGATCATCATATGAAATACCCATACCTTCTCTTTGAAAGTATTCTCGGGTTCTTCTTGGATTGACATGATTTCCAATGTTGGAACCGACAGATGTGAGAGTCTTTTCTACCCACTTTGGAAATTGAGAGGGCTCATCTGGATTTGAATCCAAAATTGTTCCTTAATTTTCATTAATATCAAATATAATATCATCCATAATATAAAAAATATCAGAACATAAACTTTCAGTATCATCTCCCGAATATTCTTCCTGAAGAGGAAGTAATTTGGCAGTTTCTTCCTCCACTAGTTGTAGATCATGAAGCGGTTCTTCAAATTGGACATTTCTCTCGAAGAATACTCTTTTGGATATGATATCCATGAGTTTGTATCCTTTGTATTCTTCAACGTATCCAATGAGGATGCATTCAGTACTTTGTGGTTCCAAATATATTCTCTTCTCAAGTGGAATTCTAGCCCATGCAGTAGACTCGAAAACCCTGATATGTGATACATCAGGCTTGTGATAAGTGTAGGCTTCGAAAGGAGTTTCAACTTTGATGGATGACTATGGAAATCTGTTCTGAATGTATGCAACAATATTCATGGCCTCAACCCAAATATTTGAAGGTAAACCTTTCGAATCAAGCATACAAGTAGCCATCTCTTTCAATGCTCGGTTTTTCCTCTCCGCTACACCATTCTTCTAAGGTGTGTAGGGGATTGTGTGCTGGATTTGGATTCCATTTTCCGCAAAAATTTGAATCAGATCAGTTTTGATATATTCTCCACCATTATCATATCTAATATCCTTTATCTTTCTCCTAGTGGCATTCTCAACAGATGCCTGGAAATTCATGAACCTTTCAAACACTTTCGATTTGTTCTTGAGAAAGCAAACCCATTTGAACCTGGAAAAGTCATCAATGAATGTGAGAAAATACCTTGATACATTCATTGAGAGATTTGGTAATGGAAAAATGATACCACTATGAATCAGCCCCAAAATACAAGAAGCATTGCTAGCTTTGCCTCGATCGAACTTGTGCTCATGATGCTTTCCAATAATGCAACCTTTGCATATCCCTTTTGAGGATTTAATGCTCGGAAGGCCTTCAACCATGGAATTATTTTGTAGAATCTACAAATAATTTTAATTAAAGTTTCCAAAGCTCTCATTCCATAGCCGGATAACCTCATTTCCATGAGTCAGAAGGGCACTTGGCTTTGAGTATGGAAAAAATTGAGAAAACTCATATGTTTTTGCAACATGATTTGCCTTGCCTGTTGCAATGAGATTTCCAGTGGTGATTTCAGAAATTTCAACATCATTAGAGCCGAATACAACCTTCTTGGGAAAACCAGGATGTGTCATTTGATACACAGAAATCAGTTTCAAAGCTAGAGAAGGGACATACAAAACATTTTGAAAACTCCCATGTTCTAGGTGAATTGTACCTTTTCCTTTCGATGAAATTTGTGAATGATCTCCCATGTGGATGGAGATGTAGATGTTCGAGTCCAATGATGAGAATGAGTCTTTTCTTTCAACCATGTGATTCAAAGCTCCTGAATCTATGAGAAGAGATTTTGAATTTGAGACACTTGCCATGAGTACATGACCTCTTTTTGGATGACCATTCCGGTCTCCATTGTCCTTCTTCCTTGCACCATATGGAAGAGTGATATTGTTCTTCTCCAAGAGAAGAGCCATATGATCAATAGTCTTCTTCATGCATGATCTTTCAGGATGAAATCCCTTGCCATAGTAAGAACACTTTGTATTCTCCTTTCCCTTTTGCTTGTCTTTTCTTGAGCCTGAGGGCTCATCTGATTTCCTGTTGTCTTATATAACTGTTCTTGAGGTTTTCGATAAAGACTCGGGTTCTTCGCAGTTCAATAAACCAACAAAACCCCTTTTCAACAAACCTTTCAAAAAAATCCTGTGAACAGGCTGAGGTCTCACCCGAGGTGGAGCTATGGGGGAGCTGCAGAATCAAGTTTCCACAGCTACGTGATGAGTTGTTTAGACAAAACTACTACATATTGCACTGCGGGGATCGCGTTGTGGACTAAATACTGTGCGATGATAGCCTTCATCGTGGTCAACACTTCTACAAGCTAAGATGCTTGCACAACTAGCACATCCACGGACTGCGCGGTTCGGGTAGGATTCAATCAATAGGACAACGCAACTGACTTATACGCTCCCTCTTTGGACTTAACCACTATTGATGACTTTAATTAGTGCTTTATTCCTTCGTCTACTGCCTTAGATTATTTAGTCTCATGAATTATGCAACATGGCGAAATAAACAACTTTGTGCACACTCGACGCTGCGCTTCAACGGAGTCGCCCGACACGATCTCTCCAACTTAAGTGCTTATCTAAATGACTTATGCAGTTGTTAACTCAGAAATACTGCGCATTCAACATTTATCCATAAATGTGGTACTTAACATATTATTCCCATATCATTCCCATGGCGAATACATATAAAATCATGAACATATCAACTGATAAATGAGAAGTCAAGCATTCATTATAAGCAAACAGACAAGTGCAAACACATAAACAATCACACTGCAAAATATTTAACATGGTTCATCCCTAGGATGGGAGCTACATCCATAGGAACTGTTGTTGTATTAGTCTTTGGGAAGGGTACGACAGTTCTAGTTTGCGCACTCAGTTGCAGACTCTCTTCTCTCTCAATAGGCCTCTACACACACAGCTTGCAGAGCCTTTACAAAATTGTCTCTCAACAAAATATTTCTCAATAATAATCAACAATAGAGAATCAACAACAAAAACACAAGAGATTAACCAAAATAATAACAACTATTTACCTTACCAAATATGCTTTATTTATAGATCATGCACGTAGGTCATGTCTTTACAATCTGTAGTAAAAAACCCTAAGGTTTACAAAATTGTTGCGATTTTCAGTTAACCGAACTTGCTGGTTTCTAATAGCGAATCTTCCGTCGTGGCTGCCTCAGCGCATGCTCACATCGCTATCAGCCTCCTTGTTATGCGCACGCCAATAGGTCACTTTCACCGAGCCATTCTTCCTCTAATATCCTTATGCGACTGGTTCATGTAGTGGTTCCTTGCATGTGTGACCGGTCGCTTTCCTCCACTTTGCTCCTTACCCGCTACCTGAAAATCATGGAACACATTTACCAAAAATAGACCACCGATGGTCTAGCCGGAATATGTACCATCTTTCATCCAACCTTCTGCCTTGCTGGATCTCCATAGATCGGGCTCATCGTGGCGCTGTCTCCTCATAGCACTGTACTTCATAGCTCTTCCGATGTTGCGCTGCTCTCCACTTCGCAGCATCCCAAAACTTACTTGTCCAAAAATCCTTTAGCTGAATTGCACTTAGCTCTGCAGTTCCAAAATATGACTTGCTAATAAATGCCCCACTTGGCCCAGGCCCAACATGCCCCTAACACTTACATGTGGCTCATCCCCAAGCCACTTTCTACTTGTGGTTCTCCCTCCTGCGGAGCCAACTTCGCAACGAAATCTTGGTATGTTGCAACCAACTTTTCAATTGCTTCCTTAGAGTCTTGTTCCACTTGTCTGACGATTGTTGGGCCCTGGAAATGCCCCTTTTTGGCCTTATTACATCATTTTTCCCTGATTATATCCCATTTTCACAAGCCATATATATGCCTTTCTTCCAGATCAATCAATTATCTTGACAGGTATAACTCATTATTGCTTTATTCATTTTATTCCTAAGATTGTTAAAGTTATGAATTCTGGCCTTTGATTTATGCTAACTTGTGTGATTTCATTAAGTAAGGATCAAAGCACAGGTGTATCAGTCGCCATGCCTTGGGAAAGAATCATATGTGGGCTAGCTATTACTCTTCTAACTCCATTCCTCATATTTTCAAGGGACAGTGCATCTCTTCACGTGAGCTGTAACAGGTCGTTGAAACAGAGCATAGCTGCAATAGACAGGACGCTTCTCGATTGGTTGAACCATTGATCCATTGACTGCTAGTGTAACAACATCCTTCATGACTAACGACCTCATTCAGTTTGGCTATAACAGTTAGCTGTAACTCTACAACATGAAGATCGTAGATCTTCATTGTTGTACTAAATTAGTGGATCATGAACTTTATTCCTCATGTATAAATTCGAGAAGGATTTCCAAGTCTGGGGTTGGATAATTATTATTCTGTACAGGTTGTAATAGAGAACTGAGATTGTGAATTACCATCTTTAATGAAGAGCAGAGTTACTTCCATTTCTGTGTCTTAATTCGTGGTAGTTCATGGCATCTCTGTTAGAAGGCCAGGGATCGCCTTCTCACAGAGATTGCCGAGTTAAGTAGGAGTTAGGTTTATTCATTTCCTGTTGTGTGTTGTGGAATTGCATTAGGTATATTTTTGATAGCTGCAATAGAGAGTTTATGATTGCATTCTTTATTAGTAGTTTATTTCCTGCATATGAATAACTGCAACTGCGTGGTGTGATAGTCGATTGTGTAGGTTAGTTTGAATTAATGCATGTGTGTTCAATAGCTGTTACATCCAAGCTCAGCTCCATTCCTTTCAATCATTTATGCTTTCTAGGATTTCTAATGGTTATCAATTTATAGTTCAAGTTTGTTTCTTAATTCTAGTTGTTGTTGTATCTTTCATTGAGTTCATAGATTAGGTAGAGCATGGTTGAGTTACAGTAGTTACTGGATGGATCATTTTGGTAAAGATTGAATACTGTAATTTGATAATTATAGGATTTAACTTCTTGCAAAAGTAATCTAGTTCAATTTCATTCTTAGATCAATAACTGCTAGGTTGATTTCTGTAGGAAGGTAGTTGCACTTTGAATTCCTAGATGTATGAGTTAGATTAGTTTTCTTTCTGGAATGAGTTTGGCTGAGCAGATAGGTAGGATTATCATCTTTATTTATTCAATCAACTGCTAAATATGTTTATGCATAGATTGTGCTTATTGCCATTGAAATAAAAGACCTCCCTGGTTTTGACAATTTATATTGAGCATCTTGTGTGTTAGTTGTAATTAATTGACATATAGGGTGACCAACATTATGGCGCCGTTGCCGGGGATGGTAATAGATAGACAATGTTAGTAGTTGGTTTTTTTATTTCATTTTGGTTTAATCATTTACAGCATGCATGAATACAAGAAAAACAAATCGGGAACCCCCTTTGAATACTAACACTGCAGGTGGATGAGGTCGAGGTCATAACGCAGGCTTGGGAAGACACACATACATTGAAAAAATAATTGCTAGAGTGGATTCTTCCACTAGACCACCACGGACATCTACAAGAAGAGGAAATTCTGTTCCTCCCCATATTGATAATTCAGCATCAATAGTGGAGAATACAATGGAACCTTCAACTCTTGTTGCAGAAAATAAACCTCCTGAAGATAAGGGAAGCGCTGTGGGTGTATCGGATAGAGAGGAGATTTATCATATCAATGGAACCAGAGTTACTAAAGAAGTGTGGTTGGAGACTCGCCGGATAGCAGAGGAAGAGATGAGGCAAGAAGAAGAGAGGAGAAGAGAATAAGAAGCAAAAGCAGAGGAAGAATGCATAAACGGAGCCATTGAATTTTGGACTAAAGCCATGGCTGATAGAGAACAGGAAGGCGAGAATGAACATAGGGAGAAATGGGAAGAAGAACTGGAAGATAATCATCTTGGTAATACTGTGGATACATTAGAATTCCCTATCCTCCAAACACCTGGAGCAGTTCCCATGAAAAACATCTCACCATTAGTTGTCCTGAATTTCCATGGTAAATCTTCTGAGGATCTTGATGAATTTCTTTTTGAGTTTGATATCCTCTGTCGCAGCTATGATTACACCTCTAGTGCTCAAAAGCTGAAACTGTTCCCAACCACCTTGAAAGGAAATGCTCTGCGCTAGTTCATGAGTCTAGGTCGTGAGACCATTACTACTTGGGACCAAATGAAAAACACCTTTCTCTCTAAATATCAAGAAGATTGTAGAACCAGGGATAGAAAGGAAGAGTTGTTTAAAATGGTTCAGAAGGAAGAAGAGAGCCTGGAAGACTTTGTGGAAAGATTGTTGTACAATTTACAAAGGTCTGGACACACTGAGATTGGAAAATATGTGCTTAAGATTATTTTGCTACGAGGAATTAGGGAAGATTTCCTTGATATGTTGAATCTGTTGGGGAAAGGAGATATCTCAAAAGAACCTTTCGAGAAGATCATTGAATTATGCCGAAGGTACTCAAGGGGATCCTCTAGAACTAATAAACGAGACAAGGATCTAGATCAGGATGTCTTCACTAGGACGCAGAAGTCAGCTAGTGGAAGAGCCACTCGAGCAGCGATAGGCAACTTGCTAAAGAATTTTAAAATTGATATGATGAGCTCCATTTCCTCAGAGTTAGATATCTTGAGAGAAAAACATAGGCAAGTGGTAGAAGATCTTA